>JARHVA010001815.1:1665000-2175000 GCA_037957365.1 Torreya grandis
AACATCTTGTAAAACCATCCCATACCACCTATGTGAGATGATATCTCATGCATAGTTCATTGAGGGTTGCACATGTAAATTTTAATCTCAATATTTTATATCATAAATGTGTAACAATTATTCATTATTAATATGAGTCCTAAACAAATAATTACACATATGATAAGCCTAAATCAACAAGCCATTTAGCATTGTTTTTATACAAAAGTTGTTTTAAGTAAAACTTGGTCAAAGGTTTCATAAGGACCAATAAGTGGTATTAAAATTTGGTTTCAAGCTTGTAGTAGTAAGGTTTAATAATGTTTTATAAGATTTTGACCACTAAATTGAGAATAAATAGTTTTCAATATTTATATCCAACATGATAAGTTTACTTGGATTAAAATATTGTAACATGTTTAATCACAAAGTATTTATGCATAGTCTTATGCTTCATCACTTTTGTTATTATCAAAAAAATTGATCACTCCAAGATATATGAAGATAAAAATATTTATGTCCATGAAAGGACAAATCTCAATGTAAGACAAGGATAATATCTTAATATCCTAATTGTTATTTTTTATATTTTATGTATGATGATGAGCAAAGAAATTAACCCTAGATATTTATGGGCTGATTGTTGATCCCTTTCAATCAGCTCATAAATATCAAAGATTCCTTTGTCCCTTTCTGATATATAATACTAAATAAACATGTATATATCTTTAGGGTTTTTTCTTAAATTTTCATTTTATGAATAAGATAGTATCATTTATGATTATTTATATATTTTTAAATTACTATTATAATATATGTAAATCTCAAAGGAAAACTATAAAGTAGATTAGGTAATCATAATAACTGGGTAAGCTAACCCATAGAAACTAGCTAAGCTAACCCATATCAATGGCTATAACAATCAAGTTACCCATATAAATTCTAAGTTACCCATAACACCTATTATTAAATGCCATGTGTAACTATGATGACTAGTTGACAATTTGAAGTGGATTTACTCCACATTCTGAGGAGTATGATAGTTCCTATAATCAAATAAAATTAAAATTAAATGTTATAATTCCTTATCATATTTATTTCTATATTGATATTTACTTATAATACTATTGCAATGATGGAACAAATTTTTTCTTCCCATGTCCTATTTTATATTGTGTTTTGATTTTATTTTTTTAATTTATTACAATAGCGTATAAGATATTTTATTTATTATGCTAAATTCCATAATGAATTTCACATTCTATGTACTAAAAAATATCAATAATAACCTACCCTCTCTATTTTATGAGCAAGTAAGATGACATAAGTTAGTAACTATCAAATCATTAGATATAGTGAATATAAGATTATGACTATTATTCTAACTTTATAATTTTTTTGTAGAAACATTCTCATTATTGCATGTTTTTTAATGTAATGTAAGTGATTTTAAGTAATCATTTGTATAAATAAGAATGGATTATAACATAAATCCAAACTAGGTAGGGCTCACTCAAGAGGAATTTTGGTAAAAATACCATCCATTAGAATAGATTCATTTTTACATTTTGTGTATGCATTATTCATTATCTAATTATATTATATGATCTTAACTATTATGTTTGATTCCATACATAGGAACTTCTAAATTATGTAAATTAAATTGAATACAATATGATCAATCTTCCAAGTTAGCCTTAGATTTATTTCATGTTATTTATATTCATGTAAGTGAATTAATTAATTCTAACATGTATGTTACTTTATTTCAAATAAGTGTGTTTTCCTATATGCAACCTTTAAACATCTCAACCTACTAAAGAGACTAGTGTCTCATATTCATGTTGACACTTTATCAAATACACACCTTGGGTTAACAATTAGTGAAAGTAGTATTATTAATATATCAAATAGATGCCCCTTGGGTGAATTTGTAGGAAATCATTTATACTTTAGGTTTAATTTATGGTTTTTTTTCTAATTTTCATTTTAACATCATTTCCTATTATATGTGTTAAGCATTATCATCTTGGGAGGTGGAGTTAGATTTATTTCTTTCTAGATTATTTTCCTCACTTTCTAAAGTAAATTTATTATTTTCTAGTTGATATCTCAATTTGTGTAAATTAGATTAATCATAATATAGTTTTTCCCTCTTAGAACTAACCCTATGCAAAACATGGCATAAAAATCTAAAAGAAAGGTTGATTGAGAGTATGCAGTGTGATAGAGACTAATTAAGTATATTATTTCATAAGATATTTATTTTTGTTTCAGGAGCAAACTCTAAGGAATCAATTTGCAAAAAATACAAGTTATAAAATTACACATGTATCTAGTTCACTACTATCACCTAAAATTATATTAAAAAAGGTAATAGTTGAAAGGTTTCTTGCTAGAATAGTCAATCAATTTAAGGACAAGGTAAGATAAGATCCTTATGCCCTAAAAACTATGTCCTTATTAGAGTACCAACTTAAACACCTTATACTCATGAGTCTAGTATTCATATCCATTTCCTTTATATAAAACTATCTCCAAAAGAGAGTACTAAGCCCTTATAGCCTTGAATAAGAAGTATGAATCTACAATCCTAGACCCAACTGATCAAGATAACATATTTGTCAAATTTACAATTTAAATTCTATAAGAATTCACTCCATCATCTCCATCTAAAATATTTTACTCTCCCATACCTAAACATAGAACCATAATTCATTACTCACCTTTGTTTAAGAATATTGAAAAATTCATTGGTGCATGAGTAGTTTGAATAATCATGCAAAAGATGGAAGGAGAAACGTCTAGCATTGAAGTAATAAATTTTGAATTTACTTTCAACATTCCCATGGGTAATGCACCCATTAATAACATTCCCCTTTTGGATATACCTAGCTTTATTGGAATGGTAAGCAAGGACCTTGGCACATTCTTTTTTATTTTAACATCATGCATCATGATATGACTATAATTAGGATGCACATGAGTTGAAAATATTTCTATTTTCTCTCAAAGACAAAAAAAACTAATGGTTCATATGATTAAAGAAGATTTTAGTCATGGATTGGAAATATATGAGGGATATATTTCTCTCCAAATACTAGGACTAATACAGATGTAAATATTTTATAAGAGATGACATCTTTTTAATGTCACAAAAAGAGGAGCCACTAGAGGACTATGTGAAAATATTTATTTTTAGTCTCCAAAAATATAAATAAAAAAAACTAGGTATAGACTCTATGAATATGATATTTATCAAATGAATAAATGAGCAATGCTTGGAAGTGTTGGATCTCATTAGCAATGGGTATGTTTAAAAAACACCATTTGATGAAATTATTATCTTATGTAGAAATTACTCCATGTCTATAATGAATAAGACCCATAACAAAAATTATTTCCATCATCATCCTCTAAGACCACTAATGGGTTCCACAAATAGAATTCAATAAATTACTATCAGATATGAATCAGGATATTATCATCCATTTAGTCACATAACTTGATATACTATATAAATAAAGAAAATAAGATGAATTAGAGCAATCTCTAACTAATTGTGTAATGCCTATATTTCCACAAAAATTAAGTGTAACGTAGGTGCCATAATACCCACATAAAGTTATTAGTCATCACATAGGAATATCATAATATAATATAAATTCACATGATCTAAGGATATAGAGATTAGGTGTTTTACATGATCCAATAAAAACCTTAGTCACAAAGACCTCAAAATTTAAATATGTCATCGAACACTCCATTTCCTAATTCATATTTTTTATTTTACCCTCCTCAAAATTGGTGTGGACCTACCCCTTGGAATCAAACATCACAATTTCCACCACAAAACTAAAATTGTCAACAAATTTTATTTAACCCCAGGCTATTTAAAAATAATATCAAAACCAACCATGGTATCCAAAACATATAAACTATCAGTTGTAACCACCCTCAAATCAATGGAAATAATTATGGAGAGGAACTAAGCCATAATTTAACCAAAATTTTGGATACCAACAAAAAACTAAAATGCAACAACAACAACAAAAAAAACTAGATTTGATGTTAAATAATCATACTTCAAATCATCCTAGAGCTCCTCAATTGCCTGCCAATATGTACTTAACCCCAGAAATAATTTAGTTTAGTTGGCATATACTAATTAAATGAAGACATACCTAACTCATTTAATGGAGTAATATGAAGTGTAGACTCATTTAGGAAGAATTAACCCAAGCCTAAACATACCCATAATAACAAAACCTACTAAAGAGGTTCCTAATATTATAAATAACTCACACTCATCTAATAGAGTCTCCACTTCTGAACCAAGCACATCCACTAGTTAAGGAGTGTTGAACACCCCTACTTTTATTGATAGACTAAACCTCCAAAAACAAGAACATGAATTTGATTTTGATTTTTTAAGACAACTCAAAAATGTCTATGTCAAGATCCCACTATTTTAATCCATAAAATGTGTTCCCATTTACACCAAGGTTGTCCAAGAATTATGCCTAAATAAGCCTTGATAAAAGAGGAAGGATCCTAAGATTATCCAAGTAGTTGGATAACTTGTGGAAATTATATTGGGAAATATGTTACCACCTAAGTATCTTGACCCAAGAAACCTTGAATTTGACATCAACATCTATGGATCCCTTTTTCATAATGCATCATCATATTTATGAGTATCCATTAATGTGATGACCAAATAAATTATGCAAAAAAATTATCTCAGAGTCATTTGCCAAATTACCATGATTATGAAAAATGGTAGATATATCAATGGTTAAATATGAATGAGTTATATAATACTTATTCATCACTATAAAATCATGGGATTACTTGACAAACTTTATGATATTACACCAAAAATAAAACTAAATGAGATGCACCCTTATCCTAGGGAAACCTTGGATAACTAAATTGATGCATTCATTAGCTACATGTTAGGGTACATGTTAATCTCAAATGACAATGCTATAAATAAGTTGGTTTTATACCCATTAGCTTATCCTTTGTGTGAATTAGAATAACCATGTCACCTAGGAGACAAGGACAATATGTTATCTCTTTTATAGACCCTACTCATGATTGAAAGCATCATACCCTTGAATGAATAAAATGATGAAATTTTCATTTATAATATCCTAAAAAATATTTATCAAGTCTACCCAAAAATATAAAACCTATTACAATGCCTAAAATGTCCCGTTGTAAATATATCTCCAATATAAGGATTCTTAGATCCTATTAGAGACATTTAAAATTTTCATCAAATGATAACACACCATTGAATCTTAAACCCTCGATTGGGTAACATAGCATCCATGGTGTCCTTGTCCAAACAAGTATAAATCATACCTAGACAACCTCTTAATATCAACAAGAAGTTTGACCTTTGAGAAGAAACCCAACTAGAAACCATGCTTCAAAGGCATAAATTTATTTATGTTGGGCTACCATGGAATGAGAGGCATACACTAAAACATATGCACCGACCATATATACATAAATAAGGAATGTAAAACCATCTGATAATAAAAAATACAATTGGAATTAGTTTTCAAAGATGTAGTGAAAACATAATTATAAAAACTCTTAAATGCAAGATTTGTATATCCTATCTTTGATATCTAGTGGGTGTCACCCCTTATCATTATGCCAAAAAAATGTGTAAAATGACATATTTATGTTAACTATATGGAAACTAATGTATCAGCAAGGAAATATCACTCTCCTCTTCCTCTTACTAACCAATTATTTAACACACTCTTAAGAAAAAAATATTTATCATTTTGGATGGGTTTAGTGGATACAATCAAATCAGAGTAGCACCATAGGACCAATATGATACCATATTTACATGTCTTTTGTATACTTATATATATTTTTTACTCTCATTTTGGTTATGTAATACTCTTTCCACTTTTCCAAAGGTTGTCTTGATCATTTTTTATGGCTTGTCCCATGACTATGTAGAGATTTATAAATATGACTTCACGATCTATGAGGATACGTATGAAGAAGACACCAAGAACCTAGTGAAAGGTCTTAAAAACTCTCAAGACAACCAACTATCCTTAAGTCATGAGAAATGGTATGTGTTTATGATTAAACAAATTTTACTAGGACACGATACTCAATAGTAGGTATAGAATCAAATCCTACCAAAAATAAGTAATAAAAACCTTACCAGCCCCATAAAAATAAAGGGATTTTCAAAGTTTATTAGGACATGATAGATATTACTCTATATTTATTAAATACTTTAGTAAATTAGTAAGACCTCTATTTTTTTTACTATCTAAATATGATGACTTTAAATGGACTGATGCATGCCAAAAAGTATTTCAAGACTTGAAAGATCTACTAGTAATAATTTTAGTGTTACAGGGCTTAGATTGGAAATTAACTTTCCACATACATATAAATGCATCTGATACAAAAATATGAGTTTTTCTAGGGGAAAAATGATCTTACAACTATGCACTTTATCAATAATACTATTCAAGGATCAAATCTAAATTAAACTATGACATAAAAATAATTCCTTGCAATAGTGTATGTGATTAATAGATTTATTACATTTCTATATATACTATTTTTATTCACACTGACCATGTTGTAATTACGTATCTAATGAAAAAATAAAAATAGCTTGTAGAATAATTATAAGGTTGTTCCTACTAAAAGAATTTTACATTACTATTGTAGATATACCCAGAAAGGATAAAGTAGGTGAAAGTTTATCATCAAGACTAGCATGTGAAGAACATAGTCCATTGTTATATGAATCATTTTCTAATGAATATATTTTTACTTTGTCCATTAAAACTCATTTGTTTGTATATATCACTAACTATATGGGTAAATGGAAGATCCCATAGCATTTATCACTGAGAGAGAAACACCACTTGTTGGAGAGAATCATTATATACTCGTGGATCTATGAGTACCTATTTTACACTAGGCATGACTTAGTCACATACCAATGTGTAAGGAAGGAAGAAGTTGTTGACATTATTCATTCATGTCATGGTGAAACTTATGGGGGACATTTTTTTTCAATTATGACTACATCCAAGATCATTATTATAGGATAATACTATTCCATATTATACATGGATGTTGTAATATATACCTATAAGTGTGATAGATGGAAATGAATGAGGAAACCCAATGTTCTAATGAAATACCTCTCTAGCCCCAATTAGTATTATAACCTTTTCAAAAGTGGGGAATTGCCTTTGCTAGATTGATAGATCCAAAAACTAAAAATAGGGAGTAAATATTGGTATGTAATTATTACCTCACTAAATGGGTAAAAAGAATAACTTTAACACATGAAAGAAATGTGAAAATAATATAATTCCTCTACAAATAGATCTTCACATGGTATGAAGTTCCAAGGGAAACATTGACATATCAAGAATTGAAATTCACATATAATTTGGTTGTAACCCTTGTTCAAGAGTGTCAAATCATGCATAAAAAGTCTACTTCATACCATCCATAGTCTAATGTCCAAGTATAGGTCATAAATAAAGAATTAGATAACATTCTTAAGAAAAGTAATTTTGCACTATCAAAGTTTGGAAAAACTTCTTTCATAGGATGTATGGGAATATAAAGCTAATTTGAAGACCAAAATAGGGTTAACATCATATGAAATTGTATTTTATAATAAATTTTTCCTACCCTTAGAGTTTGAAATTTAAAAATCTAAGGATTGACCTATAACTCAGCATAGACTTATCAAAATCATAAAAGGAATGGATCATGGAACTAAACTCCTTAAATGAAATTTAAATTGAGTTATTTTAGCATAAATAAATGATTTAGTAATAGTGAATTGAGTGGCATGATTAGTTTATCAATACACAATAATATCAATGAGGATAATGGGCCCTACTCTAT
This sequence comes from Torreya grandis, assembly GCA_037957365.1. Taxonomy (NCBI): domain Eukaryota; kingdom Viridiplantae; phylum Streptophyta; class Pinopsida; order Cupressales; family Taxaceae; genus Torreya; species Torreya grandis. The sequence continues at coordinate 1,672,909 of JARHVA010001815.1, forward strand.
GAGTCTAAGTTAAAGGATCATAAAGGGAAAATACAAACTAGATGGCTTATTCCTTATGAGATTAAAAAAGTGTTCAAAATTTGAGTGGTCAAGTTATGAACAATCAACATGTTAATATTTTCTCTATTATTCAATAGTCAATGCCTTAAGCTATATAATAAACTACTCTCAAAACATGACTTCACAATGAAAATTATTGAGGAAGTGAGACATCATATGGATATGGATATATCCATAATATTGGAAGAGCATATTTCCTTAAAATTTGACCCCTCAATGAGTCATTTTCAATTACTAGATGAACATTACATCTCATCCTCTTTTCCCCCTAATAAGGGATGACATCATTCATAACCTTAATTAGAAAACCATCTTGAAAGCTAGCCAAAAGCTAAATACAAAATTATGATTGAAAAATTAGTTTTCTAACTAGTCAAATTTTTAAAAAAGAGGTAAACATTAAAATTCAACTTTAAAAACCCTCAGTTGAATATAAAATTAATTTACTCACTAGCTAAGTGTGGAGTAAAGAGTCTTGATTGGAAAACCAACTTTTTAGCTAATTAAGGAAAAAAACAAATTAATATGTGTGTGTGAGTGTGCACACATGTGCATAATTACCAAACCACATCCTTATATGGGTTGTATAGTAGTTACTATAGGTTATCTAAAGGAAACTATGAGTTATATATTACTTTCTACATGTTGTCTACAAGAGCTATGGGCCATATTTTAGTTGTTACATATTGTATAGTAATCACTTTAGGTTATTTTCAAGCAACTATAGGTTGTTTAGTAGTTGATAAGGGTTTTCTACTAGTAGATATGGCCTATATAGTAGTTGTTTTAAGAAAGGTAGCAGTTTTTACAAGCTATAGGTAGATTCTATAGTTTTTTAGTGGCACTACAAGCTATAGGTAGAGGCTAAGTTGTATCGATATAGTTTCTATAGGCTAAGTACAAATGTTATAAGTAATACATAGTTGTTACATGATGTTTAAAAATTACTAAAAGTCTCCAAAAAATGTCCTATGTCTTAATTATAATAACCTATATCCTCCCAACAACTCCCCCCATAAAATCATATTGTTTTCTAACTTACTAACCTTATAAGTTCCCAAATAGAGTCACTAAATAAATATCAACATAATTACATAGCCCACGTTAGATCACTAAAATAACTCTACCTATGTCTTTTATAATGCCAATAAGATGCAACACCACTCTTATAGATCATCATCAAAATTAGTTTTGATTCACAAGCACTCATCTAAATTACACACCAACCAGTTCTTGTTTCCTCTTTCTCACGCATGCTTGTTAGATACCTACTCAATAATTTTTAAGTCTTTCTAAATGAGGATAAAAACTATTTGTTATAAGTAGTTTTAATTTATTTCAATCAAACATTCCCACCAAAATTCTAACAAAATCATCTAATGAAATCAAGACCCTCAATTCTTGATCTTAGAAAAGATGATTTCAGTAAATAAGTCTTCTCAAGCCTCACAATAATCTTCCATGATTACCTAAACATTGAAGATACTAATCTAGACATCAACAATAGAACCCAAAAAAAACATACAAATTGAATTCATTAGTAAAAAAATTGGTAATAGGTAATGAAATTATATTTTTATAGAGTGATCATGTTTTTCATGTTAACATTTAATAATATGTCATCATGTTTTATTAAGTGTTTTTTCCTAAGCTATAGGTCGTACCCATAGAAAATTCTTACAATTTTGGCATATAATCACATAAATCTATCCAATCCACCACCCATTCAATAATCACATGTCCTAATCATCCCAAATCATGTTACAACTTTCTCCACACATATTGACCATTATAAAAAGACACTCGAGGATGATTGATGTGAATGTTGGGGGAGGAAATAATTATCATGATGTTATATGTAATAATGGAATAAAAATGGAGGGAGAGATTTCTTGTCATAACCATTATGGTTACATGAGTAATAAATATGGGGGAATAATTTAATGATGGATATATAAGTGTCGATTAACATCACATCACCAATGCAAAACAAATCAAGCAATTCTAAATTAAAAGTTTCTCATTCTATTATAAAACCTAAAAATCATATCTTTATTATAGGAAATAAAAAAGAGTGGATATGGGTGGAAAAGTGCTTCAAAGGGAGCCCTACATAACTCACAATTTTAAGAATAAGGTAAGACCAATCTGAACACTTTAAAAATGTAGGACATATGAGATATTTTGAGAAACTAGTGGGATATGATGAGAAAGTAGCCAAAGTGTTTATAAAAATTAAAATAGATTATGTATCTATAATTAATGGGATAAATGTTTTTATTAATGAAGAGTTACTATAAAATATGACTAAACTTTCAAATATAATGTAACTATGGTAATTAAAACCAAATGTTGTAGCAATAAGAGACAAATTATGCATAACCAATGAATCTCTAGAGTCTTTGAACTAGTGTACACTTCGATATTCAATACATTTGTTTTGGATAGAATTTGTTGTCTTTATCATAAAATATCTTGAAAATTAGGGGATACACTATATTCTCCACATAGTCCATTTCAAAATCCTCAACCACTTGAGACACCATAGGTAAGTCAATGTGCCAAATTGCCTAGTGGATATATTGAGAATAATGGTAGAAGAGTCCTTGAAGGAAAAATGAATGGATTTGTTTCACCATTTCTTAGTCTAGTTTATATTTCATAAGTACTTAAGGGATAAAAGGAATAATGTAGCATGGAAATACTTCAAGTAAATTCAAAATATGCCACTATAATTATAAGAGGATAATGTGGTAACTAAATAATTGTGACCAGAATAACAAGAATAAAATGTTGTAGAAGAGAAACCTATTAAAAGAAGAAGACGGATAAGATTAATAACTTGTTCCTCAAACTCATATTATAAGGTTTTCGAGATAGTTCTAAAATATATGATATAATATATACCTTCACCTTCAAGGCCTATAAAAATATGGATATTTCCCCCACCAAGTGCTTTTAGGAGGAAATCTCAAAGAATCAAATTTAGGGTATAAAAAGGGAATAACCTTAGGCTTATTGTATTTACCCACATTGAGAGTGAAGGTTCATCTAAGGAGGTGGAGATAACTAGGGATGAAGACACCTAAACTAGTGGTAGTATTGAAAATGAATATTTCACCTCATTCAACCCAAGGTTTGGAGCTTTTGGAGAAATGGAACACTAAGGCCCTACACTCAAGGAGGTATTGTAAAAACAGTAATAAATAATAATAAAATTACAAGAGCAAACCATTAAAAATGAAGAAGAATTATAAAAATGGGATACCCATGTTCTATTGAAAGAAAATCAAGAGTTGTTAGCCCCCTAAAGAGAGATTGAATCACTTAAGGCACAAATTAGGTAACTAGAGAATTAGGAGAATGGGTTAGATGCATTTGAAAGGGTGGTAGAGGTAGAGACTATAAACATTCAAGAACTCATAGACTCACTTGTAGAAGTGAAACCACTTGTAATATCAATAACTCCTATAACAAATAATCCCTATAATAAAATGATATGATAAAGTTGTTGCAGCTATTGAGGAACTTGCTCAAGTTTATTCTAACATTGGTATGGTAACCATTGACTCTTTAATTAAAAAAATATATAATATATTTAAATTCAGGCCACGGGAGAACTAGACACTAGCATGGTTGTATCCATGAAAACCATTGAGAGAACCTTTTAAATTATTTCCACCCAAATGGATGTACTTAGTTAGGAGGAACTATTTATAAAATGATATGATAAGATTCAAGCCTTACATATACAAAGGTAAAACTAATACAATCAATAAATAGAATAAAATAAGACAATGATGGAAAAATTGAATGATGTAGAGGATATATTACAATACAAAGAAAAATAAATTATTGAGTTGAAAGGAAAAGTGGAAGAATTGAGCCAACTAACTATTTAGATAATAGAGTATAGACCACATACAAGGGTTTATTTTATCTACCTCAAGGAATAGTGTTTAAAGTAAAATTCATGAAACTTTAATATAATATCATTAGTTATAATCTCATTAATCTTGTTATTAGTCTTGTTTTCTTGTTAGTAGGTTGTTAACTAAAGTTCTATTGTTAATCCTATATTAGCTTATGGTTGTACAAGCTTTCCTTATTTGTAATGGGTCTATAATCTATTTATATGGCTTGTTTTATGTAATTAATTACAAATTATTGGATTCAATAATATTTTATATGGTATCTAGAGCTCATAGTTGAGTAACCCTGGGAGAAAGGTTGGAAGCAAGACATGATTTTTCTTAGAGGAGTCCTTTCTTAGTAAACTAGTTGGTGAACAAGATAATGGTAAATTGTTTGTAGTAAGAAGAGAGTGAAGCATTTTATTAATGTGTTTTATGAGTACCAAAGGAATGAATATAAGTGGAAAGGAATTTTAGCCAATAGGTGAGGTGTTTCAACAATTGATAAGGTGTTTTGGTTGTTCTAAGGCATTTTTTAGTGTCTCGATGAGGCATTTTAACTATTCTACTACATTTTTTATTATTGGGAAGGCATTTTTACTATTGTTGTAATGTTATATGGAATTATAATTCATTTATAATACATTATACAATTATTTTTTTATTTTTCCCTTAGTGTGGCACTCTAACAAGGGAATGGTGTTGTAAAATAAGAAAAAATTGTAGTCATTTATAGAGACTTTACTATTATAAAAGGAATTTTAATAATTGTAAAGCATTTCAACAAGTTTATCACTCTTATTCTGATGTCTTTATCAATCTAAAGGCATTTTTATTCTAATTTTCATGAAGAATGGCACTACTTGGATGAAAGAGTACACCATTTCTTGGAAACTATGACTATTGTGTACAAAAAGTTTTCTATTGGTTAAAAAAAATTATAATATAATTTAAAACTAAAGTATATGAGAATTATAATTTTTTAGGTAAAATAATGTATGAATTAAAATTTTATTAAATCAAACATTAGTATATATTTTTTAAATTGCCTAGAGTAACATGAAAAGTCAGTATTAATTCCTTATCTAGTGAACAAAAAGGAACAAAACCTTTAACTTTTGTTAGATTGATTGGTTAGTTGATAATAACCATGTGAAAATGGATTTTTTTTACAAATTGTTTATGAAACTCAATATTTTTCCCATTATTTTTAGGTGATTTATGGAAAACAATTAATTTAATTTCTCCTAAAAAATAAAAAGTTAAAAGTTAAAAACTAGTGGTGTTGTCTAGTTTTAGAGTAGAATCATAATTCAAAAGGAATTTTTATAAAATCCTTTATAGTTTTTCCAAATTATTTTTTTAGTGAAAAAATAGGTTAGAATGGATAGTTTACAACACTTGTTGCTAAATTCCCAAAGGTTAGTAGGATTTTATTTTAGTTTATGGAGTCATAAGATAATTACAATATGTGAATATCAAAATCTTGATAAAATTTGACTTGATAACTAAAATAGATAAAATGGTGAGCATGTTGGTTATAATAAACATTATCTAGAAGCCTTAATGATATTGAAACTATTAGTAGCTAATAAATTGATACCATAAGTTAGAAATGTGACCATTGCATCATATTTATGAAAACATCTTACTATAAAATACAAGGACTCTAAATTTGAAAGGGTGTTATATTTAAAGACTTTGTTGTTTATAGTTAAGATGTTGGAAGGCAAGTTCATTTATAAATTATTATTGCAATTGAAAGATGTCCATGACCAATTAATTGCATTGGATAAGCCTATAGATGAGAGAGAATTAATTACTCTTATCATGCAAAATTCATTTCCATCATATGATTCCCTTGTGAAGTCATTACATATGATTTTAAAAACACAAAAACTAGATTTTGAGAAGTTTTCAACACTTATATGTAGAAATAAAGAATACATGAACATACAATTTTTTTAACATCAACATCTACATAAATTCTATTCATGGCATAGTTAAAGAGCAAGGGTAAAATAGTGGAATGCCAATAACTCTTTAAAAGAATCCTCTTATAGAAATGTAGGTAATTATAAGACATCTAAATAAAGTGTTTCTATTTTAAGGAGCTTTTTCATGTGAATAAATATTGTCATAAATGACAAAATGTTTTGGAAAATAGTAGAAACAAGTCACAATCTGCAATGTGACTGAAGAAGATGAATAATTTTTAGTGGGTGTGTTTGTATTTTTGGCAGCACATAATTAGTCAACAGAGACAAAAATATGTTATTTTAACTTAGGTGCATCAATATAATACATGTGTCAAAAAGACTATTTTGTAAACTTTGTAGAAGATAGTTGTAATGAATCAATTTCCTTAGGTGATGGTTGGGTTCACTATGTTAAAGAACATGGAGATGTTCATATTTCATTAAATTATATTACTTAAATTTTTTTGAGAATATTTGGTTTTTTATTGATATGAACACATATATTCTTTCCATAATTTAACTAACTATAAATCCTAATTTTTTTGTGAAGTTTAAATAAAATAGATGCATGGTGAGTAATATTCATGAATAAAAAGTCATTAATATTGGTATTGGTAACAAGAGAATGTATAAATTGGTTAATTCCAAAATATAAAAAGATAAAGCACTATAAATGGTTGAAATAAATATTTAAATATGGAATAAGAGGTATGGGAACCTCAGTTATGAGCATTTTGCATACATTAATTTAGACTAACATGTGTGAATGGAATGTTTTCTATTCAAAATATCTAGAATGTATGTTTAGGGTATCAAATAGATAATCAATTTTCACCTTCATTTAACATTGATAAGGAACTAAGAGCTAAAAATGTATTGGATTTGGTACATGTAGGTTTACAAGTTCCAATGCAGACACCTTCAATATTTGGATCTTTGTATTACTTGTTGATTATATATGGCATTTTAAGGAAAATATGGGTTTGGTTTTTGCATATGAAGTCAAAATGTTTCTCTAAATTTATTTATTGGAAAGATATGGTATATAAATAGGGATTTTAAATTTTAAAATCTCTTAGATTAGTTAATGGGGATGATTTTTTCTTTGAAATATTCCAACAAATCTACAATAAAGAAGGTATATGCAAACAATATTCTACACAAGATAATGAAGTGATGGCAAGGAAGAATAAGATAGTCATGGAGATGTCAAAATATATGGTGGATAACCATAATGTACCACCTCAATATGGGGTATAAAATGTGAATAACATTATGTACACTCTCAATAGAAGTCCTATATAAATCTTACATAATGTAACACTAGAAGAAACTGTAGACACTACGTTTATACACCCTATATATTGTGTCATCATGATATGTGTTGTAATGCCCCCCATTGAGTAATTATTTAAATAATTATATTTTACATTCATATTTACCATTCACCACATAGGTTAAATTATTTAATGACTGTAGTTAAATAGTAATTAATCCCCTTTTTTACTATCCTTAACCATAAAATCTCAAAATTAAATAAAAATCTAAATCTACCCAACCTATTAACAAACTTATCCTATGGTTAAAACAACCCAAACAACTTCAAAACTCATTTTGAGCATCATTTACCCCATTCCAACCCATTGCAATGGATTTTCATTTAGCTTCTCCCATTTTTGGTAAATCGACATCAATCCTCCTAGATCAACATCGATCGGTTAGGATCGACATTGATCCATAAAAACATAGCAGACCTCCATTGTTGGGAGGAGTGAATGTGAAAGGAAGGAGAAAATTTTTATCATGAATTTATATCTAAACTAGTCATGAATATGCATAGACCTTACCATAATCTGTTACCTTTTGAAGAGCACTTGATAAGTGATAATTGTCAGGTGATTTTGAAGGTCATTTTTGATTGTTTTTGACATCACTTTCTTCAAACTATCCAAGATTAGTATTGTATTATATTTAATAATTTATTTAATTCTTTTTATCTATCTTTTATCTACATTTTGTTTCTTTCATTTTATTAATCTTTCATTTTATCAATTTTCTAAGCTGTCACTATAATCTTTTTAGTATTAAGCACTTTTGCACAAAATCAACATCGATTCATCTGAATCAATGTCAATCTTATTGGATCACCATTGATCCTTTCCTAGATCATTAGTCTTAAATATCCTATTTTAAATCTACTATCATTTGTATTTTGTCTCTATCTATTCTACATTTGGTTTTTATCATTTTATCAAAAATATAGGTTGTTATTATATTCTATTTTAAAAATTTAAGCTTTTATATAGAATTGAAATTAATTCATCTGAATCGATAATGATCCTATTAGATCACCATCGATCCCTACATAAATTTCAAAACATTTTTATCATCTATTTTTCTATCTTAAAATCTATTGAAACATGCATTCTGGTTTGTTGAAAATCTATTTGTGCATGTAGATGACCCTGCCTATATTAATACATGATTCGCTAAGCATTTTTGATCTTCTTATAGTCCCTCAACCTCTATTTGCTGATCAAAGTGATATTGCATCTAAGCTAGGACTTTTCCTCATGGCTTTCATACATGATTTTACATACATTGAAGAATAGTTGGCTTTAATCCAAGAAGATATAGATATTGTTATTAAATTCTGGGATGCTTATTTCAATCGTATAAATCTTGTTGTCAGTTAATTATCTTTAGAATTGTTTATCCATATATTACATATTTTGTCATTTCATGTTTATTTATAAACTTGAATGTTGAACATGGGTTGACATCCATATAAGGAAGTGTATTAATTCTTGGGACTAGTTTCTTACTAGGCAACCCACTTATTTTTCTATTAATCCATTTTTTTGTTTAAGTGTGGTGAATTACAAGTCATTTCTCCCTAGTCAAAGAGGAGTTCACACAATCTTGATCAATGGTGTGCAACCACTATTCCCCTCTAATTAACTCTAAACCCTACATGTGCTTTATTTTTTAGTAGCTAATTATTCCACATTGAAAAACATAAAAAAATAATAAAACATTTTGGCATGCCCAGTAGTACCTAGGTCTCATTTTTCTTTCTTAAATAAAAAAATCATTTAATTTTCTCTCTTTCCCTTTCTTTTTTTGTGTGAATTCATCCAAAGATAACATTAGGACTGCATTTTATTTCCTTTTCTTAAAAATTTAAAGTAAATTGCATTCATCTTTCCTATTTAGATCTTTCACATAGAATAATCTAGGCAGAAATCTATCATAGTTATCACTTTATCCACACACAAACTAAATAAAAATATCAATTAACCCATCTAAACACCTAACATAAGTAAATTGATAGGGATTTAATCACCTCACACCAACCTTTTTTCAGTGATCCTACTTGGATTTCACCACCAAGGGGAGGATGAACTTAGTATCTGGCTGAGTATAATCTCTGGACCATTGGTATAGTTTGGCTAAGCACCCATACTAGTTATGGGATTGTGACATGAGGGGAGCAAGCCCCAAGTATCAAGCCACATAGTGATACCAGTAAAGATTTCCTTGAGTGCTAAAATAAAATACCTAAAACCATACATAGATTACCATTCCTTAGGACCTTTTTTATCTTTTCCTTTTCTATATTTCCTTTCATATCTTAAATTTAAAAGACATAAAAAAATTGGAAAATTTAGTCTATGTGTCTTTCATCCATCATTAAAATGAGATAATTCAAAAAGAATTGTTTGTTTTATTTTTTGCTTTTATTTTCTATTTCAAGGTTTTAACTAGGCAATAATCAAATAAATAATCTAAAGAGGGTGTTACATCCTCTCCTATGGAGCATACACCTAGTCCCATATCTTCTCTTGAGTCCTTTGAGAATCCTATGTTTCCATAGTATTATCCTTAAGGAGATCCTTCCTTTGTGGAAATACTAGATAATAACCCTATTGCTCTTAATTATTATCTAAATAGTTGAACAATACTTATTTCTCCTTCCCCCATGCCCAAAACTCTCCACATAGGTATGGGATGCCTTTTGAGGGAACTGATATAATTGGAGAATTTACCACAGTCATGGTAACCTTTTCCACCGAATCTCCTCCACCTAGCTCTAATGCTCAAATATCATAACCTTTAGAGAACCAAACATTCATGGTATCTACCAGTTATCCAATCATTACTTAGATCCAAAATACCACTCTACCCATAGCCACCATACCTTCCCAAACATTAGTAGTGTCAATTCTTGTAAGTCTCCCACCTATTAAGATGACTTTGGCATATAGTACACGGCAAATCTATCATTCATATAAAATCCCTCACACACAAAAAATCCCTCATGCATAACAAATCCTGTATGCCCAACCTTTCCAATATTATGTCTCCTTAGCCACCTAGTATGTGGCTTCATCACAACTAGTGATAACCACTCATAGTATTTCCCATAGCAAAATATTCTACTACAAGTCCCATAATGCATACCAACATCTTAACCTATTATGTCTACCATAGTAGGATACCTTCCTTCACAACTCAGGTCTACCTTTTTACCAAGCTATCAACCCCTTTAGCAAGGTGTTTTAGGAAGTGTGCCTCAGAGTAATACTCAAATAGACCTCATGAAAATATAATAAGATGGCTAGTTTGGAAGCCTCCACCTTTGGACATAATATGATGCTCATAAGTGAGCAAATTTGTAATGATCCAATCCATCCCTATGTCCCTATCCAACTCTATCCCTCACAATGGGAGCTTCCTAAGTTTACAAAATTCTAAAACAAAGATCCCTAGCAACACCTTATGGCCTTTTGAAACACATGTTATCTTATAGCACATGATGATGCCCTCCTACTTAGAACATTTTCCATACCATTAGTAGGATCTACATTGGATTAGTACAATTCCATTCCCTAACATTCCCTCTTTTCTTTTAGATAGTTGGCCCAAATTTTCTTGGAACACTTCTTGATTAATATTACTCAAAAAGTGACTATCACGGATCTTTATGCTATTAGACAATTTGATGATGAATCCATATCAGACTTTATGGCTTGATGGCATAACTTAATCAACCAGATAACCTTTTTCTTACCACAAATAGAATTAATTGAATTTTTTGCACATTCTTATGAAAAACATATATCATCTATATTACAAATTCAAACTTTTAAGACTTTTGATGAAGCCCTTACCATGGCCCATAAGCTTTAACTCTATGGCATTGAAGAAGGAAAAGTTAAGTTGTGTAGTAAGAACTTCAAAGTTGATCCCTCTAAAAGCAATAGCAATACTCCTAAACCAAAAGGGGTAGCAAATGTAGTTCCTATAAAAACTTCTTCCCCTCCAGCATCCAACCAATCAGGGTCTTCTACTTCTCAAACAAAGAAACCTAGGGGCCTTACTCATTTTCCCCCTAAGAAATATACCCCTATAAGAGAGCCTTATACTTCATTATTAGAGAAACTCCTACAAGCAAATGTTATTGAACTTCCTCTTATTAGACCAATCGATGATATGCATCCTAAACCTAATTGGTATAAAGAAGATGAGTTTTGTGCTTACCACATGGTAATAGGACATGACATAGAAAGATTCCAATCCTTTAAATGACTGGTACAAAACCTCACTGACAAGGGGGACCTTTGATTGGAAAATCTAAATGCTCTTCCTAACCAAACATCAAATATTTTTAAATAGCCATTTCCAAACCATCCATCCACATCAAACACAATCCAAGCTAATCCTAAAGAAACATAAATACAAGATACTTATATAATTGACACAATATATGATCAGTTGTTTCCTAAAGAAGTCCCAAAGAAACCTTCAATCTTAGATCTCCTTCTAGGAGATGCTTTTAATATGAGTCAACCTGAGATCATTAAAACCAGTCCTAAAATCCCCATAGAGTTCCTTGATCTCATTACATAGGATCATTCACATGAAACATAACCTTCTCATATCAAGTCTCTTAAAGGGGTAAATGACACTACTCCTTGAGATGTCATAGATAAACATCTTGATACTTCTATAGTTGGACATTCTACCCCTTTGATTCTTGGAAAGCATATAGTGTAATCCTATCCTTTTGCCCAAAAAATTGAAACTTTAAAACCATCCTCTACTATAACACCTCCTTACCCCAAAGATATTAAAGGAAAAGGTAAAGCTCCTATCATCAATAGCTGGGACAATTATCTTAATATTCCACCAAAAAAATCCTTAGATCATCCTCAAGTTAAAGTTGATCTCTTTCAAATGTTAAAAGATATAAACCTTAGTCTAAATACCCTCTCTATTCTTAACACACAGAAGAACAAAGGCATATCCCTTTTGTACCATCTTCATTATCTATTTTAGGTCCCCATCCATCTTCTATACCTGTCATAGGTGCTTCTACCCAAACACATGGGAAAATACAAAGTTTTCCTCCATTATTAGTCATACCTCCATATACACCTTCCTCTATTATAGGACCATTAGAAAAACCCAAATGAAAAGAGCTTAAATTTATCCCTCCTATAAAGGATAAATGATAAAACCAAATAAGTAATACTTTATCAAAAGAGCCTATTATCAAAACCCCTGTAAAACCATAATATGATGCTTTGAAGGGGCTTATGTTGTAATATTAAAATAATTATTAGATACATCCCTCATTAAATTACCACCTATACGTTCCATCAACCTTCACCTAAAAAGACCTACTTGGTATAGAAATTATGAAATATGTGCATGTCATAGAATACCTAAACATGATACAAAAAATTGCAAAGACCTTAAGGCTACAATCCAATAGTTAATCCAAGATGATGACCTCTTAATCGATGATCTCAATGATCAAACTCCAAAGAAAAAGGTTGTTATTCCATCCATTCCACCTAACCATAATCTTACTTGTCTTATAAGTGATAAAGAGTTGGTAGCCTCTTTAAATTCACCTTTATTACACATTGATGTCATCCATGTAACCATATGTTCTCAAAACCAAATCCTAATAAAGCTAAGGTTTCAATTATAGGATCCTCTTCACCTAATATGCTTAAACCATCTAAATAAAAGCCCAAAGTTTCTCCTATAGAAACTACCCCAACTGAAGCCAAGGAATTGGTACAATTTTCCATATTAAAATAACTCCACCAAGCACCTGTAATGATGTAATTATATGAGCTTATCAAAAACTCTCCACAACACTAACAGGAATTGATAAAATCTCTCAAAGCTATTGAGGTCTGACCAGATGAACCTCAACCTTTGTTAGCTTTTATGGGAGCCCTTTAAATGGTCTCAACTCTTAGTTTTATTGCTTCTAAGGTTATTTCTTTATCGCTTGAAGATCAAGATCCCACCCTTTTCATTATAACTCAAATAAATAAAACTCAAATTAAAATAGTTATGATTGATAATAGGGTTAGTATTAATATTATTTCCTCACATGCTTTCCAACAATTACAACTACCGAAAACCATTATTTCCTAATCCTTAATAATTCTTCATATATTTAATGACATGGTAACACCCACAATAGGAATAGTTATTCTCCCCATTTTTCTATGTCTTCACACAATTAATGAGCTATTTTATATAATAGAAGGGACTTTCCAATACAACATTCTACTTGGGCATCTATAGATTCATGAGATGCAATGTGTACCCTTCATAGTTCATCAATGCCTTAAATATGAACATGAAGGTTAGACACACATCATCCCTACTGATCCTCATCCCTTTAAATCATGAAACTTCACCTTTAATCCAAGTGATGTCATAATAGCCTCACCTAGAGTTATCCCATCTCTATCTTCCAATCAAGTTTTGACTATCATGATGATTCATGCCTCAAAACTACATGCTCTAGAATCCATTGAATTCTTAATATAGTAGATTTTGATGGGATAATATCATCTATTAACTCTTAATACCTTACCCACTCTTAGAGAATATGGACATCCTAATAAGTAACCCATGCATTCACCTAGTCTAGGTGAGCTCATTCCTTTTGGACTACCTTTTTTTCATACTCACTTAATATATGATGGGATAAATCAAGATACCTTAGAACCTAATCATAATGTCTATGCTAAACCATTTACATCCAATTTCTCCTTTCTTATCAATCCCCAATTTATGCAAACTTATCTTTATCATTATACCTGGAAAGGCTTTAGCATGGGTAGATATGAGGAGGGTCCCCACGATGTCACATTAGGAGATTTTAGAAAACCACATGAAAATCATGGTTTAGGTTTTAATAATATTATAAACCCACCCCCAAACCTATTCTTCTACCATCTTTGGAAAAAAAAGAACCATCTTCCTCATTTGACACCTCTTCCCTAACTAGCAATGTCGTATCCATTCCTCCTAACTTTTTTTTAGTCAATATGATCTCCTTAACCCCTCATCTTCCACCATGATGATGAAATATGAACCATCCCCTTAGTATATCCTAATTTAATAGGACTTGATACATCAACCATCCTTGTTTTTAGTGTCAAGATGATGAGTCAATCTTGACCCATCTAGGTGTTGAAAACTCTTATCTTCATAATTCTCTTCCATCTGAAACATCTAGCCTATTAAATGAAGGCACTACTGATATTAATATTAGGTCTTAATAACTCCCAAGGATTATTAAAATTATCAAAGCCTTAGATCCACAAGAAAACCAAAATTTTACCACTTTTTTATCAAACCATAGTAAAGCATTTGCCTGGTCTTATAGCAATATGAATGGTATTGACCCCTCGATCATTATCCATAACATTTTTACCTTTCTCAATGCTAAGTCAGTGAATTAAAAGATTTGTAAAATGCATCCTCATGTTGCACTTATAGTAAAGTAAGAGTTGTATCACCTTTTATCTGCTAACTTTATTCAACCCATTGATTATCCTTGGTGGATGTCCAACATTGTCTCAGTCACTAAGCCTTCAGGGGGACTTCATATTTGTATAGATTTTCATGATTTAAATATTGCCTATCTAAAAGATGATTTCCCTCTCCTTAACATCGACCAATCATTGGATTTGATTATTTGTCATGAAATTTTGTCCCTTATGGATGGTTTCTTTGGTTACAATCAAATACTTATTACACTAGAAGACCAATATAAAACTACATTTATTACTCCTTGCAGGACTTTCTACTATCATTTTATTCCTTTTGGCCTAAAGAATGTAGGAACCACCTATCATTGGGCCATGACTTATATATTTCATGACATAATCCAAAACATTATTGAATACTATGTAGATGACCTCCTTGGGAAGTCAAAGCTTTGTAAAGATCACCTATCTGTACTTAATATTATTTTTGATCATCTACTCTAGTATTGTGTGCATCTAAATCCAAAAAAGAGCATTTTTGGTGTATTTATGGGTAAACTTCTAGGTTTCATTATTTCTATTCATAAAATAGAAGTAAACCCCACTAAAATCAAGGCTATTTTAGAAATGCCTCCTCCATCCAGCCTTAAGTAGCTCACAATTTACAAGGCAAGCTCTAGTCTATTCATCATTTTATTTCCTAGCTCTCTGATCAGTGTCAACCTTTTCACCATTTATTAAAGAAGGATAGTCACTTTATACAGGATTCTCATTGTCAAAAATCCTTTAACACACTCAAGGACTATCTTTTATCAACTCCTATCCTCACTCTTCCTAAGGAAGAATAGCCTTTCTTTCTTTATATCTCAGCTATAGATCATGCTCTAGGTGTTACTCCTTTTTCCCTAGTCTATGGTATAAAAGCTATATTTCCATTAGAAGTCCAAATTCCCTCTCTTTAATTCTCCCTTAATTACATTATTTCTAATGAGGATTTACATCAAGAGAATTTATCCCATCTCAATATTTTAGATGAACATCATATAGTATCCCCTGATCACCTTCGTATATATCAATAAAGACTAAAATGAGCATATAATCAGCATGTAAGAGAGCATGGATTTAATATTGGAGATTTTGTGCTTAAATAAAATCAACATGTCACTAACATGAAATGAAGTAAAAGGGGTAAATTTTATCCTAATTGGCTTGGACCATACATCATAACCCATAAATATGGATCTGAGGCATATCATTTGGCTTCTCTTAATGGAAAGATATAATGAGAACCTATCAATGCTTTGCATTTTCATCCTTACTATAGTTGATAAATCTTGGCTCATCTTGGTTAGCTTATCTTATGTTTTGTCATATCCCTTTATTCCAATATACTAAATAATGATATGAGAGTTATGTGGTTATCCGGTAGTCACCATAACTTCAACCTTGAATATGTATACCCTGGCTCTATACATAGCATTCTCTCATGGATAAGTTTCACCTGTTATGGGAGAAACCTCATATTGTTATTTCCCTTATTTCCTAAACACCATTAATTTCCTAAGATAACTCAATCATCTCATATGATTAATTCATGGAAGCATCCTAAGGTATCTTTTTATGCCATTTTTTAATAACTTCTTTAGGATTCAAAATCAATGAAAAATAAAAATATCAAAATGGGATAAATAAACAGACTACTCCCTTGAAGGATAGTTGTATAAAATATGTAAAGGCAAAATAATAGACTGATCCCTTAAAGGATAGTTTTGTAAAAACCATTGAAATGTAGACCACTCCCTCGAAGGATGGCTACCAAGCAAAAAAAATTCTGCATTGATCAATTTTCAAATTATGTCACTTTAAATCCCTAAAAAAAGCAATAAAATAAATAACATAAATTGTCAAAATTAAATCCCAAGAAAGCTTCCCACATTGATTAGCTTTCTAATTATAGACTTCCTATATTGATTAGTCTACCTGTTGGCATAAAAATGATTCCTAAAGGATAAATCTTGATTTATAAATCTGTGGTGAAAATGAATTATCCCCATCCTATCACAATCATATGATCCTAATGACTAAGATCAAAGCTTTAGCTAACCTAGGTTGTGTCATAATCTATTATCATTTAGAAAAGGATCTATATTCCATGTAGATGAGAGGTCCTCTTTTGGTTATGTTCCAATTCAATGCTGAGCAAATCCATAATATATAATCATTAAAATCCATAAATCTACAAACATTAAAACATTAAAGGTCATCCATAATCCATAAGATCTAAATCATTAAAATCCATAAATCATAATAGTATAAGGAAATAATCCATAATCCTAAAACATAAAAATATCTCTCATAACATCACATAATAATCCATATGCATAAACCATAATCTACGTCTCATTCCTGTAACATAAACCATAAACATCCACACCATGTATAATCACATTACCACAAAGTAAATTACATAACATCTAATCTATAATCCAGTGAATCACATCATCAATAAAAATATAACATGTCCATAAACATCATTAAAGCCATAAATATATACACATGATCTATCCATTAAACATAACCATAAATGTTTATATGCATCAAAAAAATTGTACAAATATCATAATATGAATATAATAAGGCTCTCAACCCATAAAATATGCTCTACTATGTGAACTCAATCTTGCTAAGGTGAATACTATCATGTCCCTCATCATCTCCTCCTTAGCTTGCTATACTCCCTAAACTAACTATAGCCCCAAGAGCCCTCTATGATCTATGATGGCTTGCCACATATGAAGCAAAATGTGGAACATCTAGTATCTACCTCTGTACAATCTTCTCATAGTATGACATCTTGACAAGTAGATCTCTATATTGGCAAAGTGGTACTATGTCTCATAGTGCAACTCTAGATCTTGGAATATTTGGAGCTGGCCTCTCAACCACATAAGCTCTTGTCTACTCCAACTCCACCCTATAGCCATCTCTCTCCCATATATCTTGATCCCTCTCTTGAATGGTCTGGTCTCACTCCTATCTAACCTTGTCAAGCTCACTCCATAACCTCTACATTTCAACATGTGATATCCCTTGCTCATCCTATTATGGGGCATCCTATACTAGTGCTTCCTCTATGTGTACATTTGGAGCCTCCTTCTCCACCTCTCCTCTTGCCTCATCTTGTACCACCTCCTATCAAGGCCTCATTTCTCTATGCTACCACCTCACCATCTCTCCCATAAACCAAGTGTCATAATCATCTATATATCTTACATCATCCACATCTAATGATGTTGGCTCCTTTAATGCTCCTATCCAAATAACTATGGTATCTGGTGCTAGCCAATCTAGCTCTATATCATCTCACCTATATACATGTGGGGCTAATGGTAAATCTTATAGTAAACTAAACTGACAATAGACCCTATCAAAATAAAATAGCTCCATATGGTCCATCCATCATTCATATACCCATCTTTCTTGGGTAGCATCTCTTAACTCTATCTCTAGACCCAACCATGCTAGAAAATGTATCTATGTTCTTCAAATAATGTCTCTAATCTATAGGGTCTCAAATACTAATCTATAATATAATAAATCATGTACTATCCTATCTAAGTAAGGAATGACTAGGTTGTCATCCCATCATAGAAAGCCTACGTTATATACCATGTCTCCAAAACTAACCCTTGGGGTCCCAAGAGGGTGTATCACTTAAATGTACTCATATGCCCAATAATGGAGCAAAAATGTGATGTCAAGTCCTAGCTGGTGCCCAGTACACTAACTCCATAGCTTTGTAAATCTATCCTAGCAATGTGGGCACCCAAGCAAACACTATCCTATGCTCCATCATATATGTTATAACTATAATGAATTCCCATGGAAACTATCCTCCAATAGATCAGGTACTGCATAGCAACTCAATATTGACATAAACATGGTCAATACTAATCTCTCTATTGATTCCTACTTGTATAAGGGTTAGAATGAAAAAGATATAGCTATAAATCTGATATCAACAACATCCTCACCATATAGTCATGCTAGCACTATCACATGCCCAAGCTCCTCAACCATATAAATTGGGGCTCCCTAGATTAGTAGTCCTAAAATCCAATGGATGTCCTCAATATTAATGGTCATCCAACCTATCAAAAGCTAGAAGGTCTTGGTGGTATAATCCCACCACTCTAGCAAAGCCACTATCATGCCAATGTCCTAATGAACATGGTGATAGTGGCAGATCCCTCCAAATCCCACCACCTCTAGATGTGCCAAGTCCTCATCATTGATATCCTCTTGTAGCTCCCTCAATAATGATGGGACCATATCCCTCATAGTCAGTATCTCACATGCCTATCACAATAATCTTTTATTAGTTAAATCCTAAATACTAAAGGCTATATGGATTGGTGTCATTTACTTCTGATCATTATTGACCTATTAAGGATCTATGTCATCTACTTCTAATTATTGTCAATCCTATAAAGATTGGTGTCAATTACTCTTGATCATAGTCGACCCTTTCAGATTGACATCGATTCCCTTTTCCCCTAAAACTAATTTTTTCCCCTTTTTCAAGCATTCTTAATTTACACCCCTCAATATCCTAAATTATCCCCTTCCCTTAAGATAAACATTCCAACAACTCCAAAAAACATAAAAAAAATAGTACAATAAGTAAAAAATTCAAAATTGCCCAAAAATGTGTCACCTACCTCATAATGAATCCATCACCATCATCATTATCTACTCCCGCTAGCCTTCATCATCTTATGTGTATCTTTTAATGCTCAAAAACCATCAAAATTCACTTAGGGAACTTATATACACTTGATAGCTTCTTGTTTGTCAGTGAACTATTTATAGCCATTTTTATGATCGATGTCAATTCTTTCGGTCAATTCTAATTTTTTGTAATCATTGTCAATTCCTTAGGATCGATGTCTATTCCCATATTTTTATAAATGTTTTCATTTTGGATCATTTTTCCATGCTTTTAGTTTGGTTCTAAAGCCATGTCTTATTGCATTTGTCATAGTTATCCCATTTTTTTGTATTACCATTTAGATTCAATAATTTTGACCCCTTGTCAGTTCTCTAATCTCTTAACTTATACCCTTGTTTTTTTTGGTATCTTACCCCATGTAAGACACCAAGGGTGTATTTTTGTCTTGATAACATTTATCTATAGGTAATGAATACACCATATGCACACTAGATTCTTTGGTCTGCTATTCCTCTCTCTTGTTTTTTTTATAGCCTTTTTCACTAGCTTTACCTATTTTAGCTATGGCATTTCACTATTTTATATAGTCTTTATATATTACTACCTGCATTACTCTTTATTCCATTAAGTGCAAACATCAAAATCCCTTGTATCCATCCACATTTTTTTGTGTCCTTAGCTATCTTTCATTTTTTCACTTTCACCTTACCCACTTTTATTCTCCATTTCATCTTGTTCAAACCTATCATCCATTTCATTTCACTTATCAACACTCAATTTGAGGTGGAATACCTTCTCACAATAAACTTGTGTTAGTAGACTCCTAATAGTTTTTGTCTCATATCACACCATTATATACCACTCTACAAAAGGGGGCAAATGAAGATGCTACTGTTATACACCTTGTATATTGTGTCATCATGATATGTGTTGTAATGCCCCCTGTTGAGTAATTATTTAAATAATTACATTTTACCTTCATATTTACCTTTCACCACATAGGTTAAATTACTATAGTTAAATAATAATTAATCCCTTTTTTTACTATCCTTAACCATAAAATCTCAAAATTAAATAAAAAACTAAATCTACCCAACCTCCTAACAAACTTATCCATAGTTAAAATAACCTGAACAACTTCAAAAGTCATTTTAATCCTCATTTACCCCATGTCAACTAATTTGAATGGATTTTCATTTAACTTCACCCATTTAAGGTAAATAGACATTGATCCTCCTCGATTGACACCGATCAGTTAAGATCGATGCCAATCCATAAAAACATAGCAGACCTCCATTACTAGGAGGAGTGAACATGAAAGTAAGGAGAACATTTTGATCATGAATTTCTATCAAAACTAGTCATGAATCTGCATATACCTTACCATCATTTTGTTATATTTTGAATATAACTTGATAATTGATAATTTTCAGGTGATTTTAAGGTCATTTTTTATTATTATTGGCATCACTTTCTTCAAACCATCCAAAGTCAGTATTCTATTGTATTTAAGCATTTTTTTAATTCTACATATTTTTCTTTTATCTACATTTTATTCTTTTCATTTTATCACTTTTCTAAGCCATCACTATAGTATTTTTAGTATTAAGCACTTTTGCACAGAAGTAAGATTGATTCATCTAAATTGATGTCAATCCTGTTGGATCACCATCGATCCTTTGCTGGATCATAACATAAGTCTTAAATAGCCTATTTTAAATCTACTGTCATCTATATTTTTTCTCTATCTATTCTACATTTGGTTTTTGTCATTTTATCAAAAATACAAGTTATTATTATAGTTTTAAGCTTTTATATAGAATCAACATTGATTCATCTAAATCAACATCAATCCTATTGGATCACCATTGATCCCTACTTAAATTTCAAAACATTTTTATCATTTATTTTTCTTAGTCTTAAAATCTATTGAAACTTGCATTTTAGTTTTTTTAAAATCTAATTGTGCATGTAGATGACCCTACCTAGATTAATACATGATTTGGTTAGAATTTTTGATCTTCCTATAGTCCCTCAACCTCTGTTTACTAATCAAAGTGATATTGTATTTGTTCTAGGACTTTTCCTCATGGCTTTCATAAGTGATTTTACATACATTAAAGAATAGTTTGCTTTAATCCAAGAAGACATAGATATTGCTATTGAATTTTGGGATGTTTATTTTAATCATATAAATCTTGTTTTCAATTAATTATCTTTAGCATTGCTTATCCATATTATACATATTTTGTAATTTCATGTTTATTTATAAACTTGATTGTTGAACATGGGATGACATCCATCTAAGGAAGTGTATTGCTTCTTGGGATTGGTTTCTTATCAGGAAGCCCACTTATTTTTCTATTAATCCATTTTTTGCTTAAGTGTGGTGAATTACAATTCATTCCTCCCTAGCAAAGAGGAGTTCACACAAAGCTTGATCAATGGTGCGTAACCAATCTTCCTCTCCAAGTAACTCTTATCCTTTCATGTACTTTGTCTTTTTAGTAGATAATTAGTCCACATTGAAAAGCATAAAAAATACTAAAATAGAAACATGGTCTATTAAAACACCTAATACAAGTAAATTTTATACTTTTAGATCTAATTCTTTTATATTAATAAAGTGTTTTTTTTGTTATTATGATCAAAAGAGATGCATACATATTACTAGATTTCTCTATATACATAATTATGGTTAGTAAAGATGTTGATGTAGATAAGAAAGTACCATTTTTTTTTGATAGTGTTAATCTACTAATAGTAATGAATTTTTACATGTTGATGATGTCTCTAGAACAAGTTCTAGTAATAAAATTAAATAGGATTTAAAATTTATAAAAACAAAAGAGTCAAGTTCTAGTTGTGAAAAGATTATTTCTCACTCTTCATAATAAAATCAAGAAGACTAAAACAAAAGGCCTAAGTGGTACCATACCATGATAAAGGTTGTAAGGAAATACAAATTTCATTAATTATTGAAAGGTAAATCTACAAGATTAGGAAAACAAAAGATGCAAGGTGAAGAGGAGGTGAATTTTACTCTTACCACTATTTCACATTTATAAATGAAATGAAGCACAAGTTCAAATACACAATCCAAACTAAAATGGAAGTTTTCCATTAAAATTTTTGAAAGAGGAAGAGGCATATAGAAAAATCATAAGTGTTGTGAATAGTAAATATCCCAAAATTATTCAATAATTAAAAGTAGTAGGCATTGGGTTTTCAAAAACTTGATGCAGAATATCCCTTAGGGGATATGTTATGTTGTTTAATCTTGATTTATATTCTAGAATTTTATTGGAGCTAATCAATTTGATAAATAATTAAAGCATGACACATTCAAGACATGACAATAATTCAAGGAAAAATAATAATTAACCTAGTATTCAACACCATTTCATACTCTACTTGACAATTATAGTAGTTCATTACCCATGTACTCTGGTAAGATGGATTAGTGATAATAGGGGAATTTGGATGCTTTGTTGAATTGGAATTAGATATACTCTTTGGTTAAGTTCTTGTATGTACTTAATCATTTTATTATAATAATGAGTAAAGCTTTTGGTTTAGTTATTAAGGGATGGTATTAGAATATTTAGCTTATTGGTCTTGTCACTTATAAGCTCATTGAACTTGTTATCAGTCTTATTATCTTGTTAATAGGTTGTTAACTAAAGTTCTATTCTTAAGCTTATATTAGATTATGGTTTTATGGTTTTTCCTTATTTTTTGCAGTTATACAAACTATTTATATGGCTTATTTTATGTAATAAATTATAGATTCTTGGATTCAATAATATTTTATGCACAGTAGTAAGTGACACTAAATAATTCTTTAATGTATATGATAGAAGTAACCTAAAAGTAAAAAACCCATTTTATGAATTCTACTTTGATGATTATGCTATCATTTTTTATTTATAATGGCTTAAATCTATATGTGGAAGATGTGATACGTAGATCCTTTAATTCATATTTTTTCAAAAAATATGAGAGGTAAGGAGTTAGCTAAATATCATGAAAATGAGAACAAGGTTGAATTAAAGATAAGAGAGGAAGATATTAGACCAACTAATATAATAGAAGGATGGATCACCTTAATGTCATAATCAAATGTGACCATGCATTTTTTAATAAACAAAATTCAAACCCAAAATCAATATCTAAAACATTTGGATCAAATTGGGAGAATAACTCTTAATTACAATATAATAATATGGAATGAACTCACCCATGAGTCGAAAATGAAATAACCTTTATCCAATAAAATTAGAGAAACACTTTAAAGAGTACATAGATATTTTGATGCAACAAGGAGGCAAAATACTCAATGGTTGGGTATAACATTCCATCCTCCTCCATTCTACTTTCTTATATTTGATTAGATAGGGAAGAAATATTTAGATGAATATGAAGAATCTATTATATGAAATAAATTTATAAGAATAAGGGATTATACTTGAGGAAAAAACAAGGTTAATTTGAACCCTTTAATTTTTGTGAGATATGTGCGCAATACATGAATTTTTTTACATGATGATGAGTAAATGGGTAAGTCGAGGGGTGTGATGAAATAAGTAATTAACCATAAATTATATTAAAAAACCCCTTTGTTGATCCCTTTCAAAAAACCTATAAGAATATCAAAGGCTTATTTTGTATCCATTTCTATTATGTAATACTAAATAAGCATGATGTATATATCTTAGGTGTTTTATGTTAAACCTTTTTATTTTATGATTAAGATAATATAGTTTATCATTATTTATATTTTTTGATTTATTAATAATCCAATACATGTAGATCTTAAGGACAAATTATGAAATTGATAAGTCACCCTTGATAACTAGATGATATAATTAGATCATTTGTAAATGTTTGTAACAACTAGGTAAACTAACATGTAACAACTATTCCTTGAAGGGGTTATTACATATTATTCATAGTGTAAAATTGATTACTAAATGTGTGTATGTCTACCTTGTGTTATGTTGATCTTTCATTATGTGACACTTTAGTGTGTGTGAATCTTTCCTTGAGTGACATTGAGTGTACTGTGTAACTCTTATTCTACTTGAAATTAATTACTATTGTGTGTGTCATATTATGTGCATGTGTGGATAAATATAGGATTTTTTTTTTATCTTTTCATGTTGTGATGCATATCACACACATTATACTTGTTTGATATACCATGATCTATATCATGCACTTTTACATGTGGATTATTATTTTATCTATATATCTATGATTATTAATATAACATGCCTAATTTTAACATATATCTTGACATGACATATATGCCTTAGTATACATGTTTCTAATTTATATTTTTTATAATTACTAAATGTAACCCTGAGATTCATAAAGGCTAGAGTAATAAATTAGGGAATAGAATAGTATAGTACCAACAACCACTAATTTGCACAATAATTAATTTATTTGAATATTTTATAAATGGAAACTAATTAGAAAAGGTATGCAAATATGACTAAGATGAATAAGTGAAAGGTAGAGTGTTGATAATATAGAATAGGTGTTATAATGATCTTCAAATAATAGCCCAGCCCTCTTTTCCAATAGTGTACTACACTATTGACCTTCTATGTTATGTTAATGACCCTGTACATGTGAATCAATGAAATTATAGAAAAACCTTCACTCTATTTTGAGAATCCTATGCCTATGTGACCAAGACCTCAATCATCATATATTCTTCACTTTGACTTATTTCACTATGAAACACTAAGCCTTCATGTTTTATAGGGTTTTGATGAACACAAGTGGAAGAAGAGTGGCATTAAAAAGGTAAGTTGTGCATGACCTCAACACCCCATGTTTTGAGCACTACCTACATACCAATACCTTGAAAGGGGATCAATCTTGATGTATTTGTCCCAATATAAGTTTTAGTGAAAGTGAGAGAGATGCTATTATGATTAAGTATGAATACCAATTAAACTACTTTGAGTGTGAATTGAGACTAGAAACCTGAGTAAAAATAAACTTTGGGCTACTGTATATGGATGTATATATAAATAGGGGTAAATAAGGATTGTATACGCATAATATTTTTATTAAATTTACCACTTAATAACACTTTATCTCTTATAGGGACCTTTTTAATCTCAATCTCTCTGAGTGCATGCCTTAAAGGGTACACTGGAAAAGGGGTGGGTAGACCATTGGTGCTTCGAAAGATTGTTATGGCCCTATATCATTCCTACCATTAGTCTGACTTATTTATATTTTATAATCTATTTACCTCCAATGATTCTTCCATGAAACCCTAAAATATGGCTAAGTTTGAAATACTAGAACCCTAAAATATGGATAAGTCTAAAATCTATTAAGACCCTCCAGAATTTATAATTTGCATTATAGCTCTTAAAGGTCTGAAACCACTCTCAAACATCCTAAAAGTATAATTATAAAATATAACTTAAATTATAAGTTTTAATTTATATATGTACATATAGTTTATTATTCTTAAATGTTTATTTCATATTTATACATCTTATTTCAATATGTTTAATACCATTATCTAACTCCCTAAGTAATAGCCCCTACCTAAACTGAACAACTTTTTTACAATACTACAAACACATTCAAATGGGTCGACCCTATCATGTAGATACAAAATTTTATGGGACTAAGTTGGCCCAAATGACTTATTCTAAGACCTAATTATTTTTTTTCCTAAACAACTAGGTCAATTAGGTCGATTGTGTTGACTAAAATTACAAAAGGGTTTAGGGTTATATTTGGCAATATATACACCTATTACACCTCATTTACAATGTATATAATAATTAATTTTCACTTATTTATCTTCTTATCAACCATTCTAATTTATGAGTCATTTCTTAAGGTTTCATACTTCCTTTAGAGATAATAATCTTGTCTTGTGGGAAAAGTCTTTTAGATGCATAGGAGAAGTCTTGTAGACTAGAGATAACATATATTTATTAACCTTATGAACCAAAACAACCTATTTCAAAGTACCATTGCCCAAAGGAGAGATTTAGGATTGATGGTTTCATCTTCAAGGTAAGCATTCCTAACTCTTACTCCTCTTTTATTAGTAGATAGATTTTGAATGTATCAACTTATGCATGTATTTATCTATCCATGCTTAGGATTACCTATACATTGAATTGAATTGAGTAGAGTTATTCTTTGAATGTTTATTATTTATGTTTATTATCCCCCATTTTTTCCACATGCTTTGGTGATAACTAGATTAGATTTAATTTAATTTGTTAGAAACCATAACACCTAACTAGGGTTATTGTGTGGTATTATTTGACTAGAGGCTTTTGAACTCTCTCTAGTGATATTATATGGTAAGAGACCCATTTTTTAGGTATAGTAGATTCATATTTTCATGACCCTAATTATTTGAAAGTAACAACAAGTAAAATGGCTAGTTTGATTTATCTTCTCTGAGCTAGATTGATTTATAGATTGGCTTCACTTTCCCTTGTATATAGGGATCAATAACCTTAATTTACACCAATTTTTCTAAGAGTATTCATAATAATTTAAATATAATAGATAAATTAATTATATTGTTTTTTATATAGTGTTATTATTCTTATCTAGACATGAAATGAGTCTAGGCCGACCCTAAATGCTTTGGGGAGTGGAAAGATATCCGTTAGGGTAAAAGGAAGCTAATGGTCAATAGCATTTCCCTATTTTCCAATGGTCCACTATGTTATAGACTAATGGAACCATGATATTGTTGAGGTAGATAGAAATTTTTAAAAAGGATCAAGGATTCTTAGGTGATGGCTAATTATAGCTCTTGGTATATCTGGCCATGGGATAGATGCACCTAAAAGCTAGAAAAGGATCAAAAGAGGCCCTAAGATAGGTCTAGGGATAAGCTAAGGATAATTTGGTATCTAGTGAAAATAATTGAATTAAATGACATTTATATGACTAAATTTCACCCATTTATTATATAAATGTAACAAAGTAACATGACTAGGATAAAGGGAACATAAATATACCTGGACTTACCTATGAGGCAAAGCCCATGAATGTGGGTCTAAGTCTACAAATTATGCTCCATTTCATGTCTTTCACATGAAACATATATGAATCAATCCTTAATAAATATCAGAAGTAAAGACAAAACTAATTAAATAGATTTAAGATGAAGGAAAACAATGAATACACCTTACTAGGTATGTAAATCAATGCAAAAACCTAGTGAAATATTGTGTGTAGATAGTGATCAGGTGGTGAATAAATTTAACTGAGCTAATGAATTGCCTAATCACCATGTGTGGGTGGCTCAATAAATTAATCTAGCCTTGAATTCATCATTACCCACCCTTTTTTAGTAGATCATAATTTTGAATGACTTGGATTGGACTAATGAATTGTCTAACCCTCTTATGTGGGTGGCTCAATAACTCAATTAGGTCATGAATCCATCATTACGTACCCATGTGCAGTATAATAAGTTAAAACTAAAACTATGTGGTGTTATGAAGCTATAAAATATGGATTTGGGCCACTTAGGAATTTTGAAATATAAACCAACTAAGGGGCCACTTAGGAACTTGGGAATGTAAAATAACTTTTGGCCACTCAAAAATGGCAACTATTATAAATGAATAAGGCATCAATATGGTCTAATCCTAGTGAAAAACTAGTGCATATGGTGTTTAGAGTATAAAAGGTGGAGAATGACATAGGTTTATCATTATACTAAGAGAACAAGTGCAAAATTGATCATATAAAAATAATGTGTTGCATACATGCCCCTAATTCTGATATCTGTGCATATGGATTTTGGACTAAGTTATAACAATCTATTTATGTGAAAATCTAAAATTGAAATGGGAGTGATAATATCATGCATGATGCCCCCAATTTGAGTAAAACCTATGTAATTATATGTAAAAATTTGACTATATACTGAGCATATTTGATAATCTATGACTAATACTATGCAAATTTAAATTATACCTATTGTACCTTTTTGACAATTCTAAAATTTTTATTTTTGAGACTACTGGTCAATAGTGAGGTAGGTGGACTATAGCATACTAAGCTCTTGGTAGTGTATTGTTATATTTTCCAAAAAAAATAATTCTAATAAATATTGAGACTGATCTGTGTGTGACTATATTCCATTATATTTTCCTAAGTCTAGGCTCTATAATCTATGTCTACATGCTCAAAACTATGTTTTGAGTTCACTAGATTAGCTTGATCTCTATGACAAACCCTTATGAATTCACCCTATTTTAGGGTATTTATTTAACCTCTATAATAATTATTTTCACTTGAACTATACACTTGCTAAATTGGAATAATTGGTTTAGTAAAATAATGGGAAGATCCCCAAGGTTTTGGGACCTTTTCACTCCTTATGATGGACCTCCAAAGAAGGCCAACTTCCTTCTAATCTAAATGCACCTGACCTAGGATCAACATGTAGGTATAAAAGAGATGAAATTAAATATACATATAATTCTATGTCTAAAATATTTTGAGTGGAGGAAATGGAGGAGGAATGTTGAAATATAAAATTGTGATGCACCAAGACTAGATAAAACCATTATATAGGATTTTAAAAACATGTTAAAAATTGTAGGGCACAAGGAAATACCACATAGAATCCAAGATGAATACTTAAATTGTATAAGTAATTTTTATGAATGTGAAATATGCAATATATCACCAATAGGGATGATAAATTATCTACAAGTGGTGTCTATATAGACCTATGTGCACACAATATATAACCTAAAAAAGGGATTCAAAATTTGCAAAGATGTGATAAGAATGGGAAAAAATGAAAGGGATGAAGGTCATCCATAGACAAATATCAATAAACACAAAACACACACATAATTCAAAATAATGAAGTGAGGTGAACTCAATGTATGCACTAAAATTTGCTCATCCTGCTAATTCTACTAACTATGCTAATTTAGCTGATAACTACATTTCCTAGCTAATTTAACTAGTATCCCATGATCCATATCACTTTTCCTACATCCTAAGCAACTTACCCAATACAAAATCTAATTAATCCCTTTATTAAACCCCTAATAAGACCTATTTACCCACTAACCTACTCCCTAAGCCAATTTGCCAATTTAAAAATACAAAATAATTTACCTACCCAACTACCACCCTATTCTAGCCTATCCTAAACCCCTAAACCCTAATAGGAGATTTATATAATTGTAGGATGCTATAAATCTCATAAATTTTATCCCCCTTCCTCTAGAATTACCTTCATATAATTAAAAATTCCATGGAAAATCCCTAGCCATTGATCTTAATGGCTAAAATTTGAATTTGAGCCATTAATTTCTCCCTCCATTCTTGTATAACCAAGCTCACTCCCTCCCCAAACTAAATTGTTAAATATAAATTTTAAGGCCTAATTATTATCTTGTTTCCATTATCATCCTCCTTGCATCCATTTAAATCCACTATCAAACTCAATCATCTATTGGAATCCATTATCAAATATCAAGCAAGCAATAAAACATTTTCAAATTTTGCATCACACATCCATTGGACAATCTTGGAGAGGAGTTATAAATAGGTAAAGTGATGGTAAGATCATTATTATTGAGTTATTTATCTCTTTTATCCTCTCTTATTTGTGTGTCTATATTTTAGCTTTTTATTACTAAAATTAGTAATAAGAGTTAAATCTAAAATTTAGGCTACATTTTGGTGACCATGATGGGACATCACACCCTTAAGTAACCTTACAAACTTATTACAAGTGATTTGAATGATTTTAGTACAAATTTGATGTGAATTAAAGATTTAATTTTTAGAAATTTTCATGCACATGTAAATTATGGTTTTGAACTGGTATTAGTGATATTGCAGGACTACTTGTGATTTTGTTAGTTAACTGGTAATGGTTAAGGTCCTCTATAGGTTTTTGACTTTAAAAAAAATCATTTCTCAAGATACAATTTTGCCCTACTAATCATGTTTTTGTCAATTAGAGTCATGGTATTATGAAAATTAGCAATTAAGGGCCTATCTATATTCTATCTTTATTAACCCCTTATACAAGATAATTTATTTTCTATATGTTTGTCTATAAGTGTTATACTTTCTGTGTGTAGAACAAGGAGAGACTAATCCAATACTAAGATTTTGGTGCATAAGACACAAAGGCATGACTTTTATAGTTACGACTTCACATTGGTAATCATGATTTTGTAGGTTATAGTTATGGCTTTATAAAACTTGAGTTTTCCTTATACCTCTGGTTATTACCTATCAATAAATATTTTTTTAAGCTATTATTATTCTTTTTTTTTGTCTTATGAGGTATTATGGCCTTTTTTTGTAGGAGGAAGAACATTGAATTAATAATAGGACCATTTTTCCATCATATACAAAATCACAACTTTGACATCTATGGCTTTGGTCCGGTAATTATGGTTTTGTCATTGAGAGTCATGGTCTTGTATTTCTTCCTTAAACTAGTGACACCTTGACCCATTAGTCTTCTAATTTGTAGACAAAGGGTTTTTTAAGTTTTATAATAAGTTGTAAGGTTTCTTTTGATAAGCTAGGATCATCTCTTTTACCACCTTAACCATTCTTGAATATAGAAACTTTTGGGCCTCAACTATGTGCTTACAAGGATTACTCATAGGTTTTTTATTTGTGTAGGATTAATAGGGGCCGAGAAATACCAAGGCACATATTAAAAACCTCATCATAAACTTGTTTTAACCCCTATTATAAAACCCCAAGTCTCAAACTTACACTTTGACCTACAAGTAGTGATTTTGTAAATTGTAGTTGTGGTTTTATGGTTACATAAGCAACAAGGTAGTTTAGGTCATTTGTATAGCTAGCATTAGATTCAATAGTTTTATCCTTCTATGTAGATAATAGAATTATCATAATATCTATTGGCATAAATTATTTTGCTCATCAAAAGATCCTAAAATATAGTTAACTCTTATAACTAACTAAGGAAAACATTTTTGATTAATCTACCTATTTTATAATTTTTTGAAAAATAGTCTATCTCATTGATATCCATTTCAGTAGACAAATTTTATAATTTTTCCTATTTTCTACAAAAACGTAGATTGAAAATTGGTGTAAATCATGATTTTTCTCTATAAATTTATATTTTTGTCTAATTATCATGGTTTTTTAGGTTGACCATAATGGTTAGCTGACTTATGAAACATCACAACTCATGATCTACAATTTTTCTCTGTAGTTACAATTTTATGCTCTTTAGTTGCAATATTACACTATGTATTTGTGGTTTTGCTAAAACTTGTGATTTTGTAAAATTTAAACTACTAACCCATTTTGGTGTAAGACCCCCGAATATCAAGGCACCCCACTTTATTGTCTAACATTTGTGCTTGTAGGAAAGGCGTGCCCATAATATATTATCTCAATTTTTATTATATATACATCTTTATTGTGTAAATTTGCTTCAGTGTATATAATTGTTTATTTGTATGTGGTTTTTTCTTGTTTATATCTACTTATCATTTAATTAATTATGCCCCTCACACATAAGTAATTAATTGGTAAAATAATCATGTTGTGCCTACATGTTTTTTATCCCCCTCTGAGTCTAGGATAACATGTGATGTGGAATTCATCCCCATATATAGGCTTAGCAAATATGGGTTGGTGATGTGGATTTCATCACCACATGCTAACCAACCTTTGTGTTTCAATGGAGTCTAAAAATTAGGAGAGATATCATTTGACGCTTAAGTGGAATTCCCCAAAAAGGGTTTCATGAACTGAGGAGCATTTAAGCTCCAATATGTAGGACAGTTAGATAGTATCATATATGGACTTGAGCCCTATTATACCTTTGCATATATATAGGATGCACCTAGAAACCCTTGTGTATACCTATATTAGGATCTTTTTGGTCATAACTGGTGTATCACTACAAGATTCAATATCAACTCTAAAATAACCATCATATATAAATAGGGTTGATAGGGTTCAATTGATTCCATAATGGGTCACTAGCTTATAGCCTCACCCATGAATCCATTTGATGGTGTGGACATCAAGTTACACACCCTTATCAATTGACTAATTTAAGATTCATGATTTTTTATGTTGTTTGAGTGTTGTGTTAGACCTATATTGTTTTTAAACCAAGTTGGCCATACCCTATTTTGTGTGTGATACCTTAGAAACCCCTAAGAAAATATTCATTATCATCATCTCATATCTCCCACACCCTTATATTCCATCCCTCTTCTAATCTACTATCCATGGTCTCTACCCACCCCACCATATCCATCCCATATCACCTGCTCCTCTTGTATCGATCACCCATTTCATACTTCCTACTTCCTATCTTAAGATAACTTTTAACACCTAGCCTATATATATTCTCCCATCCCATATTCATCTTACATCTTCCACACCTTTCATACCCAACATCCATTTATATCTTAATGAGTTTTCTACAATCCTTCTTGTCTAATCCTACATCTACCACATATTCTATCCACCTAATATCCATCTTATAACCTTCATTTAACATCCATTCTATATCCCCCATCACCTTTGAATACTATACATAGTCTTGAAACTAATTTTTAGCAGTCACCCATCCTTTTAATCATTGTCACTCCCTAAATCCATAGAATAGGTATTATCAATATACATAGTCTTATTAAGATTCTAATCTAGCACCCATCACTCATCTCTATCGAGTGCCTTCTTTACCTAGAACCCATTGAATTATCTCTTTACAAAGTAGATAAGTTATTTGATCCCATCACTCTCTTTCATCCTTGCTAGATTGGTCTCTTATGAGACTTTGTCTTTTGGTAATTATTGGTCACCCCATCCTTTTTTAAAGATCATCACATCACTCTCTTTGACCACTAGTAGATTTGGTATCTATATAGAGTTATTATTTGAGCACTTCCACATCATCTACCATACCTCATCACATCTCTCTTTCAAAATGGTGATTCACACTTATGCCTAACTTAGGATTGGATAAGCTTCCAACCAAAACAATGCTCCAATGAGGAACCTATAAGATCCAACTCAAGATTATGATGATACACATAGTTATATTCATACACTTGGAGAAGAGGATGAATATATTAATCCCCTCTATAATGATGAGGTTAGGAACTTAATTGATCGATATCTATATGAAAAATATGATCATGTTTTAGCCCATGCCATTGAAATAGGGGGCACACTACCCTCAAATTTTTATCAAATCCTTCACCAAAATATATTCCACCCTCCCACTCATCCAAACACACCCCATAAAAGTGTACATCAAATACCCCAAGAAGAGGAAGGTGTGGACCATGGATTTACAAAGGAAGAATGCCCAAAACCCATCTATAATAATCGTATTGAGGCTACAAAAAGACAAGCTATCTTAGAGGACTAATTAGACAAACTAACATATTAAATAAACCTCTTACTCTAAGCCCAAAATAAATGTCCTTCATCCCCTCGTCAAAATATCCAAAACACATAATATGCCTAAGATATCCAAAATGTCCATAATACTTAAAATACTCACAACACTCAAAACACCCATATCCCCCAAAATAGTCAAAATCAAGCCACAAATCCTCTTAGGGACCTCAAATTTGCACAAGAGTGTAAAGAGATGAAGGAGACTCTCCAATAAATGGACCCTCATTTTCAAGATCTCAAATATAAATATGAAGATTTTTGATCTTCACCCTTGGACATGAGCATCTTAAAAATACCTTTCCCCCACACTTTGAAGTACCAAAATTCAAAAAATACCAAGGGAAAGGTGATCCTCAAGATCAGGTATAAGATTTTTATGTGGATTTCAATAAAGTAGAATATGAGGATGCCTATTTATTAAGACTTTTACCAAAAATTCTTATTGGACATGCTTTAGAATGGTTCATGCACCTACCCAAAGGGTCTATATCTATCTTTAGAGAATTAATATAAAAGTTTGTCAGATACTTTTAACTCAATCTTGAACATGACATCTCTATAATAGACCTCTATAACACCAAATAAATAAGCGGGGAAAGTTTGTCATACTTCTTGTAAAGATGGAGAAGTTTAGTAAGTTGCCTGAGGTGTACAATACCAAAAAAAGAGTTGGCTTAGATATTTGTGGATAACCTTAATTTTGAGTCCAAATATCAACTAAAACTCTAGTGTGCTAAGACTATTGATGAAATAATTAATAAAGGGATGTAAATTGAAAATTCTCTTATTGAAAAAAGGAACAATCAAGCCATATTCTTGAAATGAGCATGGCCAAAATTAGGACAACTCCTTTTCAATAAAGTTTAAAGTCCTCAACAAAAACAAGAATTTCATGAGAGATGGGGTGACTGATTCCAAATAATAATATGTAAAAATAGTGAAAAAGAAGAACCCCATGGAAAAATCAAATATCTCCTCTATTCATGTACCACAAGGTAAGCCAAGGCCTCAGACTGGCAAAAGACCACACACTATAATGGGAGTACCAATTGAAATAGTCTTGATAAATAATTGTTTCTAATATGATCACCCTTCCTGAAATCAGACCTATGGATAATCAATAACCAAAACTAGATTGGTACCATGAAGATGAATTTTTTAAATACCACAGGGTTAAAGGTCATGACATAGAAAGATGTATGAAATTGAAGCACTATATTTAGAACCTGATTGAAAGAGGTGACATTGAAATACAAGGATAAATTACTTTGAATCCATCTATAAATAGACAACTAGGCATTTACAAGGACCTACTTCCCAAGCATGATAAAAGAAATAAGAAACCACCAAGAGACCAAGGTTAGGCTTCTTCCTCTAATCACACGGACTACCACACTGTGACATACCACTATGTCAACACCATTAAAATTTTCAACCCTCAAGATTCCACTTCACCTAAAATACCATTTTGAAAATCAACCGAGCTACTACCAATTGTGTGGTCACCACTAGACGTAGTAAAATTGTAGTTCATGTAGCACCACCTAAAGACCCATCTACATATTCTATTAATAAAAATGGGAGTATTTATTAAAAAAAATTCAAATTCTTTTGATAAATCTTATGACATTATTCAGTAGTTTGAGAAAACACCAACTCAAATTTCATTAATGTGGCTTCTCAAAACATCTTCTCTACATCGGAAGATACTTAACCAAGTATTAAATGATCTTAAGGTCCCTAGTGATCTAGACACTAATCAATTCTAGGAATTATTAGGACATCTATTCCCTTATTATAATATTAATGTTGGAGTCCAAGATATGCCTCTAATTGGCCCCCACCATAATTATCCGTTGTTTATTGATATCTCCTTCTCTCACCACCACATTTCTCAGGTGCTTATAGATGAAGGGTCAACCTTGAATTTATGAAATCTAGACTTATTAAAGAAGATAGGGTATTTATAAGAATGTTTAGGGCCTACCTTGATTATGATCAAAGCCTATGATGATAATGAGAGGCCATCTATAGGAACTATTTACCTTCTCATCGTCATGGGACCTGTATTACACCAAACATAACTCCATGTTATGGATATAAATTTATCTTATAACATGTTGCTTAGATGACCATGGATCTATGAAATGTAAGATATCCCATCAAATCTACATCAATCTCTGAAATTCCCTCACTCTATAATGGAAGTCACCATTCTTAGAGAGATTGATCACTTTCACAACTATCAAATGGACCAATCCTTATCATCCTATCATTATCTTGGCACAGATAATTCCATCCTAAGTCCAATAGTTTCCAAGTATATATCCCTTGATCAACTTGTATTTGCATCAAATCTAATACCTAAGGTTACCCACTTAAAAATCATGTTCATGGGTTGTGGAGAGTATGAATATAAAACCTTTTGTATAGGTGATTTACCACTCTCCCCATGCAGCTATGGGTCCCTAGATATGTGCAAGGTCAATCCAATAAAATATCAATTCATACAAATGGCCTTATTATGTGTAGTATTACTATCTAAAGAATCTATTTTAAAAAAAGATGACTCATAGTGTACTCTATATGATGAGGCCCTTATATCTCCAAGAAAAAAATACCCTCAAATCCAAAAAATGATGGAAAATATGAATTATAAAGGAAAAGGACTAGGGAAATAAGAGCAAGGAAGGCTTGAGCCCATCATGTTTTAATAATATCCATAGTATATTTGTCTAATGTACACACTCTTTGATGATGAATTGAATAATATTATTGTGGATACTCCTTCGATACTTGAGTAATCTCTCCCTGATGAAGACATTATGATAGGTTTTCTTATACTCACTTCAAGGAACTTGTTGCCACCAACCTCTTCCCTGACACCACCATTTCCACCATCAAAATATCCCTCCACTATCCATCACTCATTGACTGGGATAAAAAATAGGAACCCTCTTTTGATACATTTTAAAATTATGAAGGGATCTTAGAATATATGGGAGCTCAAGATTTTGTCATCTAGTGATCATAAAAAAGGCTTTTCTATAAATATTTGTCAGTATGCATACTTTGGATAACAACAAGAACCACATCATCAAAGTTATAAAGATTAATATGAGAAGGAAGAGCCTCATAAATACCTAGATGAACTCCCACATGTCTCATTTGAATCAGAAGAGTACTTTGACACTGATACATAATACTCAGATTATTTTGCTTCATATGTTCCAAAAATATCATTACCTCTTATTTACAAGATCAATTACCCTCTCTTTTTAAGGAGGTGACAGAATTCAACATTGGGATTGATCAACATCCCAAAATGGTTAAACTAGGGACATCTTTAACACCTAAGGAATGTAAAGTTATCATTGAGCTACTTAAGTAATTCATAAACATATTTGTATGGAACTATGCAGACAGACCCAAACTAGACCCTTCCTTAGTAGTACATCACTTGGTTATGCATCCTAATGTTAAATTGATCAAACATAAATTGTAGAAGATCCACCCCAAAGTGGCCTTGTTAGTCAAAGAGGAGTTATAAAAGTTCTTTGAAGCTGGTTTCATCCAATCTATCAATTATTTTGATTGGATCTCAAATATTATTCTCGTAACTAAGACACAAGGCAAAGTTTGAATTTGCATAAACTTCCAAGACATAAATAAGGCATGTCCCAAGGATGACTTCCTCATTCCAAATATTTACATGATCATGGAATTAACTACAAGATATGAAATTTTATCTCTCATGGATGGTTTCTCATGATATAATCAAATTAAGATTGTGCCTAAGGACCAACACAAAATAGCTTTTATCACTCCATGGTGAACATTTTTCTATCAGGTCATGCCCTTCAACCTTAAAAATGTTGGTGAAACTTATCAATATTCCATGATAGTTATTTTCCATGACATGATGCATGATATAGTTGAAGATTATGTGGATGATATTCTAGGGAAATCTTGACTTAGGTCTAAACACCATGTTGTCTTAAGGAGAATCTTTGAATGATTATGAGAATATAAAGTTAAATTAAATCCCAAGGAGTGTGTCTTTGGTGTTACTTCCAAAGATTTGTTGGGATTCATAGTTTCTAAAAGAGGTATAGAAGTAGACCCATCCAAATTAAAAGCAATCATGGAAATGCCTCTACCTCACAATCTTAAGCAACTCAAAAGTCTTCAAAGAAAATTACAAGCCATCTAGTGATTTATCTCTCAGCTTGCAAACAAATGTCACCCCTTCACCCATATCTTAAATAAGGGGTCTAATTTTAATTGGAATTTTGAGTGCCAACAAGCCTTTAATAATCTCAAATAATATTTATCCAACCTAGCCTGTGTTGTCACCCCTTGTCTCTAGAATACCCTTGCTCTTGTATATTTCAGAAATACCATGTGAAATAGGTTCCCTCCTATCATAGCAAAATGATCAAGGCAAATAACGAGAAATATATTATCTCAATAACACACTAATATATTATGATCTAAACTATACTCTAATTGACAAAACATGCTTATTCATGGTCATTGCCTCACAAAAACTCTAGCACTACATGCTCAATATTCAAGTCCAACTCATCACCAAGGTTGATCATCTTAAGTATTTATTATCTAAATTAGATATTATTGGAAGAATGGCCAAATGGGTCATGCTCCTTAGTGAATTTGATATTGAATATGTTAATCAAAAGGACATTAAAGGATAAGTCATAATGGATCAATTAGCTAAAGAACCACTTGAAGTGACTGAGCCCCTTCTAACAAACTTCCCAAATGAGTCTATAATGAGTACTTCAGAATCAAGTAGTTGGAAATTATATTTTGATGGATCATTCACTACACATGGATCAAGGAAAGGCATATTTCTCATCACCCCACTAGGTAACCTCATCCAAAAATATTTCTACGTCACCTTCCCATGCATTAACAACATTTCATAATATGAGGCCTTGATAGAAGGTCTTCACCTATCCATTCAATGGAATATCTATCATTTACAAGTATTTGGTGACTCACAACTTATAATCAAATAGGCCAATGATGAGTTCTAGACCAAGGATGAGAATTTTTTCCCTTATAAATAATTGGTGGATCAGTTCAAAATATAATTTATATCTATAACATTTATTCAAGTACCACAAGGGAGTAACAAAGCAGTTGATTCAATGGTCACCATTGGCTTTCTTATTTACCTCCCTAAAGATGTTTTAAAAGGGAGTTTTCTATTTGAACATTTGATTCTCCCATTACATCAATATATGAATCCTTTTCAAATGTATGCAATCAATTATCCACATCTTCCCTAGTACCATGACATTTATAAGTACCTCCACGATAACATCATCCCCCCAATCTTAATCGCTACCAAGGTAAAGCCTTCATCCATCACACTTATTATTACATAATCCTCAAAAACATTTTATATTGTAGAGGATATGACAAGAATATGTTAAGATGTCTAACATCAAATGAGGCTTCACATACGTTCAAGGATGTTTAGGATGGTATTTATGGCAGCCACGTTAGTAAAAAGGCCCTGCCTAAGTAACTTCTCTAGACTGGATATTATTGGCCAGCCA
This sequence comes from Torreya grandis, assembly GCA_037957365.1. Classification (NCBI taxonomy): domain Eukaryota; kingdom Viridiplantae; phylum Streptophyta; class Pinopsida; order Cupressales; family Taxaceae; genus Torreya; species Torreya grandis. The sequence continues at coordinate 1,712,461 of JARHVA010001815.1, forward strand.
TGGAACAAGAATCCTATTAGTAAATGAAAAAATGTGTTACTTGTCAAAATCATGGAAATATTATTCATACACATACATAATAAGTACAACCCATCATGAGTCCATGGCCATTTTCTATATGGAGCCTCAATTTGATAAGTAAGATTAATCCAACTTCATCAAATGGTCATAAGTTTATCATTATGACAATAGACTATTTCACTAAATAGGTAGAGGAAATGCCACTCACATATATTACAAGCCTCAAAATCTCAAAATTTATCCTCAATCAGATCATTTTCCACTTTGTTATACCTACCAATGTCATCTCATTTAATGACAAATCAATCAAAAATTATGAAGTTGAGGCCTTGTGTCATAGGTATCACATCAAGTAACATTTGTATACACATAATATTTTCAAACATTAATTGATTATTAACACTTTGTATCTTTCAAGAACTTGTTGAGTCTCAATCTCTCTAAGTGCATGTCTTAAGGGGTGCACTAGGAAAGGGGTGGGTAGACCATCAGTGCTTCATAAGATTGTTGTCCCTTTTGCCACTTACCATCTACAAACTTGTATCTTAAAACCATTTACCCTAAGATTATTCTTCTATTCATACCTCCTTCAGTATTTTTTCTCTTTACATCCTCCTTTTCTTTCCTTAACATCATTTTGGATTGTTGACTGTACTGGGTCAATTGGGTCAGCACAGTACAGTTCAGGGGTATTTTTCACTTTCTTGGTTTGTTAGCCTTTCGGCTAACCTAGTATAGACCTAGTGATATGTCCCTAAAAAACACTAGGTTTACTAGGTTGACCCTTGAAAATTGGCATTACCTAAATTATTTATGGAATGATGTACCTATATATATTATTTCATTTCCCACCATTTCATAAGATAATAATTAATAGTGAAGAAGTCTAAGTGAACATCTGATTATTAACCATTATACTTGAGGAATAAATCTTAGGGTTCCATAATTTTTTTGGAGATAAGGATCTTGTCTTGTGGAGAAGTGTTTTAGATGCTTATATAGGTTGTGTATCCTAGAGCTAATTTATCTTATTTATCCTTACATACCACAATAATCTCTTATGAAGCACTTTATCTAAGGGAGAGATTGAGGCTCAATGGGTTCATCTTCAAAGGTAAGTGTTGTCACTTAAACTTGCACCCAATGAGGATATGAAAAGTCTCTCCTCATTTAATTGGCACAATGGAACTGCCTCAAGGCTATGGGTCACCAAATGTGAAGTGGATCTCTAGATTGGGGCCTAGTTCCCCTTGATGTATCACTATAGCTCAAGCCTACTACTAACACTTGGGGAGATGAAAAGGGATAAAAATATATAAAATTAAATATAATATATGGGAGGTGATAAACCAAATATATTCTCTACTCACACCTTTTAACATGCACTTAGAACCGAGGAGAAGTTTGCACATACACTTCATTCAATGACAACCTTCTCTTTCACATCAATGTTTGAAGCATGGGGTCTTAAAGAGAGCCTAGGTTATGATGAATTAAATAATAGTAATTCTAAGAAACACTATTTATTAAACTAATCACTACACTTTCAATCCAATTAGACACTTCTTGCTAACCTATAAAAGAAAGATTACAAAACACACAAGGCATTAGGAAGAGTAACATGTGAAGGTAAACAAAACTACAATTGTACAAGACCAACAACCATTTTCTACACTTATAAAAATATTGAATGAGGTAAAAATAACTATCTTTATTATCTCAAGCCAAAAAAATTTCAAGGCTTCACCATACCGAGGTGGAGAGATCCATACAATAGCCCAAAAGGCTAGAATTTATAGAAATTGTGAGAGGGAGAAAAAAAGAAGTTCAAGAGTCATAGAAACACTTGTAAAGAAATTTTAAGGATTTAAAAAAATCACATAATCATGTGTGAGATATTTTTTGAATGGAATCAACAAAAAATGTCCCTAAAACTTTTTCAACTCCTCCACATGTGGCATAGATTCCCTTGTGCTTGCATAAGAAACTATCTTCATCATTTGCCTTCATAAAACTACCTCAAATCTACATAGGATTAGGTATAATTATATATCTAAGTGGGATGGGTTTAAAAAAATCCCTCAAATGAATTATATTAGTCCTTGAATCATTCATATTCTTATGACCATGCACAATCATCCATGGCAGTCCCAAAATGACTTCCTTCCGTGTACCTCTCATACTTGGAACCCAAAACCTTCCTAATTCTACAATTTGATCCATGCACAAGGATGGATGACATGTTTCAAGGGTGTCTAATTCATTAGGTTTAATAAACAATCCTTAAAAGGCTTCTCAATTATAGTTTTACCAATTTTCTTAAGTGTTCAATGCCCATTAATTGTGATTGGTTAAAATGAAAGAGATGGTATGAAAACCTAGGAGATGAGATAGCTCAAAAAATGGACATGAAAAATTATAACAAGTCCTAATATACCTCCCAAAATTTATTTCACCTTTTCAAACCTTCTCACACCTATAAAACATATAAAAATGTTAAAGAAAACCCTATTTTGACCCCATCCATATAGGTCTGTACATAAAATTAACATGTGTCAAGTCCCTAGAGAGTCTTTTAAATCTTCCAATTGGTTTAATTTCCTTTCCACCCATTTTCAATGCTTAATTTCCCTTATCTTCTCCATCAAGTCCTTAAAAAGGGTTTGGAAAGGTTTCTAGTCACTTCTGGTCTTAATGTTTATTCATAGACATGGCACATTATAAATCTAAACAAATTCCACTGAAGGATTCTTTATGACCCTCTCCATCCTCCTGAATAACATTATCCACCATGAAAATTTTTATGTGAGATATGAGCATCTCAAGTTGGCTACTCAGGTCCTTTTCCTATAATCTATGAGGTATGAGTACCCTCAAATAAATAAAATGGCTTTTTGATTGAAAAATTATGAAAACCAAAAGATCATTCACATTTATCCACATCCTAGAAACATATATCAAATGATCTCCATGTTTTTTAGGCCCTCTCCAACCATCTCTACAACTTTTAGGTACTAGGCATAGTAAGCATTACCTATAATTTGTGATTCGGACCTTATTGATGACCTTTTCACGTATGAAATTACCATGGAAAATATCCCTATTTGGAGTTGGGCCTGCATGTTGTCTCACTATGTCTGCCTATAGACCTCCTTGTATATACCACTATATTTCACCTCCAACCCCATAGAAAGGTTTCCCATGTTATTTCAAATGTTCTCTATATTCTAAAATCATATGGGAATGTCTTTGATGATTTTGGTCCACTATTCTTTCTTACGTCCTCAAGACTGCCTCTTCATGCAAGGCAAAAGTGCCCTACCTCTGAGATATAATAGAGGCATGTTCCTTTATTTATTCCACAAAAAACTATTGTATGAGGTAATTCAAGTCATAATGGTGATTTTTACCTAATTTGGACTCTTGAATGCATGATTTAGACCTTCAAAATGCATAAAACTCGAGACTGAGTTTGCATAGGTAGACTGTATATGTAGGCAAAGTATGAGGACTATGTTTGATGAAATTGGGAGATCTTGATTTCACATACAATCATGTAAAGGGAATATATTTTTTATGTTATTCACATATAATTCTTCCAATCTTTTTACAACACCTTGGCCTCTCAAACCATCTCTAAACTCCTACAAACACAAGACTAGTCTATAAAACCTTGAATATATGTTGCATTGACAAACCCTTGTAGATGTTTGTGGCTTGGTTTTGAGTATATAACAATGTATATGGATCACTAAAATATTATAACTCCTTAAATTCATGACATATATTCATTAATTCAATCTTAATGATCACTAAAAACTCACTTAATATCCCTCTCCTCTCATTGTCTGAATTGATTGAGACACTTTAGTGAGGCTTAGCTACAAGATACCATCACCCTTTTTGGCACTTTCTTGAACTATGGGAAGATATTTTGAGTCTATCTATACTCACATTATGTATATCCTAATATTACCCTTATTTTTTAGTCTCCAAGACACTATCTTTCATAACTTCTCATGTTATTGTTTGAAATAGGGTGCTATGTTCATACCTTGTCCATAGGTGGAATCAAGGATTCTTCTCACTATCATGGGGCCTATTATGTTTTGGATCATATTTTTAATTTATAACAACATTTTTACTTAATTTTCACTTAAAATTATGTTTTATCAAGACTCAAATATTGCCTTCATTGGGACTGAGACACCCCTTAAAACCATGCCTATAGATGCAACTTTCCAGGCCTATTATAGGTTACTAGGGGTCCTTTCCACTCTTGATCATGTTTTCATCCAAATTTTTAAAATAATCTAAGGTTATATTATATGTACTTCATATATAATATACTTATTTTTTCTATTATAGCTTCAAACTATGCTTCATTTTTTACTAAGACCTTACTTCTCTTTAGACCCTACTGTAAGTGGATGTTTCAAACCCTTGTATAGACTATAAATGTTTGGGAGGTAAAAAGTAATGGTAGATGGGCCCATTTAGTGTTCAATGGGTCACTCATACTATTTTAGGCCATATAAGGTCATTAAACATATCAGATGTTTGTATTTTGACTTAATAAGGATAAAATACCTCTTAGAGCTTCTAACCTATAGATATTATTGCATGCTCTCAGTGTAGTTAGGGCCATATTTGAGTTCTCCAAAAATCACCCTCATTTTTGCAACTACCTTTCAAACTCTACATATGTCTTGTCCTATATGAGGACTACAAATTTGATTAATTGGAAAGTCTCAAGGCTCTTTGAAGCTAAATTATAAGCTCACTCCAAAAACTACAAGTCCTTTGTTTTCGCCTTTTAGAGATAAAGGACCTAAAAACTAAGTCATACCTTTCAAAGATGACTATATAATTTATTTGCTTTATAGGAGTTATTATGGGCCTATCAAGACTTTTCTTATGATAAATGTGAAAAGGGAATGTGATATTTATTTTATACCTTCTATACACACCTGAAACTCATGCTCAGTCACTTGTGGAAAGTTGTTTTGAGAGGCAGACAGTGGATGAGGTGTAGATCATTATGAAATATGAGTGTGGAAAAGACTCATATGCCCCTTGATGAACTTAAAAATTCATTTAAATTAAAAAAAAATTTATGAAACAATTCCATCTCCTCTTACACCAACATGACATCATCAGAGCCTAAGGTGATTGTTTTGACATAAAATATAGGCTGAGCATGGAAATTGAGCAAGAAAAGGCTTGTTAAAAGCCTCCTATCACCTCAAATACACATTTCATCCCTAAAATTGATAAAATTCACCAATAAAACTTAGATATCATGCTCAAAACACATTCATCAATGTGATAATTCCCTCATGCTGCTGCTTGTAATGCATATTTCATGGTTGCCTAGTAGAAACAAGTCTAGAAGAGATTCATTGAGAATTTGTGTGTTACAAAGACAAAATAATAATGGATAACCTATTTAAATTTCTTATAAAACATATGAAACCATAAAACTTTTCAAAACAAAGAAAAATATTCTGAAACTATCTCAAAAGGAGACCCCTCGTGGATGTGAATACATAAAGAGTTGCCTAAGGTCTATGTGATGGTTCATAAAGGATAGTAAAATAAAATTAGGAGTATTTCCATTAAAATTAATTATACTTATGGTAATTTCAACCCACAATATAATTCTTTACAAATCTAACTCTACTACCCACACCAAGCATTTGAAAATGACCTTTCTTGGCTTGCAAGGAAAAGCAAGAAGAATTAGAAGTAAAGAATGAAATTTTTGAAATTTTCTCAGCACGCTAGGAATTTAAATGATTTTATGGAGGTGAAGAAATTTTTTCCCACATTTTTTGCTAAAGGAGGACTTCCCAAGTCTATACAAGTGCCATTAATGGCCTAAAATTAAGGAAAAACTACCTCTTTATGCATATAACTACTTCTTGAACTAATTATGATAACTTATTAACAGATATTGATCTCCTCCACATTTAAAACCAACTTATTAACAAATATTCTTCCTTGAAAGTCCATACAAGTTATTAAATGGGCTAAAAATGTGACCAAAAGACATATTTGACATATAAGACATGGTAAAGTGTCAATTTTATGACTTAGGAACAATTTTAAACAAATAAATGACCACATTATGAAATTTTAAAAATAAAATTAGTATTTTAACATTTTTTTATTAGGGTTGACTTTTGTTGACTTTGTTTGACTAGACTTAATACAAAGAAGATGACCTTAGACCAAGGCTGAAATAAGGATAAGTAAGATGTATATGACAATATGAGACCCCATAAGACATGTATAAAATTTTAAGAGTTTATAAATGTAAGGATTGACCCAATTTGACTAAAATTCAAATTTGGTCAACACTTTTATCAATTCCTAGGGGTAACATGCTTTAATATGTTAAGGACCAGTAGCCTTATCCTATACATTAGACAAAAGGAGTTAAAATGCACTTGGAAACAAAAAGATCAGTCCTTAACTTGGATAAAAAATATTTGGATTACCTTAAAACACACAAAGGGAAGTAAAACACACAAAAATACCAAGCAAACACATAAACTAAACACAACACTTGTGCTACTAAGCACTTAGGGAAAACAAGACACAATTGAAATCAAAATAATCATGTACATTCACCTTAAATATACCTCCCTTTCTGGATCAAAAGGTAATTACCTTAAATCTCCTTCCTCAATAGATGAATGAGGATTCCAAGCATGTTTCCTTTTGGATGTGGTGTTATATGACTCATGTTTCCTTTTTGATCCTTGGCTTGGCATCTCATTTGATGGAGTCATCTCCCATAAGTCTCCAAGGTAGATAAAGTCTTCTTGACCTTGGAAACATGCCTCATACTATTGTCCTTTTGTTTCACTATGGCAGATGTGCATGTCTATGAATGGGATAGCCTCTTTCAAGTCTATATCTTTTTTAAATACTTCATTTTTCTTCTCATTTATTGTAACCTCTTCAAAGTATTTAAGAAGTGTTGTGTCATAGTTTTATATTAGTGTTTCTTGCTCAAACTCTTCCTTGATATTGGTGGTAGTAACTTCATAAGTGGTTCTAGAATCATGTTTTGAACCATCTTCAAAAGGCCTAAGATCATCATATATTGTTCCACCATGAGTTAAACTCTCTTGATGATGATGCTCCTCAACATATGCTTGTTTTTCAACATCTTTGGCTTGTCTCATTCGGAATTTTGTCATCTCACAATCCTCATACTCTTTGAACATTTTCATATAGGTATGCCACATGTCTTCCTTTTAAGACAGAACATCTTGCTTACCATGGATTGTAGTTAGCTTTAAAAGACTTGTATGCCCCTTGAGGCCTTCAAATTCATTACATATGTCCTCAAATCTCTAACATAGGCCATCATCCTTCTCATGATCAGCCTTATGAAGTGGAATAAGAAGAGAAACCTCTTCTTCTTCTTCTTTGGAATCCAAAGGAACTCCTTCCAAATCATCTTTTTCAACACAAGGAAATCCATCTTCACAAGGAGTCAGCTCTTTCTCATCATTAATCCAATCTGAAATCTCTATCTCTTCCTCCCTCTTAGTGATGTAAATGTTAGGCATCTCAAAAACAAGAAGTTTATCCAAATAAGATTCCCAAGGAACAATGCAATACTCAACATTAGAATGGAAACATGGATCAATTAGAGGAGGTGGAAAGATGGGTTTAACAACTTCTTAAAGAGGGGTGGGAGGGAGTTGATTAGTTTTAAATTTCTCTCCACTTCCAAATTCTCCACTTAAACATCTCTTGTTTTTCTCTTCACAAGCTCCCACTACCTCTTTCCATATTTCAAAATTATGCTTAGAGGATTCTTCATGAGGATGAAATACAAATTGAGGGGTGAATGATAGGCTTAGGAAACTTGGGATTTCCTTGGTATTGGAATCTTGATTCCAACTTGGAAAAGTAGGGTTAGAGAGTTAATTTTCTACTACCATGATATATTGCCTTAAAATATGATTGATCAATTCAATTTCCCTGTCAAGATGAGTCTCAAAACTCAATTTTCATTTCTCAAAATCTTCTCCAAAAATTTCAACCTCTATAATAGTGATATCCTCCTTCCTTTAACTACTCTCTTGGATGGATTTCTGAGAAGGGAAAATTTGGGGGATGCATGAATGACTTGGGGTATTATGAAACATGGATGGATTAGTATCTTGAAAAGGAATAGTTGACACACTTGAAGGTTGATGTGGGATATAGTGGGGCTTTCAAGACTGAGCTAGTTCATGAGCTCTCAACCTCTCTTCTAGATGGATAATTATGCCACAAACATCAATCATCTCATTAGAAAGATGTTTCCAATTATCTCTCTCTATAGGCATCCATTCTTCCTTGACTTGATAGAAAGCATTTCTCACACCTTTGATACAATCACTAGTGATAACTTGACCACAACCACTTCTAATATCAAGGTCTAACATGTAGTCTTTGTAGCCAATGAGAGTCTTTTTGAAATTTTCAATGGAATCACTTGGAGAGGAACCAGGTGGAATAGGTGAAGCACAATCTTGATAGGGCTGGTCATATGCAACATATGATTGATGTGGATCATGACAAGATTGGCCAAGGACATTTTCATATTGAGGAGGAATAGGCAAAGAGGAATATGTCTCCTCAACTTGTGTTAAGACAAACTCAACATCAAAATTTTCCATGAATAACTCATGAGAAGACCATAGAACAAGAAAACAACTCCAATTATAGCACCTAGGTTACTTAACTAGTAGTTTTATTCTTGGAGTCACCATTGGTGTTTAGTGAAATTGCCTCCAAAGGCTGCTATCTTGAGGAGAACACCAAAACTCCTCAAGCTCTTGGAACAAGAGTCCCACTGGGTGTGCCAAAAATTGTTGTCACTTGAACTTGTACCTAATGAGGATATGACAAGTCTCTCCTCATTCAAGTGGCACAATGGAACCACCTCAGGGCTATGGGTCACAAAATCTAAGGTGGATCTCTAGATTAGGGGCTAGTTTCCCTTGATGTGTTACTATAACTCAAGCCTACTACTAACACTTGAGGGGATGGAAAGAGATAAGAATAGTTGAAAGTAAATATAATATATGGGAGGTGATACATCAAATATATTCTCTACTCACACCTTTTAACATGCACTTGGAACCAAGGAGAAGTCTTCACATACACTTCATTCAATTACAACCTTTTCTTTCACATCAATGTTTGAAGCATGGGGTCTTGAAGAGAGCCTAGGTTAGGAGGACTTAAATAATAGGCATTTTAAGACACATTATTGAGTAGAATACTTCATACACTTGCAATACAATTATACACTTCTTGCTAACCTACAAAAGAGATATTACAAAACACACAAGGCACTAGGAAGAGTAACATGTGAAGGTAAATAAAGCTACACTTGCACAAGACCAAAAACCATTGTGTACACTTAGTGAATTATTAAATTAGGTAAAAAAAACTATATTTATTAGTTCAAGGCAAAAATTTATTGGGGCTTCACCATACCAAGGTGGAAAGATCCATACAATAGCCCAAAAGGCTAGAATTTATAGAAATTGTGAGAGGAGGGAGAGAAAGAGAAACTCCAGAGTCATAGAGACACTTTTCAAGCAATGAAAATGAGTTAAAATAGTCATAAAATCATGTTTGAGATAGGTTTTTAAGTAAATCAAGGATAAATGTCCCTCAAGCTTGTTTAACTCCACCACATGTGACATATATTCCCTTGTGTTTGTATAAGAAAATGCCTTCATCATTTGCCTTCACAAAACTACCTCATCTCTATATAGGGTTAGTTATAATGATGTATCTAATTGGGATGGGTTAAAAACAAGCCCTCACATGCATAGCATCAATCACTGATAATTCATATACTTTTATCTATGAAAAATCATCCATGATAGTCCTAAAATGACCTCCTTCCATGCACCTCTCACACTTGTTACCCAAAACCTTCAAAATTAATCAATATTATACATTCACAAGGAGTTATGACATTTTTACTCGTTTCCAAGTCATTAAGTTCAAGAAATAAACCTAATGCTTCTTAATTAGAGTTTTACCACTTTTCCTAAGTGTTCACAACCCATTCATTATGAATGGCTGAAATGAAAGAGATGGTAATAAAACTTATGAGATGATACAGCTCAACAAATGGACATGAGGACTTATAAAAATTTCTAATCTACCTCCCAAAAGTGATTACACCTTTTGAAACCTTCTCACACCTACAAAACACATAAAAATGTCAAAGAAAACCCTATTTTGACCCCATCTATATAGGTCTATAAATAAATATCACATGTTTCGGGTCCCTAGAGAGTATTTTTAATCTTCCAATTGGTTTCATGTCCTTTCCACCCCTTTTGGATACTCCATTTGCCTCATCTTCTCCATCAGGTCCTTAAGGAAGGTTTGGAAGGGTTTATAGTCACTTCTGGTCTTAATTTTTGTTCATAGCCATGGCATGTTAGAAATATAAATAAATGCCATTGAAGAATTCTTTAGGACCCTATCCATCCTCCTTAAATATCTTGATCCATCATGCAAAGTTTTATGTGAGATATGAGCATCTCAAGTTGGCTACTCAGGTCCTTTTCCTATATTCTATGAGGTCTGAGTACCCTCAAATCAAGAAAATGGATTTTTGAGAAAAATTCATGCACCTTTATCAACATCCTAGAAACATATTTCAACTAATCTTCATGTTTTTGTAGGCAATCTTCAACCATTTTGCAACTTCTAGGTATTAGGCCTAGACTATGCCTAGTAAGCTTTATCTACAATTTATGATTCAAACCTTATTTATAACACTATGTACCTCTAAGATGACATATGAACATTATTTTTACCTCTATTAACATGTTCCAAGGCATTATAGTTCTTATTAAAAGATGAAAATGGAAAAGACCCCCTATTTGGAGTTAAGCCTGCATGTTGTCTCACTAGGTCTGCCTGTAGACATCCTTGTCTAAACCACTATATTTGACCTCCAACCCTATTTCAGTGTTTACCATGTTTTTTAGATGTTATATATATTAATAAATAGTATGGGAAGTTCTTTTATGGTTTTGGTCCACTATTCTTGCCTATTTCCTCAAGACTACCTCTTCATGCAAGGCAAAAGTGTCTTTCCTCTAAGATATAATAGAGGCATGTTCCTTTATTTATTAAACAAAAACAACTATTATATGAGTTTTTTAAAGTCATAATGGTGAAATATACCAAATTTTTAATCTTTAATACATGATTTAGACCTTCAAAAGGCATAAAACCCAAGACTAAGTTTGCATAGGTAAACTGTATATGTAGGTAGAGTATGAGGACTATGTTTGATAAAATTGGGAAAAAAAATTTACCATAAATTCATTTAAAGGGAATATAATTATTTATATTATTCACCAATAATTCTTCCAATATTTCTTTAGTACCCTAGCCTCTCAATCCATCTCTAAACTCCTACAAACACAAGACTGGTCTATAAAACCCTAACTGTATGTTGCATTGACAGACCCCTGTAGGTATTTGTGGCTTGGTTTTGATTCTATAATAATGTATATGGATCACTAAAATCTTATAAATACTTTAATACATGGTAGAGATTCACAAATTCAATCTGAATGATGACTAAAAACTCACTTAAGATCCCTCTCCTCTCACTTTTTGAATTGACTGAGACACTTTAGTGAGGCTTAGTTGTAGGATACCATCACCCTTTTTGGAACTTGATTGAAGTATGGGAAGATATTTTGAGTCTATCTATACTCAAATTGTGTCTATACAAATAGTACCCTTCTTTTTAAGTCTCTAATACACTATATTTCATAACTTCCCATGCCACTATTTGAAATAGGGTGCTCTACTCATACCTTGTCCATAGGTGAAATCAAGGGTTCTTCTCATTATCATGGGGCCTATTAGGTTTTGGAGAATATTTTGAATTTATACCATCATATATACTTAATTTTATCTTGACCCTATATTTTATCAAGACTTGAATAATGCCTTCATTATGACTAAGACACCCCTCAAAATCATGCCTGGAGATGCAACTTTTAAGGCCTGTTGTAGGTTACCAAGGGTCCTTTTCACACTTGATCATGGTTTTATCCACATTTTAAAAATCCTCAGAGGTCATATGATATGTAATTCATCTATATCTTACTCATTTTTTCCATTTTAGCTTCAAACTATACTTCATCTTTGAATAAGACGTTGCTTCTCTTTAGACCCTGTTACAAGTGGATGTTTCAAACCCTTGTACGGACTGTAAATGTTTGTGAGAATCAAAAGGAATGGTAGATGGGCCCATTTAGTGTTCAATGTGTCACTAATACTAATTTAGGCCATATAAGGTCATTAAACATGTGATATTTTTATATTGTGAATTAATAAGGAAAAAGCACCTCTTGGAGCTTTTAACCTGTAGATATTACTGCGTGCTCTTAGTATATTTAGGGCCATATTTGAGTTCTCCAAAAACCACCCCATTTTTGAAACTACCTTTAAAACTTTGCATATGTCTTGTCCTATATGAGGAATATAAATATGAGTAAGTGGAAAGTCTTAAGGCTATTTTAATCTAAATTATAAGCTCACTCCAAAACCTATAGGGCCTCTCTTTTGGCCTTGTAGAGACAAAGGACCTGAAAACTCACTCATGCCTTTCAAAGATGACTATATAATTTCTTTACTTTCTAGGATTTTTTATGGGCCTATAGGTAATTTTAATATGATAGAGGTGAAAAGGGAATGTAAGATTGATTTTATACCTTCCATACACACTTGAAACTCATGCTCAGTCACATGTGGAAAGTTGTTTTGAGAGGCAGTCATTGGATAGGGTGTAGATCATTATGAACTATAAGTGTGGAAAAGACTCATATTCCCCTTGATGAAATTACAAATTAATTTAAAGTAAAATCAATGATTTTTGAGACAATTACATCTCCTCTTACACCACCATGACATCATTAGGGCCTGAAGGTGACTGTTTTGATAGAAAATATAAGTACAACATGGAATTTGAGTAAGAAAAGGCTTGTTAAAACCCTTATATCACCTCAAATGAATTTATAAACACTAAAATTGATAAAATTCACTAAGAAAACTTTGATATCATCATTAAAAAATATTATTCAATGTGATAATTCCCTCATACTGCTACTTACAATGCATATTTCATCGATGCCTAGCATAAATAAGTCTAGAAGAGATTCCTTGAGAATTTGAGAGTTCCAAAGATAAAAAATAATGGATAACCTATAAAAATGTCTTATAAAACACATGAAACCATCAAAATTTTCAAAACAAATAAAAATATTATGAAACTATCTCAAAAGGAGACCTCTCATGGATGTGAGTGCATAAAAAGCTACCTATGGTCTAAGTGATGGTTCATAAAGGAGAAGCCAATAAATTGAGGACTCTTCCATGAAAATGAAGTAGACTCAAGTTAATTGAAACCCCCAAGATAATTCCTCCCAACTCTAATTGTATGGCCCACACCAAGCATTTGAAAATGACTTTTCTTGGCTTACAAGGATAAGCAAGAAGAAACAGAAGTAAAGAATGAAATTTTTGACATTTTCTCAACACACCAGGTGTGGAAATGAGTTTAGGGAGGTGAAGAGATGTTTTCTTATGTTTTTTGATGAAGGAGGACTTCCCAAGTCCGTACGAGTGCCATTAATGGACTAAAATCAAGGAAAAACTTCCTCTTTCTACATATAACTACTTTTTAAACCATCTCTCATCACTTCGTGATAGATCTAACCTACTCTACATTGAAAACCAACCTTTTTTCAAATATTCTTCCTTTAAAGTCCATCCAAGTCATTAAATGGGCTAAAAATGTGACCAAAAGACATATAAGACATATAAGACATGGTAAAGGGTCAATTTATGACTTAGGGACAATTCCAAACACCTAAATGACCACATTAAGACAATTTTAAAATAATATGACTTTGACCATGTTTGACTAGGGTTGACTTTGTTTTACTAGACTTAATATAAGGAATATGAGCTTAGACCAAGGCTAGAGCAAGGATAAGTAAGATGTATAGGACAATATGAGACCCCATAAGACATGTGGAAACTTCTAAATGTTTATAAATGTATGGGTTTAACCAATTTGAATAAAATTCAAATTTGATCAATACTTTTAGTAATTCCTAGGGGTAACATGCTTGCCTATGTTAAGGACCAGTAGCCTTATCCTATCCATTGGGAAAAGGGAGAGAAAATTCTCTTGGAAATAATAAGATCAAACCTTGACTTGGATAAAAAATAGTTGGTTTACCTCAAAACACACAAAGGGAAGAACAACGCATAAAAAGACACAACAAACACACAAAACAAAGACAACACTTGTGCTACTAAGAACTTAGGGAATTCAAGACACAACTAAAAGAAAACTAATCATGTACATTTACCTTAAATATACCTCCCTTCCTTGATTAAAATGGAAGTACCTTGAATCTTTTTCCTCACTAGATGAATGAGGATGTAAATCATGCTTCCTTTTGGATGTGGTGCTACATGACTCATGTTTCCTTTTTTCTCCTTGGCTTGGCATGTAATTTGATGGAGTCATCTCCCACAAGTCTCTAAGGTAGATGAAGTGTTCTTGACCTTAGAAACATGCCTCACACAGCTATCTTTTTATCTCACTATGGTAGATTTGCATGTCTATGAAGGGGATAACCTCTTGCAAGTCTATATCTTCTTAAAAGACTTCATTGTTCTTCTCATTTTTTACAACCTCTTCAAAGTCTTCAAGAAGTTTTGTGTCATATTTTTTTTGTAGTTTTTCTTGATCAAACTCTTCCTTGATGTTGGTGGGAGTGACTTCATATGTGGTTCTAGGATCAACTTCTAAACCATCCTCAAAAGGCCTAAGATCATCACAGATTGCTCCATCATGAGCTAGACTCTCTTGATGATGATGTTCCTCAACATATTCTTGTTTTTAAACATCTTGGGCTTGTCTCATTAGGAGCTTTTTCTTATCACAATCCTCATACTCTTTGAACATTTTCATATAGGTATGCCACGCGTCTTCTTTTTAAGACACAAAATCTTGCTTACCATGGCTTATACTTAGCTGTAAAAGACTTGTATACCCCTTGAGGCCTTCAACTTAATTGCATATGTCCTCAAATATCTACCATAGGCCATCATCCTTCTATTGAATAGAGTTATGAAGTGGAATAATAAGAGAAATATCTTCCTCTTCTTTTCTAGAATCCAAAGGAAATCCTTCCAAATCATCTTTTTTAACACAAGAAAAGTAATCTTCACAAGGATTCAACTCTTTCTCATCATTTATCCAATCTGAAATCTATATCTCTTCCTCCCTCTTAGGGATATCAATGTTAGGCATCTCAAAAATAGGAAGTTTATCCAAAGAAGATTCCCAAGGAACAATGCAATCCTCAACATTAGAATGGAAACATGGATCAATTAGAGGAGGTAGAAAGATAGGTTCAATGGATTCCTTAGGAGGGGTGGGAGGTATTTGCGTAGTTTCAAGTTTCTCTCCACTTCTAACTTCTCCACTTAAACATCTCTTGTTATCTCTTCACACGCTGCCACTATGTCTTTCCATCTTGGGAAGTTATGCTTAAAATATTCTTCATGAGGCTGAGATAGAAATGGAGGGGTGAATGATAGGCTTAGGAAACTTGGGATTTCCATGGGCTTAGCATTTTGATTCCAACTTGGAAAATTAGGGTTAGAGAGTTCATTTTATGCTACCATGATAGATTGCATTAAAATATGATTGGCCGATTCAATTTCCTTGTCAAGATGAGTCTCAAAACTCAATCTTCATTTCTCAAAATCTTCTCCAAATAAGTCAACTTGTTAAACAATGATATCCTCCTTCCTTTGGCTGCTCCCTTGGATATATTTCCAAGAATGGAAAATTTTGGGAATGCATGAATGACTTGGGGTATTTTGAAACATGGTTGGATTAATATCTTTAAAAGGAATAGTTGACACACTTGAAGGTTGATGTGGGATATATTGGGGCTTCCAAGACAAAGCTGGTTCATGAGCTCTCAACCTCTCTTCTAGATGGAAAATCAAGCCACAAACATCAAGAATATCATTAGAGAGACCTTGTCAATTATCTCTCTCTATAGGCATCCATTATTCCTTGACTTGATCTAAATCATTTCTCATACTTTTTATACAATCACTAGGGATAACTTGACCACAACCACTTCTAGTATCAAGGTCTAACATGTAGTCTTTGTAGCTAGGAAGAGTAACATGTGAAGGTAAACAAAACTACACATGCACAAGACCAACAACTATTGTGTACACTTAGTGAAATCTTAAATGAGGTAAAAATAACTATCTTTATTATCTCAAGCCAAACAAGAACAACAAACAGCTCTGATCCTCTGATCCCACTTGTTAGGATCTTGCTCCTTATAAAGAGCACAATATGATTACCTTGTATTAGCAACTAAACATGCGGAATTAACCAGAAGCAATAAGTAACTAGAATTCACAAATGACATAGAATATGAGAGACAATACACTATCTTGTATTTAATACTCATCCAGAAAGAAAATACAATAAAGAAGATGCCACTTCTTCTTCCACCTCTCAGAGGCTTCCCACACCTCAAGGGCTCCCAGTAATTCTCAATCAAGAGTTCACTCTCCTACCAAAAATGGTCCCAACACACAACTCACACACAGAATTGGTGTTCACCTCCAACCAGTCGATAATAACCCTGCCAGTACATAAGTACTCAAAGTACTTCAAGTAGATCTCCCATAAGCTTGCAACAACCTGCAACTCAAATGATCTTACTTACACATGTAGATCTCCAAACGTGGCCTTTCATGCCTACTGACCAAGATCCTACAACTGGAAGAAATCCTTTTCTTGCCTTAATTACAATGCATGCCAATGGGTTTATAAATAGATCCCACACTTAAACAATAACTTAGACTTCTAATTTACAATAATTATACTCGCAACTCAAGACCAAAAATAGCCTTTTACATGCAAACACTTAGTTCAATGAACTAACTATTTGTGCAATGAATAGTTTTAGAACCGCACAAGCGATCGACGTCAGTTCCTATCTGCCTAGAGATGACCGATGTCAGCTGACTCCTACCGATGTCAGTTGCCCTTCTGTTCACCCCTAATCGACGTCAGTCAGCCTAACCGATGCTAGTGACTATGACACTCAGCAACTCCTCCATGTCTGCAAACAGTTGAAGCTTTTATCTCCACAACCTAACAATCTCCCACTTGGAGATAAACAGCTGCAACTGTACCTATACTTGTACATCATCTAGTTTGTTCCCTTGGCTTTGTATCCCTCTTCAAGATCACTCTTGAAGACCAACCACCACAAATCCTGTGGTGCACCTCCTGTCATCCAAATCACCTGCCACATCTGCATCTACAAACCCATGTAAAAAATAACTTGACCCTGCATAGCATGTGCACCTGCTACTGGTCCCTCTAAGAATCCACTAAACTGCCCTCTAGTGCTTCTTTCTTGGATTGGCTCCAAACTTTCTAACAACTCCCACTACTTGGTAAAACTTAGGTCTAATACATACCATGCACTTAACCTCATTATGTGAATCAAGACACTATTCATAGAACTGTCCAACCATCAGCGTGCTAACTAGTTTCACACAATCATCTGAAGACAAAGTCAACCTGTGACATTCCATGTCTCTAAAACACACTCATGCCAAAGAATCTTGCTACTCACAAATTCCTCATGACACACCTCTAAATTAGCTTTACCTTTAGTTCAGCAACTCCCTGTATGTGTAACCCTGCAACAAGCACACAATACAATAACAGGATAATGTAGCTAAGATTATCCAACCTGGTAAAGAGAAACACAATGGTCAAACCTCCATTGTCTTGTAGCTTACACAAGACCATATACCCTAGACTTCTATCTCACATGTCCATTTCCACTCTTCTTTATCCTAAACATCCATTCATCTCTTAGTGCTTTCTTCCATCTGGCAACTCCACCCAAAAACTCCCATTTGGTTCTTCTCCAAGGAATCACATCCTTCATCCATGCCAAGCTCCCACTGTTTCCTGGATCTACCTACTCTACTTCTTTAATAACTTCCTAGTTCTTGACTTTCAGTGAGCAACAAGTAGTGTAAAGAAGGGAAATGATGAATTTGAGGCTTACTTACCCTTTAAGTCCTCCATATGGGCACTTGAGACTCCTTGACAGCTTGTTGTCCACCCAAAATTTGTCTCAGTGACCGATGCCGATCACATCTTAGTCTGCATCTGACTGATGTCAGTTCCATGCGACTACCTCATCACCAAAGTCAATTCTCCCTGATCAACGCTGGTGTTTATCTATCTAGAGTCACCGACGTTAGGCTGCACATAGCTGATGTCGGTCCCTATCTAGATGCTGATGCCAATTTTCTAATCGACATCGGTCTTTGTGTTTTACTTGTGAGCGATGACTTCTACCTGCGAGCTCCTTTTGGATCAAACCCTTGTCCAAATCAACCTTGCTCTACTCAAAATTCTTCAGCCCCCTGCACTGATCTTTATCTGTCACCTTCTCCTTAAAAACCAAGGCTTTCCTATTCTTGTCACTAACATCAAATTTCTCAAGAAACGTCACTTTCTTCTTTTACATACAGAAATCTCGATCCATGCTTTTCAAATCTAAAAGCATACCTTTTGACTCAAGAACATTCATCCCCTTCTTATTCATGTGACCAAGCCTATTAAGCCACATCTTCGAATCTACAACTAGAGTAGATAAACCAGAAAGAGAATTAGTAATACAAGTAGATAGATAAAGCATACCTACTTTTTTACCTCTTGCTACAACAAGTGCACCCTTGGTAACCTTCCAAGAGTCCATTGTGAGAGTTACTGTGCAACCCTCATCACCCAACTTTCTAACAAAAATCAAATTCTGCTTCAGAACTGGGACATGCATGACCTCCTTCAACACCCATGTGTTACCTATCTACAATTTCAGCTTCACTTTCCATTTGCCAACCATCTGACAAGGCTTACCATCCCTTAAATAAATTTCTCCAAAGTCTCCTTGGACATACTCATGAAAAAATTCCCTATTTGGGGATGCATGAAAAGAGGCACCAAAATCTAAAACCCAAGATTCTACTTTATCTAAAGAACATACTAGAGCATCTAGTGCAACATAATCTGCAACATCTACTTTTTCATGTCCTTCATGATGATCTTCAACTGACCAAAAATCTCTCTTTAAGTGCCCTTGCTTTCCACATTTCCAGCAGGTCATTCTACCATACCTGGACTTGGATCTCCTGCCTATCTTGGACCTTGATCTCCCATGCTCGATCTTCTCTCTTTGCCTTCCCCTGATTTCCACACTCAAAGCATTTCTTGATGATTCACCTGTGCTTTTCCTGTGAATTTATTCATTCAATATTACACTCACAACATCATCCACTTTTAATATTTTTGAAGCAAATGTAGTATTACTAACTACCATTACCAAACTCTCCCAACTTTTAGGTAATGAGCATAAGATTAAGAGAGCCTTAATTTCATCATCAAAAACAATATTGACTGAATTTAACTAGTTTACCAAACCATGGAAATCACTAAGATGACTATGAACAGATCCACCTTCCAACATTTGCAAATTAAATAATTGCTTCATAAGAAATACCTTATTCGATGCTGAGAGTTTTTCATATAAATTTGCCAAAGATTCCATCAACTCTACCGTTGTCTTAGCCTGAGATAAGTTGGAAATCATAGATGATTCAAGGCTCAACCTTATAGATCCCAGAGCCTTTCGATCAAGAACCTCCCATTCTTCATCCTTCATATCCATGGGCTTGCATGCAACCCCACCTAATGGTAAGTATAAATCTTTTTGATACAGATAATCTTCAATCTGCATCCTCCATAATTGATAGTTCTTGCCATTAAACTTTTCCATTCGTAGCTTACTTTCTTCTACCATTTCTATACTCCCATTCAAATAGAAACCCCTGTGAGTAACCTGTAATCAACACACACTAACCAGATCTGAAATACCTATTAGTAACCTAACCAAAAGCTCTGATACCAGTTGATGGGAAATCAAGAACAACAAACAGCTCTGATCCCACTTGTTAGGATCTTGCTCCTCAGAAAGAGCATAATATGATTACCTTGTATTAGCAACTAAACATGTGGAATTAACCAGAAGCAATAAGTAACTAGAATTCATAAATGACACAGAATATGAGAGACAATACACTATCTTGTATTTAATACTCATCCAGAAAGAAAATACAATAAAGAAGATGCCACTTCTTCTTCCACCTCTCAGAGGCTTCCCACACCTCAAGGGCTCCCAGTAATTCTCAATCAAGAGTTCACTCTCCTACCAAAAATGGTCCCAACACACAACTCACACACAAAATTGGTGTTCACCTCCAACCAATCAATAATAACCCTACCAGTACACAAGTACTCAAATTACTTCAAGTAGATCTCCCATAAGCTTGCAACAACCTGCAACTCAAATGTTCTTACTTACACATGTAGATCTCCAAACGTGGCCTTGCACACCTACTGACCAAGATCCGACAACTAGAAGAAATCTTTTTCTTGCCTTAATTACAATACATGCCAATGGGTCTATAAATAGATCCCACACATAAACAATAACTTAGAATTCTAATTTATAATAATTAGACTCGCAACTCAAGACCAAAAATAGCCTTTTACATGCAAACACTCAGTTCAATGAACTAACTATTCATGCAAAGAATAGTTTTGGAACTACACAAGTGACTGACGTCGGTCCCTATCTGCCTGGAGATGACTGACGTCAGCCAACTCCTGTCGATGTTGATTGCCCTTCTGTTAACCCCTGACCGACGTCGGTCAGCCTAATCGACACTGGTGACTGTGACACTCAGCAACTCCTCCATGTCTGCAAATAGTTAAAGCTTTTAGCTCCACAACCTAACAACATGCACAAGACCAAAAATTATTGTGTACACTTAGTGAAATCTTAAATGAGGTAAAAACAACTATCTTTATTATCTCAAGCCAAAATTTTGGTAATGCTTCACCATACCAACATGAAGAGTTCTGTACAATAGCCCAAAAGTCTAGAATTTATAGAAATTATGAGAGGAGGGAGAGAAAGAGTAGATCAAGTTTCATAGAGACACTTGTTAAGAAATGAGGAGTTAAAATAGTCATAAAATCATGTGTGAGATAGTTTTTGAAGGTAATCAGGACAAATGACCCTCAAAGTTGTTTAGCTCCTTCACATATGGCATAGAATCCCTTGTGTTTTCATAACAAAATGCCTTCATCATTTGCCTTCACAAAACTACCTCATCTCTACATAGGGTCAAGTCTAATGATGGATATGAATGGGTGGGGTTACAAGAAATCCCTCATATGCATTGGATCAATCCTTGATCATTTTTGTTCTTCTATCCATGCATAATCAGCCATGGCAATCCCAAAATGACCTCCTTCCATGCACCTCTCACACTTGGCACCCAAAACATTCCAAATTATACAATATGATTCATGAACAAGGAGGTATTCCATGTTTCAAGGGTGTCCAAGTCTTCAAGTTCAAGAAACAAGCCTTAAAAGGCCTCCTAATTAGAGTTTCACCACTTTTCCTAAGTGTTCATTGACAATTCACTATGATTGGATGAAATGAAAGAGATGGAAGGAAAACTTATGAGATTATATAGCTCAATAAATGGACATGAGGACTTATAACATGTCCTAATAAACCTCCCAAAAAGATATTTCACCTTTTGAAAACTTTTTACACTTGCAAAACACACAAGAATGTCAAATAAAACACTAAATTGATCCCATATGTATAGGTCTATATAGGAAATTCACATGCATCAAGGGAGAGTCATTTGCATCTTCAAATTTATTTCATGTCCTTTTGACCAATTTTGGATACTTCATTTGCCTCATCTTCTCCATCAGGTCCTTAAGGAGGGTTTGGAAGGGTTTCTATTCACTTTTGGTCTTAATGTTTTTTCATAGCCATGGAACTTTAGAAATATAAAAAAAATCCACTTAAGGATTCTTTAGGACCCTCTCCATCCTCCTTTAATAGATTTATCCACCATGAAAAGTGTTATGTGAGATATGAGCATCTCAAGTTGGCTACTCAGGTCCTTTTCCTGCATTCTATGAGGTATGAGTACCCTCAAATCAAGAAAATAGATTTTTGATAAACTTATATTCAAAAAAAAAGTTAATTCACCTTTATCCCCATCCTAGAAACATATTTAAATTGATCTTCATGTTTTTTAGGCCTTCTCCAACCATCTTTGAAACTTTTAACTACTAGGCCTAGTAAGCTTTACCTACAATTTATGACTCAGACCTTAGTGATGACCTTATATACCTCTAAAATGACCTATGCACATTATTTTTACATGTATTAACATGTTCCAAGGCATTGGAGTGCTTATTAAAAGCTAAAAATGGAAAATACCCCTATTTGGAGTTAAGCATGCATGTTGTCTCACTAGGTTTGCTTGCAAACCTCCTTGTCTAAGCCACTCTATTTGATCTCCAACCATATTTCAAGGTGTCACATTTTTCTTAGATGTGTTCTAGATTAAAAAATAGTATGGGAATGTCTTTTATGGTTCCGGTCCACTATTCTTGCCTATTTCCTCAAAAACTGCCTCTTCATGCAAGGTAAAAGTGCTCTACCTCTGAGACAAAATAAAGGCATGTTTATTTATTTGTTTCACAAAAACAACTATTTTATGAGGTTATTCAATTAATAATGGTGATATATTCCAAATTTTTACTCTTAACTACACTATTTAGACCTTTAAAAGGCACAAAACCCAAGACTGAGTTTGCATAGGTATATTGTATATGTAGGCAAAGTATGGGAATTGTGTTTGATGAAATTGGGAGATATTGTTTTTCCATACACTCATGTAAAGGGAATATATGTGTTTCTATTATTCACCTATAATTATTCCAATATTTATCCAACACTTTGGCCTCTCAAACCATCTCTAAACTCCTAAAAACACAAGATTAGTCTATAAAACCCTAACTATATATTGCATTGACAGACCCCTATAGGTGTTTATGGCTTGGTTTTGAGTCTATAAAAATGTAAATGGATCACTCACATATCATTATTTCCAAATCTAACTATACTACCCATACCAAGCATTTGAAAATGGCATTTCTCAGCTTGTAAGGACAAGCAAGAAGAAATAGAAGTAAAGAATGAACTTTTTGAAATTTTCTCCGTACAATAGGCATGGAAATGAGTTTAGGAAGGTGAAGAGATGTTTTCCCACATTTTTTGCTAAAGGAGGACTTCGCAACTCTGTACAAGTGCCATTAATGGCCTAAAATCAAGGTAAAAATACCTTTTCTGCATATAAATACTTCTTAAACTAAAATTGATCACTTCTTGATAGATCCTAACCTCCTCCACATTGAAAACCAACATTTTGACAAATATTATTCCTTGAAAGTCTATACAAGTCATTAAATGGGATAAAAACATGACCAAAATACATATTTGACATATAATACATGGTAAAGGGTCAATTTTTTGACTTAGGAACAATTTCAAACGCCTAAATGACCAAATTAAGACTTTTTCAAAATAAAATGAGCCTTTGGCCATGTTTGACTAGGGTTGACTTTAGTTTACTTTGTTTGACTAGACTCAATACAAGGAAGATGAGCTTAGACCAAGGTTAGAGCAAGGATAAGTTAGATGTATAGGATAATATGAGACCCCATAAGACATGTGGAAAATAATAAAAGTTTATAAATGTAGGGTTTAACCCAACTTGACTAAAATTCAAATTTGGTCAACAGTAAGTATTCCTAACTTTATTTCTCCTTTGTAAGATTAGATAGATAATGCATTTGTATTCTTCTCTCCATGTATTAGTATTTTGTATATATTAGCATGAGTATACACCTTCTAATATATGTTTAGTTTAGTTATAAGTTTTATTTTTACTAACCCCCACTTTGTGCCACATGCTTTGGTGTGCACTAGATTAGATTTGATTTCTTGTTATTAGAATATAGTGAACATTTTAAACCTTAGGACTCCACTAGGGTTGTTGTGCAATTATGTTAGATTGTAGGATTTGGAACCCTTCCTAGCATGATATGTTATGACAAGTGATCCCCTAATTAGGTCTATCAGATCCCCATATTGGTCATGCTCCCACTTAACAAGTGTATCCCAATTGGAAGTCTAGGTATGATCTATCTTATCCGATCTAGGATTAATTCATAGACATGATGCATTTCCAATTTCATACATTCTAGTGAACCTGATGTGAACTAACCCTTGCAAGATTTGTTCACTTTTACTTCATTTTTTTATCATCATTTTTATCATATATTTTGACATACTAGATTGATTCTGTTGACCTAGCTATTTTTCTCTGTGCATCACTTTTCAAGAGCATGCAACTGGATCAACCCAATTAACCCAATATCAATTTATAGCCTTTTAAGCACCTATTTCAACCTACTAAGTTGACATAGTTCACCCTATACAATTTTAGCACTTTTTTAGCAAATTCTTGTACAGCTTGATCGATCCTATTAACCTAGTTTTTAGATTTCTCAAGCATACCTCAAGGTTCTTCATCAATAGTCTTCATTCATTGCATCTCTTATCCACCAAGGTTCCTTTCTAATTCTTTGTTTCTTTCTTTTTCTATCTTTCCTTTCATAGTTTATAGTTTTACAAACTATCCTTGCATAGTCAATTGGATCAACACTATTGACCCAATTCTATGTTTTATGTGTTGTCTAAAATAACTAAATCAACCCTGCCAGCCTAGTTTATTTTCAAACTTTGCTTTTGTAGTGTAGGTTTGACCCTATCGACCCTATTCTATATTTTTTACATATAGTGTCAATATTATACCTTGTTTCAAATTAGAATTAACCTTATATCTATTAGTAATTATCTCACACATTTCTTTTCTTGTTTCTTGCATGCTTAGAATAGTTCACATAGTTTAATTAGGGGGTTTTCAATGTATCACTTAGTTTTACTATTTCTATTTTATGCACACATGGCCAAATCACATAACATAAACAAGCACTTTAACATTTTATCTACCTTAGGCAAATTTACTTGGATTTCATCACTAAAAGGAAAGCTGACTTGATACTCTGGTCAATTATAAAGCATGGTTAATGGTATATTCTAGCTAAACACCTGACACTATTATCACTACAGTGTGTGAATTGAGGGGGTAGACCCCAATACCAATCCTGTATCATTGCCACTATAGTCCCTTTTAACCCTAATTACCTGAAAACATCCTTAAATTGCTATCTAGTACCTTACTTATAACCAACTTCCAATCACATTTAAAATCATTCTTAAATAATCTAATTAACAATTAGGTTTACCAATTAGTTATCTTTAATTTTCAAGTTATTTTCTTGCTCTTTGTTTAAAATTATGTGCACAAAATCTTGCATTAGCCAATGCTAGTGCCATATTTTGCTTTGTGTGTTTCAATTACATTGGCCAGCATTAATCCAATTTACTATTTATTTCCTTTCAGTACTTATTGCTTTTCATTACTTGAGAATTTATCTTGTTTCATCTTGAAATTTGTCTTTAGGCTTCTTAAAATCCCTATTTTTTATACTAGATTGACCTAATCAACCTTGTAGCTTTTCTGCCTTCTGTATATTATATTGGATAAACCTAGTTGACCTTATAGAGTTTTATAGTCTCTATTTCTATATTAGATTGACTGATTTAACCCTATATATTTTTAGTCACCTCTTTAACCTTTGCTTTCTCATCTCTCTTCTTTTCCCTTCATCATAAAATTTTTATCAAATAATGACACTGAGTTATAGTCAATAGACATGATGAACTTTACCAATCCTAATAGGGTCTCCCATATATATATTAGGGATAATCTTTTGGATGTTATT
Source organism: Torreya grandis (assembly GCA_037957365.1). Taxonomy (NCBI): domain Eukaryota; kingdom Viridiplantae; phylum Streptophyta; class Pinopsida; order Cupressales; family Taxaceae; genus Torreya; species Torreya grandis. The sequence continues at coordinate 1,738,478 of JARHVA010001815.1, forward strand.
AATGTTCATATTTCCACTCGCACAATGAACTATGAGACCCCTCCTCATACCTCTTCATATCATAATCCTCTTTTCTCATTAGAAGACCAACCTAAGTTAGAGTATACTCCCAAAATGCTTTTATTTATCTCCAAATTTCCTCAACATAGAGGAAAAGATCCTTCTACCATATACAACCTCATGATTAGTGGTCAAACCAAAGATCCTCATTCACCTACTCCTACATTCAATATGGGATTTAGAGGTACCACTTTCTTTGGTTCTCAACCTCTTCCTTAAATTTCAAATCCTTCTTATGCCATGACATCTTCTTATCTAGCCTCTTCTACCTCGATGCCTACTATCTCAACTAACATGATGGGTTATACATCTAGTGGACCTCTCATAAGATCCACCACCCTTAATCCTTCCACTAGTTCATTTTTTTCTACCCAAGGTAATCATGCTTCTAGTGCTTCTTCCTCTCAAACATTCACTAGTCCATCTTTGGCCTCACAAGCAATTTTTTCCACTATTACCTCACATTCTCATAGTTTTTCTCTAGTTCATATCAACACTAATAGTGGTAGCCAAGCCACTAATACCAATGCAAATGCCAATTGTAATGATTTTAATGTTAATAAAACACATCAAATTTTATTGTAAACTCTTAATCAAATGAATACCTTTCAAGCTCATAACATAAATCAAATGATGAGAATGCAAGACCACCTCCTTAATCTTCAATCTCATCCACAACCAATGGCTTAGGACACACATAACCAAAATTTCCCCCCTCCTCTTCAAGATTATCAAGCCAATCTCATTCTTAAACCTCCTTTGATCAATAAAATCATTAAAAATATACAAAATAAACCTCTCACTACTCAAATTTCCAACATTAATAGAGGAGTTATAACACCTATAATTTCTTATAATGGATCAACTGATCCCACTCTTCACCTCAAAACATTTGGAAATATTTTTAAGGATTGTGTCAAATTAAACACCTTTGTTGCTACCAAGCTCCTAGCCAAAACTCTCATAGGTGATGCCTTGGATTGGTACAATAAACTTAGAGCTCATTCCATTTATAGTTTGGAGGAATTAGTAAATGCTTTAGTTCAAGAATTCTAAACTAATGATCTTTTTGAAAACAATTTGGACCAATTCTTAAAATTGCAAACAACATGAAAATGAAACTACCCAAGCCTTTATTAATAGATGGAAGACTTTTTCAAACAAATGTGAACATAACATGGTAGATGACAAACTTTTTCATCTCTTTACAAATGCCATCTTTCCTAAACTAAAATATCAATTCCACACTCTCTCTCCACATACCTTGGAGAAGGCTATTGACCAAGATAACAAACAAGATTTCCTAATGCATCAATTTGAGACACCCCAACCTTTTATGGGTCCTCATTTATTACTTAAGAACAAAAACCATAATATCACCAATTATGGTGCTAGAGATTCTTATGAAACCATTCACAATGTTCAAGCTGTCATTCCTAACCCTTCTTCGGAACTTGATCCTTCTTCTCAATAATTTACTAATCCTAATTTCATTTCACACAATAACATAAATGTTCACAAGCCTCTATCCTCAGCTAAATTTATTAATCATCTACCTAGGCCTCTTCCATGAAAACTTGACCCTACCCATCCTATGAAATCTTGGTATGATCGTAACAAGTTTTGTTGGTTTCATGCTAGTTGGGGTGATTTTCATGAGACCTGTAGACAACTTCATAATTTATCCATGGATTTTCTTCTTGAACCTAATTTCAATCATGATTATGTTATCTATAAGCACCAATAATACTATGAGATTTCTTTCAAGGACTATAAATCAAATGACAAAACTCAAGCCTTGAATCAAGCAAATGCTCATTTGGCTATCTATAAGGATCCTTTACCTAATCATCAACCTATCCAAGATTATCAAGACAAGCCCACCCCTTCCACCAATAAAATCAAAAATCTTGTTGAACCAACTTCTAAAGAGAATGTGGTTAGCATGATTAATATGCAAAGGGTTGTGGATTTCATTGATTCCCAACCTATCTACACTTCTCCTTCTCATAAGACATATCGTGTTATCCAAGATTCTTCTCCAACTCATTTAAATGAGTTGGGGAAATAATATATTATCACTTTTGATGATCTAATTTTTTATTCTCCCTTGGATAACACATACCATTCTATTTCTACCATGCTTCCATCATCTTTTAATACTAATAATATTAAAGCTTCTACTAACACTTCTTCTCCTTCTCAAAATTGACTTAAACCAACTAGTTCATCCTCTCAACATGATTTACCACCTTATTCTAAACCTCCTTCTTCTTCTTAAAAACAAAAATTCCAATTCTCTTCTACTCCTCCTTTCAAGGACCTCCTTAACCATTACACACCTATATCTAATAACCTTCTTATGGGATATGATGAGTGGGATCCCACTACATAACTCACTAATCTCCCATCCTAAATTCCATTTCTTGGGCTTATGAGGACTTCCCCACATCATATAAACTACCTCATGTAGCTCTTATTTGAGATTAATGTCCCTCATTATCCACTCGTAGGATGGGAGGAAACTTTATCCAGTTCTAAAGATAGTATTTTACAACAATGTGAAGAGATGTTTGTAAACATTGATCAGACCATCAACATGTCTCTTTCTCTAAAATTTCCCATAGCTTCTATGATTCCTGATGAGATTTTGCTTTGTTTGATTGATCCTCATTTATTCATTAGCATCCAAATTAGTGATATCCAAGTCAAGTGTGCATTGATTGATGAGGGTTTTAGCACATGTGTCACTTTTCTTAATTTCATTAAGACTCTTGGATATTCTGAATCCAATCTCAAATCTACACATATCACATACCAAGGATATGATAGAAGGAAAATACCTCCTCTAGGTTGTTTGTGGCTTCCCATTACCATCCCACCTATCACCATCCATGTGAAGGTGATGATATTCAACTTCCCCCTTTATTATAACATCTTACTTGGTAGACCTTGGACTCACCATATGAGAGCTATTGCTTTTTCCACCTACCAATGTGTTAAATTCCCTCATAATAGAGCCATTTATAAGATTCAAGGTGAAACTAACACTTGTAATTTTGAATAATTATAAGATCATAGTGTCTTCAATATTCCTACTCTTGAACCTTTGCCAAGTGTTCCATTCTATGAATCTCAGTGTCTCAAATTTCTTGTTAATTCAACCTACAATTACAATGGGCATCCTGAGCTCATTGGTAACATTCCTCCTAATCTTTTATATTTTTATGATGATGAGACTAATGACATTAATTTAAATATCAAAACTTATGATCTCTCACCTCATCTCATCTTGTAGCTTTCTACTTCCTTGTAGCCTCATTCTCGTAAACCTCCTTATGATGGCATTCTTGTAGTCTTGACCAAGACTAGGAATTCAATTCACCATGCTTCATGACATGACAAGGTTATCCATACCTATGTAATTTATCTTCATACCCCATATTATGATGACGGTTATTCCTTAGATGATCCCTTGTTAGGTGGTCTTGTTTAGGCTTTTGATGTTGAGATTGTCCATTATTATTCTTCTTTACTTGAGTCTTTCTGTACATCTCACTATTTTCCTTCACTTATAGTTCTTTATTTTTGCATTTTTCCACTTTATCATAGGGTAGAGATGGCACCAACACCTCTAGTTTCTAAGGAGCCACATAAGACTATGCTCATGGATCATGCTATGACTGGGCCTTACCATTTCTATAGGTACCCTAACCCTCATAGCTAGTTTACCCCTGAGGTTAGTGAAAATCTCCTAAGACCTTATATAGATCCCTCTCCTTCCTTAGTAGAGCTAGATATAGTTGAGCCTCTTCCCTTTTTTTCTGTAGTTTATCATGTTTCCACTCCTACTGTTACTGAGCCTACCCCTAATTTTGATGCTATTGCTCCTTCTATTGAGCCTAGTTTCATTCCTTCCTCATCATCACCTTCCCTTGGTGATAGTTTGCTTCCTTTGCCTTAGATGGCTCCTCTACCCATCAAATGGGCTGATGAGTTTTCTTCAACTTCTTCCAATCTTTTTATAGCTCTTTCCATAATTTCTTCTACTAAAACCACTCACAAGCATATATGTTGCTTCCATGGGATAGATAACCATTCTTGTACCTATTATTTCAAGTTGTGATAATATATTGATAATTTTCATCCTTCTTCCCCATTATTAGATAAATCCATACCTCCCTTGAAGGTACTTCCTAAATATTTTCCCAAGTATGGTGAGGTATATTTTCTATGGTATCTTTGTGGCACCTATCACATTGATCATTGTTGTATCCTGTAACAACATCTCAAAGATCATTTTACAGCCATTCCCAGACCTTCTACTACTCCCATAGGTCATTATCATAATAAGGCTCATCCTTATTCTCCTATGGTTCTACCTCTAGTGGTTCCATCACCTCTTATGGTCCCTTCACAACCTTATGTTCCTCCACCTATTATCCCTTCACCTGTGAAGCTTCCCTCACTTGGGGATCCTTTTCCACCCATGATTCATTCACCTATGGATCCTTCTCCATAGGTGATTCCTTTTCCTATAGATCCTATTTCCATGCATTTTCCTACCCAGCCTTTGCCTAATTTTCCTCCTCAGCATGATCCTTTGAGTATTCCTAGTTTTTCAATTAAGGAGATTAGAAAAGAAGTATTTTCATAGTATTCATTGAAGATTGATGAAACCTTAGTAGAAGTTTGATTAAAACTTCATAGAGACCTATCCAATGTATTGGATAATGTGTGTCAATATATTTACCTGTATTTATGAGCACGTGCATGGTGATTTCACATTTACATTTAGATTGAACGTGTGCTTCAATCTTATTTCTATTTATTTTATCATTTGACACTTTGTCAAAAATTTTCTTATCTTCTATCATGATTTCTTAATTGTTGTACTATATCTTCCTTATCTTATTATTTATTTTCACATATCACTATCTTTTGTTTTATCATTTCTTTCCTTTCCCTTTTTCCCTGGAGTGTTTCTCAAAACTCTCTTTCTTGTATCTTCATGATTGTTTTGATTTCTTATCCTTATTTTCATAGATAATTTATCATTTTGATTCATTATACTTACCTTGTTCCCCTTGGTTATTATCTCCCTTTACCATGTGATCAACTAGAAAACAATCTATCTCATTACTATCTCCTTTTACTGGTCCACCTTTGGATCTCCTTTTTATCTCTTTCTTTTTATGAAAACTAAGAATATACATGGTTGATACTTGAGATCACATGCTAGTTCATTATCAAGCCTAAGTGTCCTAGTCAATCTTTGTCTTTGGTTACTTAGCTTCCTTTAGCCTTAGCTTATAGCTTATTCATCTGTATCACTATCTCTCACGATTGGTCATTCCAAGTCCATATGGAGGAGGAATCTTAAAAATCCTTCAAAATAATGTTAAAAGACAAATCATTTAAAAAAGGCAATAATATCAAAAGGCAAAATTATTACTAAAAAGTTTAATCACACTAAAAGATGTGATTCAAATCACATCTCTTTATTTTAGTCAAATCTCAAACTCCACATTTGGCCTCATGATAGAGCTGAGGTCTTTTGGGGTACAATAGGCTAGTAGGTTAGAAGAGGAGAATAAAAAAATGTTTTAGTACTACCTAAGTTCTCACACAATTACCCAGTCTTCATAGTAGATCGATGGCTCTGTAAGGGGTCCTAAAGAGTGGGGAACACGTTGTGGGAAGGTAGGTCTATTTTATTTACTTGTACCAATCTACCTTCATGAGTTGATCTTAGTATCATGTTTATTTGCATACAAAGCTTTGTGTCTATAGTGAACAGGTTTCCATTGTACATAGATGACCACTAGTCACTAGTGTCTTCTCATGTCCTTAGCATGCCTCTTTCCTCCTTAGGTCTATTCATAAAATGCCTAAGTCTTGATTCTTACACTCCCTTTTTCACTCCTTATTTCCCTTATATTTCTTCTTAAGAAATATTGTTTTGTCTACTAATCACTCCCCTTGGGATTTCATTTATGAGTTGCTTTGTAAGACCATGGATAAGACCCAAACATCCTCACAAATTACCATATTTTCCTTCCTATTACCCACATCCTTGATTACCCAATTTTCTTATTTATTCCACCCCAATGATGTTCTCTTTGTCGAGTTGCAGTGTAAGATGATGGATAGGACCCAACCCTCCTCACAAAATTTTCCAATACCCAAATCACCATTTAAATTACATGTGTCAAATTTAAGATAAGATTCGATTGATTATGAAGTTAGATGTCATTTTACATGATTCCTATTTTGATTTAGTATGTTTTATGCTTACTTAATTTTTCTTTCATCTTTTTATCTTCTTATTTTTTGAGTGTGTGTGAGATTTAAACCATTTCTTAAATTTTCCATACTTCCCAACTTGAATTAGTAAGACCAATTTAAGACCAATATTTTTTAATTTTGTTTTTATTTCATACTTCCCAACATGATTTATTATGATTGATTAACTTAATTTATTTATTTTTATTACCATTTGTGCTGTTTTACATAAATTCCATTTTAATAATTTATTTGTCATACTTCCCAATGTGATATTAATATGACTTTACCTATTTTAACTTGGTGCAAACATCTTTCATATTGGTTTAAAAACAAATTCCTTTTTACCATCTTGTTTTTCCATTTTTTTGGTTATTTATACTTAATAATTTTTTGTTATTACATATTTCCCATCTTTAAATAGTGTGTAGTACATTTTCTTGATTGATTATATTTTTCTAAGTCCTTTTTTTTGCTTGTTTCTTTTTAACCATGCATGTGTTTTTCATAACTCTAGAAAAGAAACCAAAATTAACATATTTCCTATAGCATATACAACAAAGCTAAATACATGTGCTAGAAAGAAATATATCCTAAGCATCCACAGCCTCGACCATAATAAACAACCAAAATCAACCATGATGATAACATACACATCCAACAAACAATATGACAAAATGATATATATATATATATATATATATATCATGAATTTTATATAGTAAATGTAACCATATATAATGCCCCAACTCTATGGCTGGGTCCCATTTTATCTATCTCATGGCCTAGCCATGCTACCTATTAAGACCTCAATTTAACTCCTCTAAATGGTATGTTTTCAAGAGGTCATTTGAGATCTCAATCCCTCTACATGTCCCTATAGGTGTGTTGACTGCATCTATGACTCCACCAACTGGGTTTGGATCTCTATCATTTGTATTACTATATACAAATGCACAACTCTCTCATCTGCTAGGGCCTACCATCCCTGTATCTCCCCTACACCCATATCTATCTTTCTTAAAAATAAAATATAAGAAATAATTTAACCATATCTTTTTACCTATCTATGTCTTGGCTACTATGGTCTCACCATCTATGTAACTACCTAGCATAATCTCCCTATCTACATGGCCTCCTAGCACCTCCTCAACAGGTTACCTCCTAAGCTCAAACATGGATATAATGGCTCATGTCAATCATAGCCTATCTTTGAGTGGTTTTTATATCATCTCCTCTATCTTATCTATGGGGTCATTCAAGATGGTAATAGTCTCCACTCTCTCATTTTCCTCCTACCTTTGTTGATGTTGTGTCCTCGATGGATACTTCTCATCTCAATGTGGAGCTAGTAGTGGTACATTTGGTATCTCTAGTTTTGAATACATATCTTCCTACTCAGCACCTCATCATGCCCAACTAATCCATGGTCATTCTTGACATGGCTTTAGTGTCAACCTTACTATTAGTGACCCTAGTCTTCTCCTCCCCCTGTGGCTCCCACACATGTTGAGCCCACTACTCAATCATTAGTATCGATGTTAATTTATCAGGTAAGCCCATCTACCATGGCACCCATGTCACTATATATGGCTCTCTCCACAAAAAATAGTGTCCAATCACCTCTATCCTCTTTATCACTAGTGTAACTATGTCCCTAGTCACCCATGTAATTGTTATGTACTCATATGGATACCACATGATGTTTTCATGTCTCACTAACTACAACACTAGGATACAGGGCACAACCCATTATACATGGTCCTTCCTCCATCTCTACACCTAAGGTAACCTATCATCGATCACATGGGGAAACCTAGCTAGCCAATACATAAGAAACCTCTTATATATCCAAGTTGTCAGTAATATGATCGATCTCATGGTCCTCTACCCTCTGACTAGTATTTTGTACATATCATATACTAACTAGACCCAGATGACCGAGCTTAGGTCATAGAGTGCTCACTCCTCAAATACCATCATGCTAAAGGTTATGATGAATAGTGTTACCTTACCGTATGACTTATGACATAGCATCTGTTATGTCACAAGGCCTATCACAACCTTTTGGATATCAAAAATCCATGATTTATATACATCAAGCATACTCACTCTCCTACTTGGTAATATTATCTCTAATCTTGTAACCCACATCAATAAAGCTCTTCTCTCCTCTAGATTATTTGGTATCCCCATGATCACCTGTGCTCCTACTATAGGTATCCCCAAGATGGCATAGACATCCTCTAGCATGATATCCACCTCTACTATATCCCCATCCACCTCCCACCTAAAGGTGTTAGTCAATCATTCCTAATAACTAAGGAACATGACTAATAGGTTAGCGTTAAGGGGGATTCAACACATATCTACTATCTTGCCTAGACATATGGATCCTAGTCTAGCCCTATCTCCATCTAAAAACCTATCTAACAAATTTGGTAACCATGTCACATCCAAAAGTCTCCAAAATATTTTTCATCCCTACACCCAAGAAACAATAAAGGATGTATTAGTTCTTCCATGTCATTTATAGTCATAATACATTTTTTTTACATTTCAAAGCAAAAACAAGATTACATGTCTTTATTTTATTCTCTTTAGCTTAATTTTAGCCTTATAAATCCTTATTGATCTTATTTGGTCATTTCAAGCCATTCTATCCCTCTTTCATCCTTTTGCACACTTTTCCATATCATTATAGTTCTTTGGTCAAACTAGTTTGACCAAAATTTTCCCATTTTTTACTTGGTTGACTAAAAAATATAAGTCTACCCCCTTATCTTCCCCTCCCTAGTGTTGAGTTTCCATTCTAGACCTTTCAAACCACCTTGTAACTCCAAACTAGGCATTCAACTTATAGAATGTATAGGGTCAACCAATACCTACTAGGTCGACACTATGGATTCTACTTATTTTCTAGCCTAATAGGTTCACTGGGTTGACCTAGTGTTTTTTGCCTGCTAACCCCTTACATTTTTAAAGAAAGTACAATTTACTTATTTTTTGCCTAAACCCTCCAAACCCATTTATCATCTTCCTATTTGCTACCCTTAAAACCTAATTTTGCTTCATTTTGACATCCATAAATGCTTAAACTTAAAAATTGCTAAAAATTCACTTAATTCAATACAAATTTTAAAAATTAGTTTGAGATTCTTAGTTGCATACCTGTAGCACACCTATTGCTACCTTTGGAGCCTCTCCTTGTCTATCATGTCGCCTCCTCACCATCCTAGCTTATTTTCTCTCTAGAGCTCTCTTTTATCTCCTTCACAAGTCAAAATGACAAATGACTTGTCTTTTCTCCTATTTTAAAACACTTTTCAAAATTCAAATCTTTCAATTATTATCCTATAGATTTCTTGTTTTGTTTCTATCTTTATTTTTACTCATCCATTTTGTAAACCATAAAATACATTAGATTCATGATGACGTAGAGATTATTTTACACTATCATATGCCTATCTTCCAAAAAATTTAATTTTTGTCTATTTTTTGTACTAACTTCTACAAGTTCATCTAGTATTATCTACATTGGACACCTTCAAACTTTATTATAGTCTACTTCTTTATATATGGCACTAAGGTAAGTTAAAGGTATGTGTTTTTCAATTCAGTCCTTTCATTTATCTTATTTTATACTTCACTTTATTTAGCATCAGCATTGTGTGTTATCATGTTTTATCTCAAAGCACCATCCCATGTTGTACTTATGTGACACATGATGAGCTTCGAGTGGGGCATATGTATACATATAATATTTTCAAAATTTTATTGATTACTAACACTTTTTATCTTATAGGAACCTATCGAGTCTAAATCTCTCTGAGTGCATGCCTTAAGGGGTGCACAAATAAAGGGGTGGGCAGACCATCGATGCTTCGTAAGATTGTTATCCCTTATGCCACTTTCCATCTACAAACTTGTCCCCTAAAACCATTTAACCTAAGCTTATTCTTCTTAATCCTACCTCATCTAGTCTTTTTCCTCTTTCCATCCTCTTTTCTTTCCTTAACATCCTTTTTAACTATCAATTGTACTGGGTCAAATGGGTTAACCCAGTATAATTCAAGGGATTTTTTCACTTTCTTGGTTGTTAGCCTTTCAATGAACCTAGCACAAACCTAGTGAATTATCCTTGAAAACACATTGGGTCAACTGGGTTGACCCTGTACAATCGACATTCCTAAAAATATTTAGGGAAAGATCCACCTATATATACAAGTGCATTTCCCACCATTTCATAACAGAAGAATTAATAATGAAGAATTCTGAGCAAACATCTACTTATTAACCATTCTACTTGAGGAATAAATCTTAGGGTTCCATACTTTCTTTAGAGATATGTATTTTGTCTTGTGGAGAAGTATTTTAGATGCTTAGATAGGATATGTAGCCTAGAGTTGATTTATCATGGTTATCCTTGCATACCACAACAATCTCTTATGAAACACCTTAGCCAAGGGAGAGATTGAGGCTTGATGGGTTCATCTTCAAAGGTAAGTATTCCTAACTTTGTTTCTCCTTTGTAAGATTAGATAGATAATTCATTTGTATAATTTTTTGCATGTATTAGTATTTTATATACATTTACATGAGTATATGTATTCTACTATATGTTTAGTTTAGTTGTTTGTTTTATTGTTTCTAACCCCCACTTTGTGCCACAAGATTTGGTGTGCACTATATTAGATTTAATTTCTTATTATTATTATTATAGAGTGAATGTTTTAAACCTTAGGACTCCATTAGGTTTGTTGTGTGATTGTTTTAGACTATAGGATTTGGAACCCTTCCTATCATGATATGTTGTGACAAGTGATCTCCTAATCAGGTCTAGTAGATCCCCATATTAGTCATGGTCCTGATTAACAAGTGTATCCCAATCAAAAGTGTAGGTATGATCTATGTTATTCAATATATGATTAATTTATAGACACGATGCATTTTATATTGCATACAAAATGTATCTTCTTCCTATTACACCCAAGGAAATGAACAAGTTGAGGCAATAAATAATACCCTTATCAAGATCCTTAAGAAGACCATCAATCAGGCAAGAAGGAATTGACACCTTCAACTGTATCTAGCTCTTTGGTCCTATCACACAAGCATCCACACACCTATTGGTGCCACTATGTATGCCTTGGTCTATAGGATAAAATCAATCTTGTTAGTAGAAGTAGAGCTGCCCTCCCTTCCAATCTCATTAAGGGGTATCATCATTAACCCTAATTATAGATAGGAATGCCTATAATAACTATAACTTATTTATGAGAAAAATTAGAAGGCCCTTGATCACTTATGATCTTGTCAAAATAGACTGAAAGGCCAATATCAAACAATATCTAGTCTAAAGAATTATAGGTTGGTGACCTAGTTCTGAATGAGAACTAGAAAAATACTAATACAGATAGAGACAAGAAGGGAAAATTTTAAACTAATTTGCTTAGTCCTTATATCATCATCACTAAGTTTGGATCTGGATCCTATAAATTGGCCATATTGGATGGAGAAGAGCTTGATGATCCCATGAATATCATGCATCTAAATAATTTCTATATCTGATAAGCTCCACCATCCTTCATCTATGATTCCTTACTCTTGGTGGCGTACCCTTTTCCACTCCATCCACTCCATCACATCTCCATAAAAGTCCACAAAAAAACCATCCAATGGTGAAAACTAGTTATTTGGCACCTTGGGTAAGTACCATGATGAAGAAATTTTTTTGGCATCATGGTAAGATAACCCTAACATTGGTCTCAACAGTGGGCATCCATCATAAGATCTTATATATCAATATGAGATAAATAATTTATCATAAGGTAGATGAAATTACTTGTTGATTAAAGAGAATATTTATTGGGGAAGTCCTCTAGAGTCACTTATCTATACTACACACACACATGCACACACACGCGCGTGCACGCACACGCGCACACACACACACACACACACACACACACACACACACACACACACACACACACACACACACACACACACACACACACACACACACACACACACACACACACACACACACACACACACACACACACACACACACACACACACACACGCACGCACACACACACGCACGCACGCACGCACCCACACACGCACGCACGCACGCATGCATGCATGTACGCACGCACGCATGCACACACGCACGCAAGCACACACGCACGCACACGCACACACATGCACGTACACACACACACACATACACACGTGCATGCACGTGCCCACACACACACACATGCATTGCCAAATTCCCATCACATCCTTATCACCATCGCCTATCCTATCATTATATCCTCTCCAACAAGCATGTCTCCTTTCAGCCTCAAGATGAATTCTACCCTTATTTATCTCTTGATGTCACTAAGAGCATGGTTCATGCCTTCTCACTAAATTTATCATTATGGAAGGGTCAAAAGAATAATTTTTTTACCTCTGGGCTTAGCACACATTGTGACACCAAATCTTGAAGGGTAATCCTAGACACCACTTGCAGTTATTTTTGGACTTGGTTGAAATATTGTTTTGAATATAATAAGTTTTAGGAACTACCCTTTAGACATAAATCCCTTATTCATAACTATGTTCATTGACTATAATCATATTATAAATTACATCTATATACATGTGTATCCCTATTTTTTTTTAAATCTTTGTTATTGCATGTGTGTCTTGTATGATTATTTGTTTGTTTTACATATGTGTGATTGTTAATGTCTTATTTAGTCATGTTCTGATACTAGTTTGTATATATTTTATTTTGTTGACTTTTATGGGAACAAGGATAGTATTGGTGACCCTGATGCTTTGCTAAAAAAATGTCACTTATCAAATGGAGTTCCCCTTTATACACCTATATTGGTGTGCCTTTGGCTTCTCATTTCACTGACACATGTCTACATGGTGCAATATAAAAAATTGATTGAAAATATCTTAATGGATCCCACAGTCACCACCCATCCTATCACTTAACCTATCATAGATATCCTTATCCCATATAATATATCCCTATCCCATCTAAGATGTAATTATACCCCAACCCATCATTAACCTACCTCTATGATGCAGGAGGATTTCTACCCAAACATACTTTGAGATATCACAATCAGGAATAATCTTTTGTTAACATAATAATTTATATTTCCCATTACCATCATGCATTTATGTAAACTCATACAATTTTATTATAAAAATATAATAATAAATCTGAAATACATCCATCATGTCAATATTCACTTAGATGAAAATAACATTACCTCACAATGTTATATCATAATTGTCTTTCATATATCTAAATCATAACATCATCTATGCATCATCACATAATCATATAAATCCATGTGTATATATCTAAACATCATATAACATAAAATCATAACCATCATACATCTAAGCATCTAGACATCATAACACAAAATTGTAACCATCATATCACATCATAACTAAACCCATCATGTAAAAATATATATCCATCACATCATATCATACTCAAAATCACATCGCATCTAATTTAATCATATAAAAAAATAATAACATAATCCATCATCATCATCAATGCATGAAAATACATGACATGTCATCTAAACATCTCATCATATATATAAATAATGTACACAATCCACATGGAGTCCATGTCAAAAAATAAGATACAATACATGGGCCCATGGGGAAAGAATGAGCTATAGTATAAAAATACCCTATGCATCTTTATATCTCATATCTTAGGGCTATGGTCTTGGTGGTTACGGTGGCTCTAATGGTCTTAGTTGTCGAATGTTGATGCATTGACTATGATGAACTGGACTAGAAAGATGGATAATGTCACTCAATTAGCATTATTGCCACATAAAGAGTCTTGTAATATTGTGCCTCATAGGTCAATCTAATAATTTTCTTCATCACAGCTATCATCCCATACCCATCCATCACCTAAACTGCCTCATCTTTGGCCCTCTCAACCATCTCCACCTCACTATCAAAGTTTGGATCTACACTTGCATTTGCATAATTTACCCCTAGAAACCAGTAATTTGTGCATCTTTACTTTGAATATAACTTTGTAAAGTCATTATCTATGCATGTGATATAGTAAGCTATGCCTATAGTCCTATAATCTATGTCTAGGCTTGGGTTAGTTTCCCATCCCTCTATACTACTTGGGCCTATAAAGCTATGACCTATCCCTATAGCCTAGTCACCTATCCCTATGATTGGGCTAGTTGCCCATCTCTCTGCACTATCACAATCTATAAATAAACTTGTAGGTAATCCCTCTCCTAAGTGAGACTAGTAATCTCTACTAGCTATGCTTGTATCTTAGTCTATAATTAGGTAAGCAAGGACCTCTCACTTTTTTCTAGTGGCTACTATGAGGGACTAACACCATCTCCACTACCATTACCCCTAACTTGAGAATCAACCTGAACCTATGGCTACACTTGGGGTATAACCTATGTCTATATATAGGGACTACTACCTCCTGATACCACCATTTGATCACCATCCCCTCTATCTACTTCCATGGTATCATGTCCATCCTAGCCATCTTGAGTAGGTACCTACCTCATCCTTCTCTATATCCTAGCCTAGACTTGTAGCACTCTGCTAACCACCCCTTACCACACCATAACTTTATATTAATTGAATCAAAATGGCCTCCTTTATATCTACCAAGTTGTATAAGCTACTATGACAATATACCAAGATCTATATATGCATCGACCGTATCTACTAGCCTACTCCAATGAGGTCTCTCCCACTCACTCTAATCAAATAAGTGATTTACTATAGGTACATCCTAAATGAATCCAAACTATCACTGCATGTGATCTATCCTATAACACACTATCACTAAATCCCATTTCCCCATCAAATAACACTCCATCAGCATAAACTATGTCATAGTCTTATTATCCCATCCAAACTTTTGACCTTTGTATGGCATCAAGGTGATGTTCTTTGGATGAAGGTTATCAAATGCATCATGATAAAATCACATCTCTCTATCAGGGCCTCCCTACACTCTTAGTAGAATAAACCAACCAAAAACCATAGGCTAGTGAGGTTGCCTCACTGTAAGAGTCCCCAATGGCTGCTAGATAATAATTTGCTCTTAGATATAGATATATAGAAGCATGAATGATACTAAGCTGACTACTCCTTTGTATGATCCCATATTTAGCTCTCTATATAAGTGTGCCTAAACTATATTCCCCTAGGCAAATACTCTAAAGTCATGAATCATATTAGCCATAGTGTCCCCATAAACTAGATAAAACCACTAACTATTATTGTCTGGTAAGAGAATACCAGTAACAAGAGACATAAACACCAATTTAATCTATCAATAACACCCTTCACCAAGCATCAGTCAATATCAACATGGATATCCCATATTCCCACCTACAATCATCTAGCCAATCCCTTTAATGTTAAGTCTAATGTGTGTTATCTCTAATAAATATAATTTCCTCACATCAAAAGGTGGAATATCTTATAGACATCCTCAAGGGTCATAGTCATCTCCCCCATCATGAAGTGGAATGTGCTGGTATTTGAGTGCCAACACTCTATTAATTCTATAGTCACTACATGATCAATGAGTATCATGGGCATAGTCACCATGTCATATAACCCCAATAGCTCTAAAACTCTAAACTCAGCCTCTATCAGTAAATGCATCTCATGGAGCACAACAAGATGGCATGATTAGGATGCCATCACTCATAGGTCCTCCTACACAAGTCACCATTAACACTATCATTACATCTATCATAAATCACCTATCCTATCTATCATAAGTCACTTAACTTTACCTTATCCCCCTCAAACCCAATCCATCTCACTCATGTTCATAAAAATTTCACCCTAACCTCTCCCAATACATCCTTAATCCTATGCACCCCCAAAATTTCCTTATTCATCACTTATCCCTATTATCCCTACCTAAAAATCATAATTACCACTACTTATTTCCTAACCTAAAAGCCTTAATTAATCCACATCCCCCATATATACCCTAATCCATACTAACTTACCCATTCCCACTTCCCCTATCTTATAAACTAATTAACTCTATCTGACCTAGACCTAACCATGCTATCCACTAACCACATCTACCCACATTGATTATTAATGATAAGTATCCCCTAAACCACCCATTATATATCTAACTTATCCTCGTTCCCTACCGACACATCTCTTTTACAAACATACTCACCTAATCTTACTATGATTATCTAACTCAACCTAAACCCCCTTTGATACCACCATACTAACATCTAACCATCATTAATCCTTACTATTCCTTATCACACCTTCTAACATCCCATAGCCTAACAAAATACATTACTTTAAACCCCACTTACCCATACTTTAACCCCTTCTCCTAACCTCAGCAACATCAAGACTCACGACCATGCCCTCAATGGCAATTTTGGCAAAATGCCAATTATGACCCACAATTTTGCATGACTGTAGGGGTATACAAAACTACAATTCTCTAAAATTTAGTATTAAAAAATCATGAATCTATACTCATGGTATTACAAAATCATGAGTTTAGACTTCTGATATTACAAAATTGTTATTAACTGACAAAGTTATAAGTCATAATGGTAATGTCATGACTATGGGCATAACTGTTAGTCATGGTATTTTCATAATGACTTGGTTGACATATTTTTATACTAAAATCCATAAAAATCTAGCTAGTAACTAATAGAAATTCATAAAAAAACACTATCTAGGGATTCATTGCTCACTATAGGTCTAGCATAGGCATGTTTTTGACGCTCTCAGACTCTCTCACCACGATAGGAAGCTCAGAGAAGCTAGTCCATGGTTTTGACTTAGAGCTCAAAATCACTAAAAGACAAAATGCACAAATGACCCTATTTTAACTTTTTTATCCTATATGACACCCCCATATCCCTTTGCTAACACAACCCACATTTGATCTTATCAAAATCTCCCATTATCCCAAGTAGTCATCTCTAATCATTTCTAATAGTGTTTGGGGCATAGATCTTTCATTTCCTTATGGTCCACTCTTGATCCTACATCAACTTGAGGTCTTTCTAGACTATGTAGGTAGCACCCAAGCTCACTTTCTTATCTTAGGATAGCTCATCCACTAGTCATCCTTTATCACCTTCCCATCTTCAAACTAGTCACTTGACAATCTAATGATCATATAATATAAAAATCTTACGTAAAATAGCTCCCTATCATCAATCAAACATTTTTATCTCTATTATAAATCTTTCAATCTTTACCTAGCATGCGTCCTTTTTATCAGATTTATCACTACCTTGAATCCATCAAGTCAATTTCATCTGATAATTCAAATCATTTTTTTATAAACACTAGTCATTTGTCTACAATCCATCACAATAGAGCTACTTTATCACTTTTGGTACTAGCCACCAAGGGTCATTAATTCTCACATTGATCTGTAACCACCTTGATAGTAGGTAGGACCAATTAATGACCCTTGGGTCTCTCCATTTTTTCTATATAAACTTGGGTCTCTCTTTGTCAAGAGGTCAACATTTTTAGGAACAATAATGCTACCAAAATTTTCCTTCCACAGGCCCTTTTCCACTTGAACCTTAAATTTTTTTGAGAATTGACTTCACATCCCTTCATTCTTTTGTAGTTTGTGTGCATTTTGTGTTTGCTAATTTTTTTTATGGATGACCTTCATCCCTTTCATTGTTTTCCATTTTTAATGCCTTTGTGTAGAGTTTGAATCTATTTTATAGGTTGTGTTATGTGCACATAGGTCTATATAGACACCACCCATGGATCATTTTTCATCCCTATTGGTGTTATATTTCATCCTCCATATTCATACAAATTACTTGTGCAATCTAAATGTTCATCTTGGAGTCTCTATGATATTTCCTTGTTCCTTATAATTTGTAGTTCAAACCATGTAGAGTGGCTCTACCTAGTCTTGGTACATCACCATTTAATATTTAATCATTCCTCCTCCCTTTTCCCCCTCAAAATATTTTAGGCTTAGGATTAATTGTAGATTTCCTTTCATCTCTTTTAGTCTTGTATGTTGATCATAAATCAAGTGCATTTAGATTAGAATGACGTTGGTATTCTCCTAAGGTCCATCCCAAGAAGCACAAGGGCCTCATAACCTTGGGGATGTTCCCATTATTCCATTGAACCAATTATTCCAATTCAGTGGGTGCACGGTTAAAGTGAAAATAGTTTATAGCATGTTTGATGGGACCATTTAAAGATTTTAGCTAAGAAATGGTGTGATTCTTAGTATTTCTAGAATTGGATATGTTTTTTGAACACTTGGAAATTCTATCTATCTGATGTTTTAGTAAACCAACCCTACGCATTTACCCAAGAGGGAGTTTAACTCTCATTTTAATCAATGGTTATCCCAAGGATCCACATGTTTTTACCATTCAATGGAGGTATCCCTTTATCACTTACTCACTATAATGACATCTCAGTCACCACACTCAAGAGCATCCCATACTTCATGAGAGAAGATGTCACCCTCTCGATTTAGCACATCAAAGACATAGCCCATGTGTGTGAAGTCTACCATGTGATTGAAGACAATTTAGCCATCTGTATCCTCACTTCATCATTTAAAGGTAAGTATTTATAGTTGTATATAATTTTGAGGTTAGGATCCATTCATAACTAGAATGAACTCAGTGAGAAATTATGTAGACAATTTGAAGATAAGGATGACCACTTATCCCTCATCGAGCAACTCACCACCATCAAGCGAGCACACCATGAGATTTCAATTTATTTAAACATGAGGTTCTATAGAACCTGGGACTAAATCCATCCATTAGTTAGGCCCTCTGTGAACTTGTAATTTTTATACTTATTGAGGGCCATTGATTATGATGTTGTAATCTTGATCCAATCAATGGGGGGAAAACATTACCTGATGTTTATGAGCTCACCATCAAGGAAAATAGTTTCTTGATCCTAGCGGGTAAGGTTTCTCCCAGGCATCTAATATCTATACTTCCTATGCCCCTACCCCTTCCACCTATATCGATATGTTGTAGGATTATGCCCCCAAGTTTCTTTTAAATTGGTATGAGAATGACCTTGGGGGCATGAACCTACATGAAGGAGAAAATTTGGAGGCCTATTTCATTCATGAATGGATAACTTTCATACCCAACTTATTTAATCTAGGGGAAAATCCCACATACATGTTGAGGTCAACATACCCCCATTTCTAAAAAATGGGGATTCTTTTTTTAAATTATGCAAATTTATAGCTTAAAATTGAAAATTCACTTGATCAGAGTAACATTATCATGTGTTCACTTTGTCTTTATTTGAATATCATTCAGACTTAATTTTTTTGGCATATTTATTCATAATTATTATTTAATCTTGCCTAAAGTTTCTAAAATTATATCTTTATGTTTCAAGTTATAGCTCTGATGGAGTCCATTTGGAATGGGCAATGCATGCATTTCATGATTTTTTATATCAATTTGGTCTTTTACTAGACTTTGGTCTATCAAGGATCAAATTAAATTCATGATTGAGCATCTTGAAACCCTTATTCAAATTACACTAGTTCAGATCCTCTTGAATCAAATTCAAATTTGTGTAGGAGCAATTTATGTGGGAATGATTAATTAAGTCATAAGCCTAGTTTAATTTGTACGCTAAGACTTAATCATGTTTATCAACATGACCAAATCTTAGTCTAAAAATTTATACTTGGTCCCTTCATGTCTCATAACCCCTTGGTAAATTTTATCATTAGCATGGTCTAACTAAATGAAAGGACCCTTTTACTACAGACTTAGCCTAAAAACCTTTCCCTAAAGTTTGTTGTGTTTATTAACACAAAAAAACTTAGGCTAAAAATATATGTTATGTCTTTTATTATTCACGAGGTCCCCTTTATATTGTATTTATTAACATGAAATAAAACCATAGTCCAAAAACTTTATGCTAAATTCTTTATTTTTCTGATCTTAACTTAAATATCATTTTCATCCATAGGATTAATGGTTTGCATTTACTTGAATGATCGAGATCCAATGGTGCAAGATTAAAATTTAAAATTCAAAGCCCCAACCCTAAGCTAAAGTTCAAACATCTTCTAAAGATCAATAGTATGTGTTTGCTCATGCAAGATTTATCTAATGGGACATATTGATTCAAGATTTCAATAGATCATCTTGACAAGTGAGAGGGTGAAAAGTGTCACACACATAGCCAAAGAACACTCAACAACCAATGGCATTTGACTTTGTAGATCAAGATCCAATGGAATGCATTTATTAGGGGAGGATGATCAGATGGTGTGTATCAAATTTTGAAAAGTCAAAGATCCTGTAAACAACCATGGAGATGACAAGTGGCATAACCATGTGCCATGAATTAAAGCTAGAACATCTTTCAAAGATTGATGTTATATGGATGAGCATACACATTATGAGAAATGGTCCATAGAGGATGAGGCATAATTAAGTAGATCAAGATTGATGTAGCATGATTGATTCGTGCAAATAAGATCAATGGTGTGAGATCAACGTTGACATTTAAATAAAGCTTAGAGTGAATGTGGAAGTGACAAGTGTCATAATCAAAGATAATGTAGCAATTAGTCAATATCATTCAAGTTATCAGATCGATATCGATGAACTATGCTGGTCTAAGTAAATAGATTTTATGGTGTGAGACCAAAGTGGAATTTTCAAAAGACAATGGTGACTTTTAAATATTAATGAGTGAAGTGCCATGAAAATGCCATAGGGATGCCAAGGTGATGCCACATCAAAGCCATGTATGTATAATATGCTAAGTTGAAGACATTATAGACCTAAGAAATGCAACGGTATAAGTACTAAATCCAATTAGGGTCTAAGTCATGAAGATTGTGTAAGTTTAAAAATTTGCCACCATTAAAGTACTATAAAAACCTTCAATAAAGCCTTAACAAGTACAAAAACCCTGATTTGACCCTATGCTCATTATAATCAAGCCAAGGAAGTTGATTTATCACTTATGCAAGAATAATTTGATCTATAATTTAAATGCAGACCACTAGCAAGCAATCTAGAGAAGCCCACAACTATGGTAGCATGAAAAGGTGTTTCAAGGGAAGATGTGGATCTCTATCTAACTTTAGATATAGAAAGGAGGGTTTTCAAAGACACAAAAGTTGATGCCACAACTCTAAATATAGGGGAAAACAATGCATTGAGCTCATTTTGGACCATTGAAAACATATAACCCACCATAAGAGAATAGCATATCTATATGGATGCTCAACTATAATGATCAAGGGCATCTTAAAACAGAACAAGAATTTAGAATAGATTGCCATCTTATCAATCTAAGAAGATAGATTCAATCTATCTGAGGACACCATGATTGATTTATTCAATTCTTTAAAGTCATTTAAGAGTAGGTAGGATGAAATAAACAAATTACTATGACTATAGGCCAAGTTGGCCAATGGAAAACCTCAAGCTACCAAATGAAGGATTTGATCAATATATTAACTAAAAAATTAGATCCCTAAGTTTAAGACAACCAGCCTAGCCCACTTGAATATGACTATGGATATATTAATTGATAAGATCAAGGCACTAAATAATTGGTCTAGGCAGATGGAAGACATTTCTAAGAATCTCAAATAACAAGAAGATAGAATGTTGTACATATTGGATAGCTTGATCAAATATCCTAACATAATTATTCCTTTAGGTCTAATAACTGATGAGGATTTCAAGTACAGAACTCCTCAATTCATGTAATAAATAAAGAATCAAAGACAAGGTAAAAATAAGAGCTGATAACAAGAATGTCATGATCCTACTTTTATCATCAAAATGAAAGATAGGAGATGCCAGGGTCATCAAATAGGATTTGGAAAGGGTAAGAAGGATATCAAAGGCCTAGAAGATCAAGAAAAATAATTGTTCATGAATACCTATCTTTGATCTCCATTGGATCAATGAATATCATTATAGAATAAAGATCTTACAGAGAAGGTTATAGTTAGAGAGGCATCTCAAAGGTCAATTAAGTTGACATGGTATATTATTTTGAGTTAAAAACCCTACAAATCCTTTCAAAAAAATATTCTATTTTGTAAAGGCATGTGAAACTTATAAAGCATATGGCTTATTAGTCATAGTTAAATAAGGTCATTGGTCCTAAAGTATTTTGAAATGGATACATGTCTATAACACTTGTCCAATTATACCTTGAGAAGGAATGGCTGACATACCTCATGAATTGTCTATATAAAGAAGATATTTCTAATTGTAAAAAAGAGGGAGAGAGTTTTGGAGCCAAAAACTATTTGTAACTTTTGAGAAAATTAATATAAGCAAGGAGCTATACAAAGTTTGTCCACATTTTCTTGTGTAAATTGCTATCATGGTTTCTCTCTCATTTATTTGATCTTGTCTTCATATTTGAATGGTTCTTGTGAATCATGGATGTGCATATTTAAATGCAGAGTTGATAATCTGTGTTAATGTTGGACTAGTTGAAATTATTGAGGTTTACTTCACTTTCTTTACTCTTCTTGCATTTGGACTAATGTTATTTTCTTGTAGGGGTAATTTTTTTAAAGTAAATCTTGTTCTTATTTGCAACTTTTCATACTTTCCTTAGATGTTTGTTTGTCTGATGTGTGATAGGATTTGAGCTTATGCTACTTCATGTTTCACATTGGTTAAATGCATGTTCAAATGAAATTGGAACTTTTTTATAATGTTTGAAGCAAAGATCGAAAACACTTCTCTTTTCTGCCCTACCCTTCTTTTTGCTCATTTTTTATCAATTCGCCTTAGATTAGTTTCATTTTGAATATTCATCTTAGTTTAGATTTAGACTTAGTTTTAAGTATAATTCACTTTAAATAGCATATGTAATCTCCAAAATCAAAGATCAACTATTAAGCCATGATGGTTCCCAACCACCAACTAATATAAATTTGTGAAATAATCAACATGTTCTAGCTCTATTCCACCAAGGATAATATGATTATCACAACCATCAACTCATGCAATAGATTCTATGAATCTACAAATGAGAAGTGTTTCTTAAACACTATATGAACCTACTGATACATTTAGTTGCATCAACAAGGGGAAAAAATTGGTGCTAGAAGGAGGGATAGTTAAATCTTAAGAAAATTGTAACATCTTTGCTAATTTTGGGTGAATTTTATTCAAAGATTTATGTATTCTTTGCATATTTTTTTTTAAGAATATTTATGTAAAGATCATTGAACTTAATGGTTTCAAACCAGTCTTTGTACTTATTTAGACAAAGATAGATTCTTTAAAGTTTGATGTTTAATTATGGTAAAGATAGATTAAGATCTATAAATCCAAGGTGTTTTAGGTTAATAATAGCTATTTTTTTAATATGGATTAGATATCTACAAATTTGAGTTTATTTGAGCTTAAAACTTGTAAAGATCATTCAAATTTATGTGTTTGGACACATCTTTGAGCTAATTTAGTTAAAGATTGATGTATTTTACCATTCTTTATACATATTTATACAAAATTTTATTATTGTGCAAGTCTGATCACCATTATTTATAAATATAAGACTTACACATTGTATTTAAAATAGGGTTCAAATCTCTCAACCTGAAATTGAGGATAAGGACTGATGGGACCGAAACTCCCCAAAGCTCTGACACAACATGTCAGATTTAAGAGCACACATGATTACCAATGTATAAGCAACTAAACATGCAAAATCCAGAAGAACAAATAACTATCAATGAGAAGACACACAGAATATGAGAGGCAATATACAATTATATTCAACTCATTACAAAGGAATTTACAACAAAGAGGTGGCACTCTTTCTTCCACTTCGTGGGCTTACAGTAAACTTCCCTCTAGAGTAATCTTCTCTCATAGGTCACAACACACAACTAACACAAGCTGTTGTTCACCTCATTGCACCATCTGTACAATCAAGTACACAACCGTACTCCAAGTAGATCTCTCCATGATCCTGCTGATGTATTGCTGTCACCTTGGATCTAGCTACCCCGTTGATCTCCTTTCTGACCCTCGCATCCATACACCCTTGCAAATCAAACCTGATCTTACTTAAACACACATGGGGAATCCTACTTGATTCCACCATGGGAAAAACTCTCCAAGCTTCACATAGCTCTTCTCTAAATTCTCCACCTAACAATACAGCCCATGAGTCTATTATATAGATCTCATGCATACACTGACTAGACTTGCGGCTCAAGGCTTCGAACAAGCCTTTAACATGCAAACTCTGCGTTCACTTAACTGACTATTCGTCAACAGCAGTTTAGACCGCTACAGGTGATCGACGTCGGTCCCTACCCTCTTAGAGGTGACCGACGCCGGCCGATCATCTGCCGATGTCGGTTTCCCTTCTGCGTCCCCTGACCGACGTCGGTGTGGCCTGCCGATGTCGGTGACTGCATACACTGGAAACCCTCTTGTTTGCCTTAAGGTGTAGCTTTTAGCTCCACACCCTAACAATCTCCCACTTGGAGATAAAGAGCTGCACCTGTACCCAAAACTAGTACCCTATCCAATCTGTATCTTAGCTTGTATTCCTCTCCAAGCTCCCACTCGAAGACAACCCACCACACTCCATGTGGTGTTAATCTTGTGCCTGATTTCCTCCATTCTCATCGTACCATCTTCTGCCTTGCTATACTCCCACTCAAACAGTAACCCCTATGAGTAACCTGTAATCAACAAACACTTAACAGATCTAGCCCATCTGTTAGTCAAGCTCGCTCTAAGAATGTCCAACCTCGCTCTGATACCAATTGATGGGACCAAAACTCCCCAAAGCTCTGACACAACATGTCAGATTTAAGAGCACACATGATTACCAATGTATAAGCAACTAAACATGCAGAATCTAGAAGAACAAATAACTATCAATGAGAAGACACACAGAATATGAGAGGCAATATACAATTATATTCAACTCATTACAAAGGAATTTACAACAAAGAGGTGGCACTCTTTCTTCCACTTCATGGGCTTACAGTAAACTTCCCTCCAGAGTAATCTTCTCTCATAGGTCACAACACACAGCTAACACAAGCTGTTCACCTCATTGCACCATCTATACAATTGAGTACACAACCGTACTCCAAGTAGATCTCTCCATGATCTTGCTGATGTATTGCTGTCACCTTGGATCTAGCTACCCTGCTGATCTCCTTTCTGACCCTCGCATCCATACACCCCTGCAAATCAAACCTGATCTTACTTAAACACACATGGGGAATCCTACTTGATTCCACCATGGGAAGAACTCTCCAAGCTTCACATAGCTCTTCTCCAAATTCTCCACCTAACAATACAGCCCATGAGTCTATTATATAGATCTCATGCATACACTGACTAGACTTGCGGCTCAAGGCTTCGAACAAGCCTTTAACATGCAAACTCCGTGTTCACTTAACTGACTGTTCGTCAACAACAGTTCAAACTGCTACAGGTGACCGACATCGGTCCCTGCCCTCCTGGAGGTGACCAATGCCGGCCGATCATCTGCCGATGCTGGTTTCCCTTCTGCGTCCCCTGACCGACATCGGTGTGGCCTGCCGACGCTGGCAACTGCGTACACTGGAAACCCTCCTGTTTGCCTTAAGGTGTAGCTTTTAGCTCCACACCCTAACAAGGACCAGATCATATTTAGAGACAAGTTCCCCTCCTTTCATTAGAAGAGCATAAGAGAGCTAATTAAGACAAAGGTAAGCATAAAATCTCAAAGTCTCAACCAACTTCACCAATTTAGGGTGCTCCCATTTTCAATCCCTATCAATGTATGGCTTGGCTAAGTGGTTCTTCAATCAATGTGTTAGGTGTGGTACATGACCTTCCTCAAAGTCCTAAAAATTATTTTCCTAATTTTAGTCCTAATGGTGTCATAAATATTAAAGAGTACATCAAATCCTTTAAAGTTGCTTTAAGACTTTTTAATATTGTTTATAAAGATTTGACATGCAGATTGTTCCCATTTACTTTCAAAGATGTTGCATATGAATGGTTCCTTAACCCTTATAAAAATTACATAGCTAGCTAGAATGATTTTAATAATTACTTCATTGATCAATTTAGAAAAATCATTAGTCCATGTGTCCTATAGCAATAGTTTACCATAGTTAAAAGAGACTCAAATGAGCCCATAAGAGCATTTAATGCTAGATTATAGAAAATGTTTAGTTGAACCATATCTCCTTATAGACCTGATGAGAATTTAGCCTTAGATATCTACAAGGATTCCTTGGATCCCATAACTTCTATGATTCTCAAAATATTTGCTCAGTTCATTAATACCCTATCCCTAGCTTATGTTGAAGTTGTGATCATTAATGATCAGATGTAACCCTAGGGCTAAATGGCATGCAGTATTCCCAACATTAATCCAAATTTTCGTATGTTAAATGTCATTCCTAATGCCAATAAAAATATGCCTACCTTAAATCAGCTCCCAATTTTGAACCAATTACCTTTGAGCCATGCACATCTTGGTCAAAACTTGGATTCTTGAACCACTCTACTAGTGGATCTTATCCAAAAGACTAGAGAGATTTAATTCCTACATCCAGTAGAAATAATCAAGGGCATAAGTCTAAGGAACCAAAGAATGAGAATGATTATATTCTAAATATGGTTTAAAAGCTAAGCACTGATTTCATTCAACTACAAAAGCAAGTTGGCAATACTAAAAAACATATAACAGGAACTTCTCTTTCCAAAGGTTTAATAGGCCTTCAAATAGATTTCAAAATAACAACAACCATAACAATGAGTCATCCTCTAATAAGAATGTGTCTGATATAAATATTGGTGATTTAGCTTTTCTTGATTATTATAGAGTTCATTATAATTCAAATCATGGTGAATTAGATTGTATAGAGTTTTTTAATGCTTTTAAAGCTTTTTAAGAAGAATTAGATACTTTATAAGTTATAAATAATAAAGACAATGGTATAGGTACCTCATGTTCTTATAGGTCATATAAATCTATTCATTCAACTCTCATGGTGGAGACATTTGAGTTCCCATTCCAAGAAGAGAATAAGCTTGAAGATATCCATAAAGAGATTCATGCTTTTCAACAATATGTGAAGAAGACCTATCCTCTAAGGAGCAAGGAGTAGAAACAACCTTTGACTACCTCAACCCCACTAAATAATTTTGACACTCCTTATACTACATCAAATAACAATCTAGAGCCTCCTAATGGAAGTACATCTAAACCCAATATTGATACATCTAATTCTTTCAATAATACTGGATATAATATAGTGGACATGAAAAAGATAAAGGCTAACATTACTTTTCATGAGTTGACTTAGATTACAAAACAAAGGGATTTGATGTTAGAATCTTTGTCTAATAAGTCTAGCATTAGGAAGGTTAAGGAACCACATGCTAACATTGTAATACACACATATTAGAATCTTTCATATACATGATATATTAATGTAATCTTTCAAATACACATAATGTTAGAATCTTTGTCTAATAAGTCTAATGTTAGGAAGGTTAAGGAACCACATGCTAAATGTGCACATGCGAACATTCCAATACATAAAATTAAGCTAGATTTTCCACCTTTCCTACTTATAGTGAGGATATTTGGTAATAATTTGCATAATTTTTTGTTAGAATCTAGTGCATTTGAAAATATTATGCCTAAATGTATTTGTGAGCAATTAGGTTTGACTCTAATTAAATTTGATATAGTTGTAACATAATTAGATAAATCAAGAGTCAAAATGATTGGTAAATTGTTAAATGTTTACATACAGATTGATTCTAAACTAAGGATCCAACAATTCATTGGAATATAAGTGGTAGACATTCCTGATGCTTATGGAATGTTGTTAAGTAGGGACTGGACCAGATCTCTGAATGACTACATGTTTATTTACTATTCACACATGTGGTTACCCTGGAGAGGAGTTCCAAATTAGTTCAGGATAGAGAGGGAGCCCAAAATGAATCACATGATTACTGAATACAATGAAAATGATGAGAGGGTCAAAATGGTTAACTCAAATCTAGGTGTTTACACTCTTGACACCACAAAGGTATGTAACTCTAAAACTTCTCATGCTATACTTGGATTATAGAAGTTATATTTTGATGGTGCTAGATGAAAATCAAGTTATGGATTAGGAGTGGTATTAATCAATCTCATTAGGAAATAATACAATGCTTATTAGTTCCCATGCACTAATAATTTGGTTGAGTATGAAGCACTTATTCTTGGATTACAATTAACAATCAAACACAAGGTCAAGGAACTATTAGTTTTTGGTGATTCTGAACTAGTAGTTAATCAAGTCAAGAGTAAATATCAGTGCAAGTTATTTTATCTTAAGAAATATAAATTTAGAGTGTGGGACTTAATTGAATGTTTTGATGCTTTCAACATAGTGTCAATCCCTAGGGAAGAAAATAAGGTTGATGATGAACTTGCTTCAGCTACTGCTAACCTTATGCCCAATCAATGTTCTAATTTAGAAATCTTTATCATTGAATTAGTCCCATGTCCCTTAGTACTAGATAATGTCAACCAATTACAAGTATTCAGTGATGATCAATAGATCATAGACTTCATGATGAGCTTAAGAGTATTTTAGACTCACACCATTAATGAGGTCAGTGAAAATACCCTTGATGATGACAAAGTTGAAGGCAAGCTTGATGACAAGGTCATTTAGTTTAGTGATAATAATATCCCTAGAGGGATGATAGCCTTAGATATATTGTTTGATTATAACAAACTATCTGAGATCGTCAAGATTCTTAAAGTAGATGGGAAGGACTATAATGCAATGGACCTAGGCTCCCAAGTTCAACATCATCAGGTGAACATTAGTACAACTTGTATAAGCATTAAAATTGAGAGAGCTAAATATTTTCTAACCAAGTACAAGGATGTAATAGCATGATCCTATGATGACATAAAGATCTTTGATCCTAGGGTCATAACCCACACCATACCTCTAAAGGAAACCTACAAGCCATGTAGGAAAAATTAAAGGTCATTTAACCCTATCCTATAACCAATGATATACAAAGAGGTCAAAAAGCTACTAGATTCTAAGATAGTGTTTCCCATTAGACACTCCACTTGGATAGCCAACCTAGTTCCAAGTAGGAAGAAAAATGGTGCAATTAGATTGTGCATTGATTTTAGGAATCTAAATTGACCATCTAAAAAGGATAATTACCCCCTACCTTATCTTGACCAAGTAATCCAAATTTTATTTAGTTTTGTTATTATGTCTTGTCTTGATGGATTTTTAGGGTATAATTAGGTGCTAGTGAATAAGGAAGATAGGATGAATATTATTTTTACTACCAAGTGGGGTACTTTTGCCTATAAGAAGAATGCCCTCTGGACTAATAAATGTAGGTTAAACCTTTAAAATAGAAATGGATCATGCATTCCAATGCCTCATAGGTAATTGCAACATTATTTACATGGATGACCTGACTGTCTTTTCAAAGAATAGGGAAGATCACATCATGCACTTATAACAAGTATTTGAAAGGTGTAGAAGGTATGGAATTTATCTTAACCCAAAGAAAAGTATTTTTTGTGTAACTGAAGGAAAATTATTGGGACATATTATAACCAAGGAGGGGATCTCTACAGACCTCGATAAATTAAATGTAATATCAAATATAGAACCCCCTAGTAATAGGAAGGAACTAAAGTCTTTCTTTTATAAAATCAACTTTGTGAGGAAGTTTATTTCTAGTTTTTAAAAAATACTAAGACGTTTGAATGACATGTTGAAGAAAGATGATAAGATCACTTTGAATGAAGAGACAAAGAAGACCTTCAAGGAAATTAAATAATCAATTGGATAAGGCCCTATAATGATAAGTTAAAACTTGACTAAAGGCTTCTATCTTTACTCTTTTGATTTTGACCATAAAATTGTAGTTGTTTTAACTCAGAACATAGATAGATGTGATCATCCTATTGCTTTCATGAGTACTAATTTTAAAAATGTTTAATTGAATTATTATTTTATTGACAAACAATCATGTGCTCTGGTCAAGGTAGTGAAGAAATTTAGGCATTATATCCTAAGAAATAAGGTACATTTGATACTACTAGACCTTACCACTAAGATCATGCTTAGTCAATGAAAACTTGGAGAAAGGAGAGTTAAGTTGATGTTTGTTCTTTAATAATATGATCTAGAGATGAATACTATAAATTTATTAAGATACCAAGACTTAATTTAGTTGATTTCCAATACTAATCCCAAACTGAATCTCATGCAGGTAGAACAACAAAAAAGTTAGCCTAATGATTGGTATGATCCTATTCTTCATTTACTAATTAATGTCTATTGTCCTACAAGGTTAAGTAGAGAGAAAAATATGGATTTAAGGATCAGATTAGCTCATTTTTTTATCAAGGATGGAGTGTTGTATAGGAAGAACTTTAAAGGCATTTACCTAAGGTGTGTTTCCAAGGAAGAGGTGGTTGAAATCTTGAGCACTTTTCATGAAAAATTAGGAAGTGGGCATCCATTAAAAAGGAAAACAGCCCATAATATCCTTAGTTATGGTTACTATTGGGCCACTATCTTCAAATATGCTCACAAGTGTGTGAAAGAATGCCACTAATGTCAAATCTTCAACACTAAAGATTCCAAGGTAGACATGTCATTAAAGCCAATAATGATTGATAAACCCTTTACCCAATGGGGACTAGATTCTATGGGGTTCATTAAACCCAATTCCTCTAATGTTCACAAGTATGTCCTAAATACTATTGACTACTACATAAGATGGACTGAAGCAATGGCAACCAAGCAGTATAGGACTAAAGAGGTGATCATATTCTTAGAAGGAAACATATGCACAAGGTTTAGAATGTCAACATTTCTAGTTTGTGATAATGGATCTACCTTTGTATCCATTGAGATGATGAAATAGGCATATGATAACAACATTATTCTCAAGTTCTCATCAAACCATTACCCTTAAGGCAATGGGGTGTCTAAATTAACAAATAAGAACTTGATGAAAGCCATAAATAAGTCTACAACTAATAAACTAAGAACATATCACAATATACTCAAGTATGCCCTTTGGGTAGATATAACTAGAGTTAAAAAAGCTCTTAAGGCATCACCATTATTACTATTATATGGTTAAGAACCTATATTTTCCATCACACTCAAGCTGCCAACATATAGATTCATACAAGATTACATGGAAGAAGATCAAGAATTTACAATTATAAGGTTATTTGACATCATACAGATGAAAGATGCAAAAGAGGAGGATTTTACCAATTTTAGTAGACACCAAATCACATTAAAGAGGTGGTTTGATAAATGTTTAAAGATAAATGTGTTTAGATAAGGAGACCTAGTTATTGTTTAGGATAAAGTCTTAGAACCAAAAGGAAAGTATGGTAAGTTCACACCATTGTGGATTGGCCCATATTAGATTTATTATATGGGATAACACTTTCAAACTAAAATACTTGTAAGGAGCATAGTTTACATTTACAACAAATGGGAAATACCTCAAGCACTATTTCTTTGTTTCCCCATATGGAATATTTATAGAATGAACTGTAAGACTAGTTAGAGTTAGTGTAGGTAGGATTTAGACTAGTTTTCTTTGTGTTCTTTCCTTCATATCCCTTATTTGTACATAGTGTTTGTGTATATTTGTTTTCTTGTGTGCATTTTACTTGGTGTGTTTGCTTTCTCTACTTTGTTTCTTGCTTTCAATAAGTCCTTTTGGATAGTCCTGAGCTCAAAATGTATTTAGATTCTTCAAAAGAACTTCATAGTTTAGGCGTGCAGGTATGTTTTCTCAACATTGATTAATCATGGATTATTGGAATATGAGATTAATATTATAGTTAGAAGAAACTAGAAATATTGATGGTTAGGATATTTTTTCCTTGGGATTTTGAGAATTGTTTTAATCTAAGCTTGGTTTTAAGAAGGATTGCACATGTAGGGTGAAAACTTAAATTATTAGGATATAGTCATGTTTGCACTTAATAAACATTATTTCTTGGGACAAGGATATAACCAAGGGTGATTTTTTTAATATAAAACACTTGACCAAATCCCTAAACCACAACTTGGTTCCCAACCTTTTCTAGAAATTTAAAATGATCTAAAATTTTACAAAAATAAGAGATTATTTCAAAATCAAAGAGCTTTCTAAGAAGAGGTGATATTGGTAACCTCTATTGAGATATGGATGCTTGGATGGTAGTGGAGTAAGGCCTTGAGTGGAACTAAAGGTATCTATATTAGGGCTATGGATGTCTGGCTGGTAGTAGAGAAATTCTCAAGCCTTCCCTAAGCTAAATCAAGACTCTTAATGAATATCTAAACATGTTGAAAGTCAGTGTTAATGATTAAAGTCATGAAATCTGAAAGTTGTTTCCCAAAATCCCACAGTAAATAGTAAGTGGAATCAAATCACACACAAAACATGACTAGGTATTAATGCTTGACCCTAATTCAACATGTGTAAGACTTATTTCAACCATGAATTGATCTTAATGGTACTTGATCAAATGAAATGAATAAACTAGGTATTAGTCTGAACTAGAGTCTCTAAACTCTAACATATTGTTATGTTTCCCCTAAAATTTTCCATTTTTTGAGGTAAATATACCCCCATTTCTAAAAAATGGGGACCCTTGTTTCAAATTGTGCAAATTTATACCTTAAAATTGAAAAATCACTTGATTAGAGTACCACTAGCATGTTTGCACATTATCTTTATTTGAAGATCATTCACACCTGATTTGGTTGGCATATTTGTTCATAATTATAATTTAATCTTTCCTAAAGTTTCTAATATTAGATCCTTATGTTTTAGGTTATAGCTCCAATGGAGTCTATCTAGAATGGTCAATGCCTAGGTTTCATGATTTTTTATATGAATTTAATCTTCTACTAGCCTTTGGTCTGTCAAGGATCAAATTAAATTCATGATTGAGAATATTTAAACCCTTATTCAAATTACCCTAGCTTAGATCCTCTTGAATCAAATTCAAATTTACACGAGAGAAATTTATGTGGGAATGATAAATTAGGTCATAAACCTAGTTTAATTTTTACACTAAGACTTAATCATGTTTATCAACATGACCAATCCTTGATCTAAAAATTTATACTTGGTCCCTTCATGTCCCATAAACCCTTGGTCAACTTTATCATTAGCATGGTATAACTAAATGAAAGGTCCCTTTTACTATAGACTTAGCCTAAAAACCTTACCCTAAAGTTTGTTGTATTTATTAATACAAAAAACCTTATTCTAAAACTATATGTTTTGTATTTTATTATTTACAAGGTCCCCTTTATCATGTTTAAAACTTATCTTAAAATATTTATCCTAAGGTTTACCTGTGTTTATTAATACAAAATAAAACCATAGTCTAAAAACTTTATGCTAAGTTATTTATTTTTCTGAGCATGACTTAAATATTATTTTCATCCATAGGATCAATGTTCCAAATTTGATTAGATGATCAAGATACAATGGTGTAAGATTAAAATTTAAAATTTAAATCCTTGACCCTAAGATAAATTTTGAACATCTTCCAAAGGTCAACCATATGTGTTTACTTGGACAAGATTGATCTAACGGTGTGTATTGAGTCAAGACTTCAATAAAGCCCTGAGATAAGTGAGAGGGTGACAAGTGTCACACTCATGGAAAAAGAACACTCAATAACTAATGGCATTCAACCTTATAGATCAATATCCAACTGAGTGCATTTTTTTAGGTGAAGATGATCAGACAGTGCGTAGAAAACATTGAAAAGTCAAGGATCTTGCAAACAACTATAGAGATGACAAGTGGCACAATCACATGACATGAATTAAAGATTGAGCATATTTTGAAGATCGATGGTATGATAATGAGCATACACAATCTAATCAATGGTCCGTGGATTAGGAGGCATAATTAAGTAGATCAAGATCGATGGATCATGATTAATCTATGCAAATAAGATCAATGGTGATAGATCAATGTTGAAATTTTAACAAAGCTCGGAGTGAATACAAAATTGAAAAGTGTCATAACCATGGGAAACATAGAAAAAAACCAATATCATTTTATTTATTGGATCAAGATTGATAAACCACATTGGTCTAAGCAAATAGATCCGACTCTACAAAATAAAAGTGGAATTTGCAAAAGACAATAGTCATTTTTTAAATGTTAATTAGCGAAGTGCTAAAAAATGGCATAGGGATGCCATAGTGATCTCACATCAGAGCCACATAAGTATATATGCCAAGTTAAATATTTTATAGACATGGGAAATGTAAGGGTATAAGTACGCAATCTATTTGGGATCTAAGTCATGAAGCTCACACAAGTTCAAATAGTTGTTGCCATTAAAGCACTAAAAAAACCTTTAAGAAAGCCTTGGAAAGTATATAAACCCTAATTAAAACTTGTGTTCATTATAATAAAGCTAATAAAATTTAATTATCACTTGTGAAAGGATAATTTGATCCATAATTGAAATACAGACCACTAGTAAGCAATCTAGAGAATCCCACAGCCATGGCAGCCTGAAAAGGTGTTTCAAGGGAAGATGTGGAGCTCTATCTGACTTCAAAAATATAAGGGAGGGTTTTCAAAGACACATAATTTGATGCCAAATCTCTAAAAATAGGGTAAAATAATGGGTCGAGCTTGTTTTAGACCATTGAGAACCAATAACCCACCCGAAGAGAATAATATGTATTTAAGAAGTCTCTACTACAATGATCAAGGGCATCTTGCAATAAAACACAAATTTAGAAGAGAATGCCATGTTGTCAATCCAAGAAGACAAATTCAAACTATCTAAGGATACCATGATTGATTTATTTTATTATTTAAAGTTAGTCAAGAGCAGGTAGGATGAAATAAACAAATAAAGTACTATGGCTACAAGCCAATTTGGCCAATGGAAAAACTCAAGCTACCAAATGAAGGATTTGATCAAGATTTTAGCTAAAAAACCAAATCCCTGGGTTTAGGATAGTTAACCTAACCCACTTGAATATGACTATGGATATATTAATTGATAAGATCAAGGCCCTGAAAAACTGGTCCAGGCAGATGAAAGACATTCTAAGAATCTAAAACAATAATAAGATAGAATGTTTCACATATTGGATATTTTGATCAAATATCCTACCATATTTAGTCCCTTGGGTCTAATAACTAATGAGGATTTCAAGCACAAAACTACTCAATTCATGCAAGAAGTAAGGAATCAAAGATAAGGGAAAAACAAGAGCTGATAACAAAGTCATGATCCTACTTTTATCATCAAAGGAAAAGATAGGAGATGATAGGGGCATAAAATAGTCTTTGGAAAGGGCTAAAAGGGATCTCAAGGGCCTAGAAGATCAAGAAAAAAATTGTTCATGTAGACCTATCTTTGATCTCCAGTGGATCAATAAAAAACATTATATAATAAATATCTTATAGAGAAGGTTGCAGTTACAGAGGCATCTCAAAGGTCAATTAAGTTGACACAGTATATTCTTTTGAGTTAAGGACCCTATAAATCCTTTAAAAGGAATATTTTATTATGTAAAGGCATGTGTATCTTATAAAGCATGTGGATTATTAGTCATAGTTAAAAAAGGTCATTGGTCCTAAAGCATTTGTAAAGGGATACTTATCTATGACACTTATCTAATTGCATGTTGACACTTGTCCAGTTTCATGTTGAAAAGGAATGACTGGCATACCTCATGAATTATATATATAAAGAAGGTATTGCCAATTGTAAAAAAGAGGGAGAGAGTTTTGGATCCAAAAACTATTTATAACTTTTGAGAAAATTAATATAAGGATTTCTACAAAGTTTGTCCACATTTACTTATGTGAATGATTATCATGGTTTCTCTCTCATTTGTTTGATCTTATCTTCATATTTGAATGGATCTTGTGAATCTTGGATGTGCATCTTTAAATCCAAAGTTGCTAATTTGTGTGTAGACACCAAAATTATGTCACACACACATGCGTAACTCCCTATGTCAAAATCCCCCTTAAGCCCATTTCAATAGTAACAATTAATCTCCCTAACCCATAATTTTACCCCTCACACATTTAATTAATTTAAAATAATTAATTAAGTTAATTAAAAACCCCCTTTGCCACCTTACCTGGCCACCTCACCCAATTCACACCTAATGAGTCACCTCAAGACTTGGTTACCTCATCCAAACTACCCAAGACTTATTCCCACTCCTAAACTAAATTCCTAATCAACTACCTCCTTCCTAACCTCTTATTTTTACTATTTTATAATGGGTGTCAAATTTGGCATAAATAACAATAAAAAACAAGCCAAAAGTAGTAAGGTTTGCCTATTATAGGGCCAGTGATGCTAGTCAAACCATGGTCAATGTCAGTCAACCAATGATCTATGTCAATGGGATCACTGACATCAGCAATATAATCCAAACTCCAACCTAAAGTTTAGGTCAGTAGAAATTAATAAAATTCATTATTACTCACATTCAAGCTCCGGGCATTCTATTTTTGACATCTTGGCTTACAATCATCTTGCGTAAGTCAATGACGATCAGCAACTGAGCTCTTGAGGGCCAACAACACTCACTTATTCTCTCTATTCAGGCATTCAAGTTTGGACTCCCTAATAAGGACCATCAACTTGGAATTTATCATTCAATGAACACTATAGATAAGTACATCAATTATATTGTAGGTCATTTAAATATTTATTTTGCTATTTCTCTATATCTACTCTGCATTACTTTACACATTTTTGACTGAACCCTCGTGAGGGAGTTATAAAGTTTCCTCACTTATTTCCCCTTAACCTGACATACCAAACCTTTGACCAGACCTACCTAAGCCATAATCTCTCTCTTATAACTCTCCCAACCTCTTAGACCTGATCCAAACCATTTTCCAAACTCAGAAAAGCCTTCTACAAGCTCCTAGATAAATATTACCCCTACCAACCTTGGCAGCCTAATCGACATTGGTCACCTCATTACTGACCTTAGTAGTATAACCAATATTGGTTACTCCCCTACTGACGTCGGTGATTATGGGTTCCCTAGCCTCTTCAAAACCTACCCAAAAAACCTCTAAAATACAAATAGAGTTCATCACCTACACCCAATCACTCTTTGTTGCATATAGGTTGTTAATAATGGTAATATTATCTCTCTTTCACTCTCTCTTTACCTATTTTTGAGTTATTTTTTATTATTTTGTCTCTCAAAAGTGGACTTCCATCTCTAAGAAAGTTTCACACTTCCTAGAACAAGTGTGTAGCTTGGCATTCCACTCATTTAACTACTAACAAACATCTTGTGGTAGTGCTTTCTTACTTGCAGGTAGTCCTCACCAGGCAAAGAGGAGTGCTCACAATGTCTGGATACAATATGTAAACCAAATCTAGGTTCATTCTAATCACTTATCCCCAACCTTCTTTTTGTTTTCCTTTAGACTTAAAATAGACAAAATTTAGTGAAACATTTCTAGCATGCTTGGTGAGACCCTAGAGTTTTCCTTCAGTTTATTTCTTATTTTAAAAATTCATATAGGTGAATTATAGTGAAAACTTCATTTCTTGCACTTCTTCCTCTTTTCTCCTACAATGAAAAATTCAATATCTTAGTTTCTATTTAAACAACATTAAACTAAAAATTTCATTCTTTTCTCTTTGCCTCTAAAAGCAATTTGTCATTTTATTTTATTAAAAAAAAAAAAATCTCTTCTTTACTTCTTCTTGCATGCACATTAGGATAGTGAAATTCATACTCTATTCCTATTTCATCTCTATTTTTATTCGAATTGAAACATTCTAGATTTGGGTTTAAAACTTACTGAATTTCATTGTTTGCTTATTGCATGTTAACTCACCTAGCTAATTACAAGAATTTTGAATAAATCATAGTGCACCTATGTTACACAACCAAATCACATTCACATAAACAAACATCTAAACTCACCTAAGAAAATGGCCATTAGGATTTCATCACCTAGTGGATCACCTTACCCTACCCGACTATCTTACTTGGTTTTCACCACAAAGGGGAGAACCCACTTCATTCTCTAGTGGAGTATAATCTCTAGACAGAATGTATGTTTTGGCTAAGTGGCCTAGCTCAGCTCTATTTTCATGAAGTATGGAGAGCAAGATCCTATAACAAGCCACGTACCTGGTCTAGCACAAATTTCCTTTCAGTCACTAAAACTAACCTAAAACCAGCTCTAGATTGCTTTCTAGTACCTTCGATAACCAAATTCTCTTCTCACTTTATTATTAAGGCATAAGCCAACATGAAACTAAAAAATTAATCTCTAGGACTTAATAGTTTATATCTGAATGTTCTTTTTTTGTTTTTCAATTGCCTTTTGTATTTTTGAGTTGGTAAGGATGTTTTTCTATTTATTCACAAAATCAATACTATTTCTTAATATTTAATTTATTTAACCTATTATCTCAATTTTTTTGAGTGTTCTTCCTTCTTACACATACCTTTTACATCCACTATTGTACCTAGTTTCAACCTCTGGTTTCTTAAAAAAATAGATTTTCCATCTCCCAATATATCATAGTGAATGACATCAGTTAACCCTATCAGCATTGATAGATTTTACCTATCAACATCGATTATTCCACCGATGTCGGTGAACTTTTCCTACCAACATCGATCAAGTGACTGATGTCAGTGACTGTGTAATTTCATCTGCTCAAAATAATAAGTTGAAATAACCCATTTACCTATACTCAAACCTACTTTTTCCTTATTCCACTTCTAATACAGGTTAGTAAGACTTTTAAACATTTTCTTGCATGGTATAGACATGAGCTCAAGCCAAAATTATTGTCAATTACATAAGATGGCAACCACTTTCACCTTCCCCTCTCACTTCTGATTTTGTCATGGAGCATACTTCAAGTATAGAGCATACTCCCAGCCCTAACCAAATTCCCATCATGCCTGAGGGAGATCAAGATTTTGATAAATTTCTTGATCACAATGTGGTAACCCTTTAGTATTACCTTGCTATGAGCTGAACCCATAATTCTTCAAGTGACCCAGTCTATGATATGTCAACCTCTCTAATGGAGACAACCTTTGTCTTAGTTACTTCCACTATTTTCCCCATGGTCACCCAGACCACCACTTTGATGAGTAACCCAACTATAAACAA
This sequence comes from Torreya grandis, assembly GCA_037957365.1. Taxonomy (NCBI): domain Eukaryota; kingdom Viridiplantae; phylum Streptophyta; class Pinopsida; order Cupressales; family Taxaceae; genus Torreya; species Torreya grandis. The sequence goes on from JARHVA010001815.1 coordinate 1,778,113, forward strand.
TTTCCAAAGTGTAGCATCTTTAACTATCTAATCCTACCTAAACTTTGGTGTAACTTACCTACTTTCATAACCACAACCAGTTCAGCCAAGTCACACCCCATTCCAAAATTTAATGGTATATATTCCATCTACCCTCATGCTTATAATTACCTGAGTTATGACTCACCATTCATCTAGTGTAACCATGCCAATAATCTAACCTACAATAACAATAACCAACCAAGGCATAGTCTCCAACCAAATATGACAAGCCCCTTTTTTTTGCACCCTGACCTATGACTCATTATCCTTATGTTGCCTCAACACAACCTCATCAAGTTATTTCATATACTCTCTTTGCCTCTTATCAACTTCCATATAAATTATGAGGTATTCTATAAACTAATCCCCCTCTAGACCTCATTAAGATGCCAATGGACAAGATGTCTAATCTAGAGACATCCATTTCTGGTTCAAAGAATGTGTTATCTTATGATCAGATATGCAATGAACCAATCCATCTTTCTATACCTATTCTCCCTTATCCAAACCAATGGGAAATCCCTAAATTTACTTTTTTTTAGAGTAAAGAGGACCCACAATAGCACTTATGAGCATTTAGACATGCTTGTTATTTAATAGGGCATGATGATGCATTACTACTTCACACTTTCCCTATGTCTCTTTCAGGTGTTGTCTTCGATTGGTATAGCTCTATACCTCAGCACTCCCTTTTCTCATTCACCCAAATTGCACAAATATTCTTAGACCATTTCTCTATTAAATTTTCTAAAAAGTTTTCTATAACAAACCTTTATTCTATCATATAATTTGAAGACGAGTCTATTATGGATTTTGTCACTCATTAGAGAAGCTTGATCAATCAATAATCCTTGTCCTTACCCCAACCTAAGCTTATTGATCTCTTCTCAAGGGTAAGTGCTAAGCACGTCTCATCCATACTCTGAGTACAAACCTTTTGCACATTTTATGAGGCCTTTACAATGGCATGGAAGCTCAAGGTTCACACTATCGATGAAGGTAAAGTTAAGTTGCACAATAAGAATCCCAATTCCAAGTCAAATGACTCCTCTTCCTCTAAAATTTATCCCTCTAACCAAAATGCTAAAGGCTCTACCAACATGGTAGTATTTAAGTCAACCTCTTCCACAACTACAAACCAATTGAATTCCTTGACTTCCTAAAATTTGACCAAGCAATTCCAACAATGGTATGAACAAAGATAATACACTCCTATCGAGGAGTCATATACATCTGTCTTAGAGAAACTATTGCAACAAGGTGTCATAACCCTTACTTAGATTAAACCTCCTATACATTTCAACCCTTCTTATCCTACTCAAACCTAGTATAGGGAAGATGAGTTTTGCAGTTGCCATCAAGTTAAAGGCCATAATTATAATAACTGCAAGACACTCAAGAACATTGTTCAAGATATGCTTGATAGAGGTGATCTCATCTTGGAGAATCCTAACGCACCTCCTAATCAAAATATGGATGTGTTCAAACACCCTTTTCCTAACCATTCACCAAATGAAAATATTATCTTGTCCACAACTAACTCAGGTGATCATAATATCCATATAATTAATATGGTCTTTCTTTTACCTTTATTTCAACAGTCCCCTCAATAGGAGACATACATTTCATCAACTCCTCCCCCATGTTTAATGGAATATGTTTTTCCCATTCTTCCTCTTTAGGTAGAAGAGCCTATTTCACCTATTCCACTCCCTCATGAGGAAGAGCCTCCTTTACCACTCATTTCGCTACCTAAGGAGCTTGTAATTCCAATTATATTTGTACCAATATTACCTATCCTCTTACCACTTGAAGATGACACCCTACTTGTTCCTCAACTACATGTTGAAAGGAACATCATTCATACATTATACACTCTTGATAAACCTTCTTTGCCTACTTCTCCTCCACCTATAGAGAGTAATACCCCACCCACTCCACCTTTGCACTTAGAGGAGTCAGTATTATCTACTCCCATAATAGATGAGAGACCTATTATGCCTACTCCAATTATACCACTCTTACCCCTTATTTTACCTATGGAGGATCATACTTTACCCATGCCACACCCACATGTTGAGGGAGCCATAATACCTATATTTTATCCTCATGAGGAACCTTCTTCACCTACCTCTCCTCCACCCATGGTAGACCATGTCTCTTCTCCCATCTCTATCGAAGAGGACCCCATTACGGTTCTTTATTATCTTTGGCCCAAAGTAGTAGAAACCAATAATTTGTCTCTCTCCCAAACATCATATCCTTCTAAAAATACAACCATAAGGCCTACATCAACTTCATCTAAACCCTTCTTACATTTGGTGAAAAGTCTATAATTTCTTGACTCCATGAAGCTAGACCATGCGGTATTTTGGAGCCAGCTTAAAACTCTGTATCCAACACAACAAATGTCAACCTTTACTACCAATCCCTTTACTACCCTTTACCCCAAGGTCTTTGACAAAGCTAAAGATTCTTCACCAAAAGCACCTAAAGTTTAGTTATCTATGTCAGAACCCCTACCCTCATAGGAATCTACCCCATTAAAGTAGATCAGGACCTTAGGTGTATGCCCCATTTCTAATTTAATTCATCTATAGGTGAAATTAGATTTAGCTCTTCAACCACAAGTTGGAGTTTCATGGCCTAAATTACAAAAGAATGTGAAGTATCCTAGATCTCACTGATCCCTTCTTCAACCCTCAAATTTACCATCTATTTTGGGGCCACACCCCTCTACTTTAGTTGGAATATTGCCTAACCAAGAAAAACAAAAGGTTAAGCTACCTCCACTCTTACCTTTTCCATTTGGTAGGCCTCTCACATCTGACACTAAGAAAGTGACAAAAAAACATGTAACTCCACTATCACCAAACAAGGCACCACATAAAATTACCTTTCCAACACTAAAACAAAAGAAGGTGTCCACTCCTATTAACACAACAAGTGTGAGCCCACTTTTAGGTTCTCAAAGCTTTTTCCTACGTTAGTTATTGAAATATTCTATAATAACTCTTCTTCCCATTAAGCCTTATAGTCCTCTTGGAATGAATCCATCTTGGTTTGATGATACATAAGTGTGTTTATACCATCATTCACCTGGACATGAAACTGAGAGTCGTAAAGCCCTCATTATAGTTATTCAGCAACACTTCGATGTTGACACTCTCTCTGATGATACTCCTATTAACATTCTTATTATTCCACCTTTGGCATCCATAGTGCCTCCTGCCATTCCATCTAAATTCAAACCCAAAGATGTCATTGTAATCCCTTTACCACCTCCTTCACTGACATTTTAGATCAACACAGTTAATGTGGCCACACGGTCATAAAACCAAAAGGATAAAGCTAAGGAAAAGGTCAATACTCCTTGGACCCATCACTTCACCAAAGACACTCCCCCTCCTAATCCTACCATTGCCATCTTGGGTGTTCTTAAAACAACATCTTCAAACGTTATTAAAATCTCAATGGTGAAATAGCTTCACCAAACTCCTGTGAAAATGTCTTTATATGAGTTAATCCAAAACTCATCCCAATACCATCAACATTTGCTTAGTGCTTTGTAAGTGATTAAGGTACAATCAGATGATCCCTAACCTCTTGTAGCTTTGGTCAACTCCCTTAATTCTATCTCCCTGATTTCTTTTAGTGATTTAGAAATTCCACTTCAACACCCTAAAGATTAGGATTCTACCCTTTTTATTACCACATATATTGATCAAACTCATATCAAGAGAGTTATGATCAATGGGGGAACTAATATTAATATTATTTCTACCCATTCCTACAAAAAACTATCCTTATCTAATAATTCATGTCTCAAACTGATGTAGTACTCCATTTCTTTAACGATACTACAATTACTACGATGGGCATTATTGTCTTACATATCCATGTAGGTCCCTACATAATTATTGAGCTCTTATATGTTATGGAAAGAGAGTTACAATAAAACATACTACTTGGATGGCCTTGGATATGTGTTATGGCATGTGTACCCTCAACTTTACATCACTATGTCAAGTTTGAACAGGATGGACAAGTGCATGTTATACCCACTAACCCACCTCCATTTAAAACATGAAACATGACCTATAGTCCCAATGATGTTCTCATCTCATTGAAAACATCATCTCCCTCGCATGATGCTTCTAAATCTTCCACAATCTCAACACTCATAGTTACACAAATATCAACAACACATATTCCTGACAAGGATCCCATGGAGGAGACCTTTCAATGTTTGTCACTTGGTAAATATCATTTATTGACTCTCAACATGTTCTATACTCCAAAAGAGTATGGAAGGCTTCACATGCACCCAAATTATGATCCCCATATTGAGATGACCATCCCGTATTCCCCCCCAACCTTTGAACCAATTTCACATATGGGGGAATTGATCAAGCTCCTAATATTATCAATCCATCTTCTTTACCACAACCATTTACTTGTGAATTCTCTTTCCTAAGTAACCCTATATTCACTTACACCTATCTCTATAGGTGTTCCTAGAAAGGATTTGGTTTGGGTCATTATGAACAAGTTGTCCATATGCCTATTGAATATCCTACTAGCAACACCATTGAAAATACCAAAAAGAGGCATGGAGTGGGATATGATGTACCAAATAAACTCACTAAAACCTCCCATGAACCAATTTGTGAATAACCAGTCTCTCCTCCACCTTATTCTCCACCATCACCTACTAAATCAAAGGTATCTATAGCTCCTAATTTTTTTTCTAATAAATGCCATCTATTTGGGGCCTCTCACCTATCATCAAGGTAAGGAAACAAGGTCCCTTCCTCTCGTTCATCCTAAAATAATTGATGAAGACTCTCCCATTATTAACACTATCCAATATCAAGATGATGATGTAATTTTCACCTACATGGGTGTAGATGATTCCTATATCCAAAGATAACTCCCATTCAAAACACAAGCTATGTTAAATGAATCAACCATTGACATCAACCTACCCTCTCACGATAACCCTCACATCGTCAAGATCAACCAATCTTTAGATTCCTCTGAGCAAGCTAATTATACCACATTTCTTAATGACCATAGAAAATCCTTTGATTGGTATTACAATGACATGCCTAGTATTGACCCCTCTATCATCACCCATGACATTGTCACCAATCAAGATGTTAAACTTGTTAAGTAGAAGCTTCACAAAATGCATCCTCATATTGCTCTCCTAATCAAATAAGAGATCTAACTCCTCATTTTTGTTAACTTTATCCAACCCATCAACTAACCACAATGGATTTCCAATATTGTTCCTATCATAAAAGTGATTGAGGGAATCCACATTTGCACCAACTATCATGATTTAAAACCCACTTGTCTAAAAGACCATTTCCCATTACCAAGTATCGACCAAATTGTTGATCTAACGACTGGCCATGAGACATTATCACTTATGGATAGATTCTATGGATATAATAAAATCCTCATTTCTCCTAAGGATCAGCACAAGACAACCTTTATTACCCTATGGGGTACTTTCTATTATCAGGTCATGCCTTTTGGCCTAAAGAACACAGGTGCAACCTATCAATGCATCATGACCTACATTTTTCATTATCTCTTACAAAAAATTATGGAAGATTACATGGATGACTTACCTATCAAGTCTAAACTTCATCAATAATAATTGATGATTCTCAAAACCATATTTTCTTGTCTCTTCCAATATAACATTCGACTAAACCTAAAGAAATGTCTCTTTGGTGTTCTTTCTAGTAAGCCCTTAGGTTTTATCATTTTTATCCATGGTATTGAGGTTGATCCTGATAATGTTAGAGAAATATTAGATATGCCTCTACCTACTAATATCAAACAACATCATAGCCTACAAGGCAAAATTTAGTCAATTTACCGCTTCATTTCCTAGTTATCAAATCACTGCCAACCCTTTCACCATCTCCTCAAAAATGATGTCTCCATCTAATGGAATAAAGATTACCAAGAAGCTTTTAACACACTTAAACAATACCTCCTTTCCCCACCATTTCTTATTCCACCTAAGGAAAATCAGCCTTTCTACCTATGCATCTCTACAATAGACCATTCTCTAGGTGTTATGATTGCACATCAAGATGACCAGCATCAAAATTAGTCATTTTATTATATAAGATGCACACTTATTGATTATAAGACTTGATAGACCCACATTGAAAAACATTGCCTTGTGTTGGTATTTTCTACCTCCAAGATTTTCCATTATCTCCTAAATCACAAAAAATATGTGGTCACCCATACTGATCCCCTCAAATGCATGCATTCCAAACCATATCATAACCAACATATAGTTCAGTGGCTCATGATTCTTGCTGAATTTGACGTAGATTTTATTCATTAAAATTTTATTAAAGGGAAAACAATCACTGACCAGTTAGTTGTTGCCCCTTTACCTGACAATCAACTTTCAAACCTTGAATTCCTTGGTGAATCCATTATAACACTCACTACTGATACATCTCCTATAAAATGATGATGTTCTTCAATAGATCTAAATGCCAAGAATGTGGGGGTGCAAGGGTCATTCTTATTCCTTTAGATGGTGATCCAATGCCTTTATCATTTAAACTAGATTTTGAATGCACTAAAAATATGGCCAAATATGAGGTTTTTATTCTAGGACTTCAAACAACTCTCTTCTTAGGTATCAAATCCATAACCATTTTCTATGATTCTCAGCTAGTGGTTAACCAAGTTAATGGTTCCTACCTATACAAAAATAAAATTCTATATCAGTATAAACATAGTGTAGATACGCTCTTGGGATCATTTGACTCTTATCTCTTACAAATTATTCCTCAATCTACAAACAAGTTTGCTGACACGATGGCTTCACTTGATTCACACATACCCTCTTCATCCTCCTCTTTGAGAATATATGTCACCATGCATCACTTAACATTACCCTCCTATGTCTCAGCTAACATCCTCTTTATTGGAAATGTAACAGCCAACCCACAAGACTTATGGTATAAATAACTCATGGATTATCTTTCCTTCTATATTACCCCTTCTGATTTCTCCAATAATGAGAAACAGGCATTCATAAAACATGTTGCTCATTACACTATACTAAGGGGACTTCTCTACAAGCGAGGTTTTGATGGTCTTCTCCTTAGATACATAACTAGTACTAAGACTCCCTTTGCTATTAAGGAAGGTAATGATGGGATTTGTGGTGGGCATTTCAATGGTTACATAGCTGTCAAGCGTATCCTTCAACTAGGTTATTATTGGCCCACACTTCATCTAGACTATGTTGATTACATTTGGCATTGCATCAAGTGTCAACAACATGCTAACTTCCTTCACATTCCTAGTCATTAATTACAAGTCACCAAAGGCTTTTGGCCTTTCTCCCAATGGAGCATAGATCTAATCATAGAGATTAAACCTCATTCATCCCTTCATCATCATTCTATCATTACTGCTATTGAATACTTCACCAAGTGGGTCAAGGCCATCCCTCTCATCTCCACTAAAGCTAAAAAAAATTCAACTTCATTAACCATCACATCATCTATCATTTTGGTGTCCCTCATAAGATTATAATAGATAAAGTCAAGTCCTTCAAAAACAAGACTATTCAAAGTCTTTGTGATACATTTGGAATCAAATTAAGCTTCTCCTCATCATACTATCCACAAGCTAATGGATAGGCATAAGCTTCTAACAAAACATTGACCAAAATTCTCATGACGGTAGTCAACGATACAGGAAAGGATTAACACACACACACACATTCCTTTTGCTTTATGGGCTTACCACACTAGCATTTGAACCCCTATGGGTGCTACACCTTTTTCATTGGTATATGGGATGGAGGCTATTTTTCCTCTTAAAGTCTAGATTCCTTCTCTTTGCATTTCTCTACAAGACATACTTACTAATGATGATTTTTACCAAGAATATTTGGCTCAACTTGAATTGCTTGATGAGTGTCATCTCATAGCCCCCAACCACCTCCAAATCTATCAAGATCATATCAAATGAACTTATAACAAAAACCTCAAAGAGAAATATTTTAATATAGGAGATCTCATCTTAAAAGAAAATCAATATGTGATGCACATGGAGAAAAGCAAATGGGGTAAGTTTTCTCCTAATTGGCTTGGAGCTTATATCATAACTCATAAGTATGGCTCAGGAACTTATCGCTTGTATTCTCTTGAAAGAAGACTAGAACCTGAGCCTTTAAATGCCTTAAACTTATGGCCATTCATTTGTTAAATGAGTATCACTTTACTTCATGTTTAACTTAAGCTCATCCCTTAAACATCCCTATTACATTAATTTACCTTCCTCTTCACCCTTACTCCTATACACTTAGTTAACTTACATAGTGGTATGGTTTTGTCCTCGAAGTGAAAAAATCATAAGCCTCTATAGTCTTGTCCATGACTAAAAGCAAAAAAAAAAAGAAATGAGATATTTGAAAAAGTTATAAAATCTCAAGTCATGCTTTTCAACGTAGACTGCTCCTTTGAAGGACAACTATGTAACTTCCTTTTGATACTATCAATAGGCTACTCCCTTGAAGGACAGATATTTAAAATTAAAAACAAATGCTTATACCACTCCCTTAAAATATGACTAAGCCAAGATTTGTTCTCAAAGGGAAAAACAAATGAAAAGGGCTCCTCATAGCTTTCTAAGACCTTAACCCATACAAAATCCCATTGTAGGCTTCCTGAATTGATCAATGTACACAACAACAAAAAAAGCTTTAAGTCATGGATTTGCCTATAATAGTTCTTAGGTCACCCAAAAAATGGGCATATCATCTCTACTTTGTAGGTTATACTGCCTAAACATTTTTCCTCATTTAACCCCTTTTCCCCTCATAATTTTTTAGGGGACTTTGAAGCTCACTTAACATAAGATAAACATGACGCTTCTCTAATAAACACAATGGTTTAAAGATATAAGGCATGGAAGAGGCTCATTTTCCTAAGCCTATTTATTTCTTAATTACGATCTTTGCCAATGCACAAGCATTTTGCCTCTTTCTTTTCCCATCCATATCACATGTTGATATCTCTATTTGAGATGAAGAAACAATGTCATACCAACACTAACAAAGCCTATTCAATTTATTTTATGTATACACCATCACAAATATGGAAAAATACTGAAATAAACTAACATAGCCAATCTATTCATTTTAAGCATACACCAAAACGAAATATAGAAAAATGCTAGGATGAAACTAACCAACCAACCATGCATATACCATCACATATTTGAGAAAGGCTAGTCTAACGCAACTAACATGATCAACATTAACATCAAAATTAACATAGCATAAAATAATCATCATCCATATCATCATCATAATCATAATAAACACATCTCAAATAAACACATAGAAATAAATAAACATCTCATGTATATATAATATGTGATCAAAGTACATGTTCATCATCTACATCATATCTCTCTCTCAAAATATACATCTCATATCTTTGAATCACAGGCTGGTATACATAAAACATATATAATCAAAAATGGAAAACTCTGACACTCAGGGTCCTTGAGGCTCTCTGTGTGGTCATGAGGAGGTAGTATCATCACCACTCTCTATCCATCTACATCAGTGTGAGCTAGAAGTTGTAGCATGTGACATTGATCTCTCCTACTCTCTAAACTTTGAATATCTTTGTATATACAGGAACTCTCTAATCACCCTCTCATAGTAGGCAATATCATCCAGGGTAGTCAAATATCTCACCATAGATATAGTTTGTAGAAGACCCATAACACTTGATGATGGCCTAGTCTATACTAGTCCCTATGGTGGTGGATAAGGAGGAGTTGCCTAGCTTGTTTCTCTTAGACTATCTCTCTTTGTTGTCACTATAGTAACCTAACCCTATAAAATAATAACCTAGCCTTGTAGTGTGGCAACCTATCCCTATAAAGCCCCAACTTAACCCTACAACATCACCACCTGCCCTTATAAGGCTAAAACATGTGCTTGGGTTGTCTCTCAAGACTACACTGTTACATCTCAAGCCTACATTGCTATATCTCAAGCCTATACCATTGCATCCCTCTCTCTAACTAACCCTTATATATTTGGTGGTGGCCTTCTGACCTCTACCACTAGATGTAACCCTATCCACTATGTTTTATAGGGCATGTGGAATATCCTATAGTAGACCAAATTGCCTCCTGACCCATGCCACATGTACCATCTCTAACTCACTAGCCCATCTCCCCTTGACCCATAGTGAGCTTTAAAACCCAACAAGCTATTGTACCTAACCTCTAAAAATTATGTATGTTAGATATGGTCTCCATAAAATATCTATAGGGATCAAGCCCTCAATCATATGCCTATAATAGTCAATGTCTCACACCACACCATCCACTCAGGTCTATTCCATGCCCTCTCTCTACCATCTAAAACCAACTTTGAAACTAGCCAAGATAGTGGTAGGTAACCCCAGTGGTTGTATCACCATGATGTGCTCATACACCCAATAGTGCAGTAGATAGATAACACATAAATTATATCACTGTCATAGCCTCAAACCCCATAGTTCTCTATATAACTACACCAAAAATACTAAACCTTAGGCAAAAATGGTCTAGTACTCAACCATATATGCAAGCACACCTGTCAATGCAATCAAAAATCTCCCACTATCTACATCTAGTAATGTATATACCATGATCTCGATCATCATCAAGATACTTAGATGATGCCACTCCTCATCGACCATATAGAGTGGCTCATATGCAAAACTCATAGAGTGGTACATCACCTCACTGACATGATCTCCATATAAAGCAACCATGTGTATATGATGCTCCTCTCTCAAGCATGTGAAAAGCTACTCACCTTGGAGTGGTCGCCATAAAATCCTATACACATCCTCCTACATCACTGTCAACTCTTTGATCAATAGATGGAAGGTGTTGGTGGTGTGATCCCACCTCTTAATTAATGCTATCATCACAAACACATCTTGAGCAACTCAATAGTACCATCACACTCTTCCTAACCCCATGGCCACCATATACTCCCACTCATCTAGAGTGACATACCTCCACATGCATGTTAATAGTCTTGATAGATGATCTCATAATGTCAGGTCCATCCTCATCTACATCCATACATATAAACAACTCAAGTCACATACCTTTTAATATACTCTATCACCACCTTTTTCCCTTCTTTTTGGGAGAACTACATTGGCCTGAGGCCCTAAACTGGGCTATGTAGGGAACACTCAATTGACTCAAAGTCTTTTGAGGTTAGCTCAGTTATTAGGCTAGTTGACTACTTCCACTGGAGATCCAAAATTCACCTTTATTTCCTATTTTGCTACTTTTCTATAGTCATTGATGTCAATATTAGTGATAACATTGGTGCTTTATAAACCTATGTCTCAGTTGACATTGATAGACAACTATTGACCTCAGTGCCATGTCAGTCGATGTCAGTGACTAGTTTGGCCCTAGGGCTAAGTGACCCAAACCCAAACTTACCCATTTTACCTAAAAACCTACCCTTAAAAGCCCTTAACCTATCCTATAACTACCCTACCATATTTTATATCCCTCCACTGACATTTTCTACACCCCCACCTCTCAATTAGCCTAAAAACTACAAATACCAAAATCAAACTTCAAGCCAACTATTAGAGGCTCTTACCTCATCTCTCCATCTCCTCCTAACTAGCACCACTAGCTCATATGGTTTTGAGCCTTCCGTTGGGTCCCCTCCTTGAGTTTCCATCTCAAATCATTCTCAAGCTCTATTTCTTCTCTCTAACCACAAAGTTTTAAATGAGTTTGTTTGGCCACCAAACCCCCTTTTATTGAGTTTGGTCAGCTGTCAACATCAGCATTCTTGACCTAATCTACTAACATCAGTGCTTATGCCTACTGACATTGATAACATTTCCCTAAGTTTATCAACATTGGCACTTTCTATTATTGATATCAGTAAATGTAACTGATGTCAACACCATTCCTATAATGTTTTTCCCCACTAAGCAAACCTGAATTTTTAGACATTACCCATACACTAGGGAAACTATAAATCACATATATCTCCCTTAACCATGACAAATACCATTGGAGATCACTTAAATATTCACCCATAATGAATTTGTTTGGAGATCATGAATATATCCTCGCTCATTGACCCTTTTACACCAACCTTGCATTGCTTGTCCTGAGCGCTTATGTTATTCTGCTATAGTTGGCCATTATGCACACATATGTATATTAGCTATTATGGATGGTAGCCAAGCTCATCCTATCACCATCAACCCTTTTGTGTTTCCCAGGGGCACTTCCTACCTCATATACCTGGGACACATTGACCATTAGAGCCACAACTTTGATTATTTTGACCTATCAACTATCACTTACAAGCTATGCTTTAGTTACTTCTATCTGAGTCTTCCTTACCTTGCATTTTCTTGACTTTGTCAACTATAGCTTATTGTAGTATATGCATATAGAGTGATACTCAATTATCCACCATTCACCCAATTACCTTTTTATCAAACTCGTACCTGATTTTGATTTCTCCTCTATCAATCCTCATTTTGAGGGGGATACCTCATACAATACTTGGAACATCTAAATCCTATTTTTGTCTTACAATGTGTCAGTATAAATTACAAGACAAAAATTGGAAAATGTAGACACCAAAATTACATCACACACATGTGCATAACTCCCTCTGTCAAAACCCCCCTTAATCCCATTTCAATAGTAATAATTAATCTCCCTAACCCATACTTTTTCCCCTCACACATTTAGTTAATTTAAAATACTTAAGTTAATTAAAAACCCCCTTTGCCACCTTACCTAGCCACCTCACCCAATTCCCACCTGAGGAGTCACCTCAAGACCTAGTCACCTCATCCTAACTACCCAAGACTTATTCCCACTCCCAAACTAAATTCCTAATCAATTACCTCCTCTCAACCTCTTATTTTTACCATTTTATAATGGGTGTCACACTTGGCATGAACAAAAAAAAATAGGACAAAAATAATAAGGTTTACCTATTCTAGGGCCACCGACATCAGTCAACCCATGATCGATGTTGGTGGGATCACCAATGTCAGCAATATAAACCAAACTCCAACCTAAAGTTTAGGTTAGTATAAATTAATAAAATTCATTCTTACTCACATTTAAGTTTTATGCATTCTATTTTTGACATCTTAGCTTATAATAATCTTGCGTAAGTCAATCATGATCAGCAATTGAGCTCTTGAGGATCAATAACACCCACTTATTATTTATATTCAATCATTCAAGTTTGGACTCCCTGATAGGGACCATCAACCTGACACTTATCATTCAATGAACACTACAGCTAAGTACATCACTTATACTATAGGTCATTTAAACATTTCTTCTACTATTTATTTATATCTACTCTGCGTTGCTTTACACTTTTCTGAATGAACCCCCATGAGGGAGTTATAAAGCTTCCTCACTTGTTTCCCCTTAACCTAACATGCCAAACCTTTGACCAGACCTACCCAAGCCATAATATCTCTCATGTAGCTCTCCCAACATCCCAACCTGATCCAAACCATTTCCCAAACCTAAAAAAGCCTTATGTAAGCTCCAAGACAATTATTTCCCCTACCAACCTCGGTAGCCTAACTGACATTGGTCACCTCACTATCAACCTCAATAGTATAACTAATATCAGTCACTCCCCTATCAATGTCAGTGACTGTGGGTTCCCTAACCTCTTTAAAACCTACCGAGATAACTTCTAAAATATAATAAAGTACATCACATACATCCTATCACTATCAACTACATATAGGTTGTTAATAATGGTAATATTATCTCTCTTTCACTCTCTCTTTACCTCTCTTTTAGTTATTTTTTATTTTTTTATCTCTCAAAAGTGGAATGTCATCTCTAAGAAAGTTTCACACTTCTTAAAACAAGTGCATAGCTTGGCAGCGTAATCATTTAACTACTAACAAACATCTTATGGTAGTACTTTTTTACTTACAAGTAGTCCCCCCCAGCCAAAGAGGAGTGCTCACAATGTCTCGATACAATGTACAAACCATATCTGAGTTCATTCTAATCACTTATCCCCATCCTTCTTTCTATTTTCCTTTAGACTTAAAATAGACAAATTTAGTGAAACATTGTGTTAATGCTAGATTAGTTGAATGTTCTTAGGTTTAATTCACTTTCTTTGCTCTTCTTGCATCTACGCTGATGCTATTTGCTTGCAAGGGTAAAATTTTAAAAGTAAATCTTGTTCTTATTTGCATCTATCCATACTTTCCTTAGATGTTTTCCTAATGTGTGATAGGATTTGAGCTTATGCTACTTCATGTTACACATTGGTTAAATGATTTTTTAGATGACATTAAAACTTTGTCATAATATTTGAAGTAAATATCAATAACACTTCTCTTTTTTTCCCTAACCTTCTTTTTGATCATTTTTATCAATTCACCTTTGATCAGTTTCATTTTGAATATTCATCTTAGTTTATATTTAGACTTATTTTTGAGCATAATTCACTTTAAATAGAATAGGTAATATCCAAAATCAAAGATCAATTATTAATCCATGGTGGCTCCCAACCACCAACTAATATAAATTTATGAAACGATCAACCTAGTTTGCCTCTATTCTAGCAAGGATATTAGGATTATCACAACTAACAACTCATACAATGGATTCTATGAATCCATAAATGAGAAGTGTTTTTTAAAAATTATATGAATGTGCTAATACATTTACATACAACAACAATACCTATGAAAATAATTCAATGAGTTGGTTGAGGAGTTCAAAGCCCAAGTCAAACTAATGTCTCTCAAAGCATAGGGGGTAACTCATGATCAAGGTTGTACTTGAATCAATAAATTACAATGAGCCACTTAGTGTTGAGGACTGACAAAATAATTTAAGAGCATAATTGGATGCAAGTGTGGATGAAGCCACAACATTAAGAGGAACACACTTAGATGAGTCGAGGCACATGATGAATCAATAGGGTAAAACTCCTAAAATCCAAAAGAATAAGAATGAGCTAAAAGCATAGTTAGGTGCAACAAAATTTGTGAGAGATTAGCTCAACTTTGAACACATCCATTGACCAAATAAAAACATGTGCATGATTCAATGTGTAACTGGACAAAATTATTCATCAAAAGGGAACCTAGGTAAACTACCTTCTTTGATCACCTCTCAGACCCAATTCAATCACATCTCTTCACAATAGGTCAGTACACACCTACCTCTACCCATTACATGAAAAAATGCTCATGATTAATTAAAGAGGCTCATGAGGATTTTATTTTTACCTAGGTAATCTAAGGTTTATTTATCCACTCTATACATATTAAAGTAGGGTAGAGTAGTTTTTTTTCCTTAAGTGTCTGTGTGCACATATATATAGTTGTATTTGTTGTTCTATTTCCCTAAGTGCTTATGCACATTTTCATTGATATTGTATTTCATGTTTCCTTATGAAGGAGTGATCAATTCCTCAATTCATTCAATTAGTAAGCTAATCACTTACTAGGTATTTAGGTATGTAAAAGTGCACAGTGAAGGCAAGGTGGAAAGTGTGCATATGGATTTGAGTCAAGGCTCTTACTCACATAAGAGTTACATCTCAGAGTAGAAGAGTTTATAGGATTTAATGAATCTATGCCCAATGGATTACTTCAAGGCTATTGAATTCCTATTTAGTAGGTAAGTAGCTCATAGAGGTTGCCAAGAATTTTGATCATTTTTTGTCACCATGGAAGATTAGTGTCTAATTTAGAAAGGGGATTCAGGATTACTTTCAAGCTCCCAAGTTTAGTCAAATTTCAAAAGAAAATGACTAAGTATTTGACTTAGTATATTTTAAAATAAGGCTTTAAGTCTTTGGAAAAAGTTTTCAATGAAAATGTTGTGAATATTATTTTCGAACACAAATGTTGAAAGAAAAATAAGGGTCGGAGCTTGTCTAAACTTTTATTATAAATAAAAGTTTCAAATACCATTTTTATGTGTTAGAGTTTACATGTAGAAGCCCATGCCAAAAAAAATGCCAAAGACCAAATGCCTTCAAAAAAATTGTTCAATGTTAAGACTTTAGGGAAAACTACAAAATATATCAAAATGCATATTCTAAATAAAAATGTCGAAGACAAAACTTGCAAAGATTGAGACTAATTCCCAAGTCAAAAAAAATAAGGTGCATGAAGTGCATATCTTCATTCCTCATGCATACTAAATTGTTAAGGTTTCATGCCTTCATTGAAGAACCACATTTAAATCCTACTACATAGCCTTAATCACCTACCCTTTTCATGTAATACAACCAAAGTGATGGAACTGTATGTAGGTCTAGGCTCACAGGTCTCCCATACTTCAAGTAGTAAAGAGAGTGTTAGGTTGTGGAGCTAAAAGCTTCACTGATGTAGACATGGAGGAGGTTGTTGAGTTACAGAGAAACTGGCATCGGTAGTGCAATCGACATCAGTCATCTTTAGTGCAAAGGGCAACTGACATCAGTAGGAGTTGGCCGACATCGGTCACCTCCAGACAGACAGGGACTGACATCGGTCTCCTGTGCGGTTCCAGAACTGTTCATTGCACGAATAGTTAGTTTTTTAAACTGGTTGTTTGCATGTAAAGACTATTTCAAGTCTTGAGCTGCATGTCTAATTATTGTAAATTAGAAGTCTAAGTTACTGCTTAGTATGGGATCTATTTATAGACCCATTGGCATGTATTGTAATTAAGGATTAAGAAGGATTAGATCCTCAATTGTAAGATCAGTTGATCTACAGGTAGCAAGATTAGGGAGAAGATCTACATGGTAAGTAAGGTCATTGATTTGTAGGTGTTGCAAGATCAAAGATATCTACTTGAAGTACTTTGAGTACTTGGACTGGCAGTATTGTTACTGATTGGTGGAGGTGAACAAAAACTCTGTGTTTGAGTTGTGTGTTGTGACCATTTTTGGTAGGAGAGTGAACTCTTGAGGGAAAGAGATCTGTACATCTGAGAGGTGTGGAAGATTGTGGCATCTTCATTGTATTTCCTTTTGGCATGAGTATTAATACAAGATTGTGTATTGTCTCTCATATTTTGTGTCATTTGTGAATTCTAGTTACTTGTTAATTCTAGTTTAATTCAGTGATTAGTTGCTTATACAAGGTAATCATATGTACTCTTATTGAGGAGTTGGATCCTGACAAGTGGTATCAGAGCTATTTGTGGTTCTAGATTCCTGACAGAGAGAAGTACATGAGGAGTATTTCCAAATCATGAAGAGTGAGCTCAAAATTCCCAATCCTATTGCATGATATTATTCAATGAATTCCTTGAACTCAAAGGTTAAATTTTAGTGCTAAATTACAAAATTCCACTTCTATTCTCCCATGTTTTATAGGCTACAATCTAAACTACACACCATTTCCATAGTTAACCGGTACAAATTTCAAATATAAGGCACTAAAGTTTGTGAAGTTAAGTAAGGATTCCAAAACACTTAGACATTTATACAAATTTATCGAGAGCTACGTGTTAGCATTCCACAGCTTTGGGCCTATTTAGAAAGCTTTCATAACTTGGTATTTTCTTCAACTTTGCCTGGAGCCACATATTGACATTATGAATCCCTCGACCTATTCAAAATTCATTCAAAACTTATCTTTTATTCAAATTTGCCTGGGTAAAATTGTTTTAATAAAGTGATAAAGTAAGCAGGTTAGTGGGATGACATTGCATGGAAAAATACTGGTGATTTAGAGCCCTAAGATGGTCCATGTAGCTATAAAAATCTGTCAAAACATTGGGCTAGTAAGACGATTCCACATGGCACAATCCTAACAACTTGACATCCTAGTCCATCCACCAAATTCAAATTAGCAAAACCCCTAGGTGAGAGGGAAGGATGACATACGGTAGTGATGATATTAATAATACACTAGCCTAAATTTGATGGTTCATCCAACCATCAAAAGCTAAAGATAGACTATATAACTAAATTGATTTATATAATCAATCATGAAGTGGCAGATCAACTTGGAAATGAGAAGAAAATTTGTGAGATTCAATGGAGTCAAAATGACATTATTAGTCAAAATGTTAAAGTGCATTTTAGGATCAATTAGAGCATAAAATAAAAATATAAGCTATAAACATTAAGGATATATGGTAGGAGGTTATGTATGCATAGCCCATGGAAAATCTTGAGGAAATTAGAATGGTTGGGGCACCTCATTCATTTATGATTATGTATTGAGCATGGGCATGCCTCCATTCTATCAAAACCTTGAATAACTTTCCCAAGCACCATTATGATTTGTAACCACCCTGATAGTGGGTAGGACTAATCAATGACCCTTGGGGCTCTCCATTTTTTTCTATATAATACCAATTCTTTCCTTGTAAAGAGGTTGATATTTCTATGGATAATAATGCTACTATAATTTTCCCTCCACAAACCCTTTACCGCTTGAACCTTACATTTTTATGAGAATTGAGTTCACCTCCCTTCATTATTTTGCATTTTGAGTGTTTTATGTTTGTTTATCTTTGTCTATGGATTACCTTCTTCCCTTTCATTGTTGTCCATTCCCATCACCTTTGTGTAGACTTTGAATCCCTTTTATAGGTTGTATGATGTGTGCACATAGGTTTATATAGACACCACCTACAAATAATTTATCATCCCTCTTGGTGTTATATCACATCCTATACCTTCATATAAATTACTTATGTAATTGAAGTATTCATCTTGGATTCTATGTGATATTCCCTTATTCCATGCAATTTTTAACCTATTCTTATAAACTTTTAGAGCGGCTCTATCTATTTTTGGTGTATCACCATTTTATATTTCAACATTCCTCCTCCCTTTTTCCCCTCAAAAGGTTTTATACATAGGATTAACTGTAGATTTCTTTTCATCTCATTTAGGCTTGTATGTTGATCCTAAATCAAGTGCATTTAGATCACAAGTAATTTTTTTTTCTTTGGAGGTCCATCCTAATGCATGCAATGCTCCCATAACCTTGGGGATGTTCCCATTATTCCACCAAACTAATTCTTCCAATTAAGCAGGTGCATAGTTCAAGTGATAATAATAAATATCCTCAAAATAAAATATATGCATCATTTGTGTTAGACTAAAGATAGATGATATTTTCATGATAAACCAATATAATGTATATACATGACATCATAATGTAAAATAAATTGAGTATAAGTTGGAAATGCATAATGTATGTTAGATCTAGCATTCACAAAGTTGTCAAGATAGATATAATAATGTAAACATGTATATGAACAACAAATATGACTATAATATAAGTAATATACTTAGGGGAATGGGTCATGATGTCCATAAAGGCACCAAAGAAGGAAGGGGAGATGCATGAGGTCCTTCATGGAATCACAAATTGGATGTGAAAGTAACAAGCAAGAGATAATTGTTATGGCCATGATGCACACATAAAATCATACATACAAACACATGAGGCACACAAATTAGGCTAAGGGGCCAAAATATAAGGGACATGGATGCATGTCACTAAGTCTGAGAAAAAGAACACATATAAGGACATGTTCAAATGTCCACATACATAAAATAGCATACAAGTTTGGTTTAGATCCACATGGAAGGCCATATTCAAATGTCCACATACACAATCAAGAAGCATATACAAGGACATGGGCACATGTCCAAAGCATAAAAGTAATGAAAGGACAATGTAATATTTAAATTCCATCAAGTAGATGTAGAATCAAAGAGACACAATCAGATCTAAACTAAAAAACCTAAAAATGAAAGTATGCAATAATCATGTGGTACGAATCTGTATAAGAGAAAATATGTACATAAGTTGAGTCTATAGTAGTAGTCAATAAAATATCAGTGTAGTATAGGATGATCAATATCAAGATATAATCAATGCTAAATCTATGATATGGAGTATAAAAATATATAACCTGGCAAATTGAAAGTTGTATGTGTGATGTACCAATGAGATAATATATCAACATTGGGTTTATATGTGTATGTACCCTCTATGGTTGGATAGTAGCAAATATGGATTTGTGTAGAGGAACAGCGTCTTGTAGTAATCTATGAATACTCAAAGGAAACAAGTGAAGCATGTATGTATGATAAAAGTGACTACACTAACATAGATAACATATTTAGTTCCTAGAAAATAGAAGGAATGTAAACAGGAAAATGCATACAATCTGAAATCTATATATTTTTTTATCAATAGTTGAACATTTTTGTATTTTCTAAGTATAATATATGTACAAGCAACATGAATATGAAACTATGTACAAGGATCAAGATAAAAGGAACTATGAACAAGTAAAATGAAATAATGAAATTATGTACAAGTAACACTAAAGTAAATGAGATTATCTACACATGAAATATAGTTACTCTAAAGACCTAAGAACACATCCACATGATGTGGATAGTCAAATGGTGGATCTAGTGGGAAGTCATCTAATGTTAGACAATGAATCTTCCCAAACTCAAATAAATCATCATCATTATTGATCATCATACCATTATATCTATGTAAGTATAGCCTTATCCTTAGTGTTAGACTAGATTTTATGCATTCAAATAGCATGTTTCTCTAATGTTTAATAAAACTGCTATGCAGTCCCAAGGTAGACCACATTGGATCACTGGATGCTTGTATGAAATCTATTATTTTCATTTGGTCCATCATGTAAAATGTAAACTATGTATCCCTCATGATTTAAATGCAAATATTTATCTATTTGATTGATTGTGGCATCCATTACCTATGACCATATACTACCAAGTGTAACCTGTATGTGAGTGCCTATGCTCATGATAAAAATTAGTATGTTGACCACCTTAGGGCCACATGTAAATATTAGTGTGATATGTCCTAAAGAGTCTTGATAATGTATACAATGTTGTATCTTAGTCTCCTAATGCCCTATGTGAAATTAGAATGCCAAAGTAGAAGTTTTGGGATTAGAATTCTCATCTATAGAAAGATTATGGATGTCTTGGTCCTTGATAAAAGCCTATATAGTTAATGGATCATTCCTCAAATGTTGAGGTTGATGAAAATTATGTCTTGGTTTTTGTACTAGTGGAGTCAAAGGTTATGTAATCTATATAGTGCCATGAGATTTGAATTTATTTAATTTATATTCTAATCCTATCTAGTAATCTTGTGAAAAAGACAAAAATGTCTGTCATCCTATTATGACTATCTATTAATGGATCTTTGGTGAAATATATGTAATGACCTCAATCTTCTATCAATTAATATCTATAAAATTACCTTAGGTATGTCCTGTGTATTACCTGCCTGAAGCTAGATGACTAGGTCAATATCCATAGATGTAACCATATGTACTAAGTGTATAGAATAATCTGATTCTAAATCTAGGTGAGTGTCTAGGCTTGTATTTAGGGTATTATTAATAGGTGGTGATGCCTATATATGTAAATGTATGAGTTCCTTAGAATCATCTATGTAATGTAATCTCTAGGGCCTACTGGTGTGAATCTCAATCCACATAAATAATCATCTATGTTCATGGGTGTTGTATTTTCCTCTATGATGGTCTGGGAATTTGTATTTGAGTTTTTGATGTATATTTCTTGTGAGTTAAAAATTAATTACCTATGAGTATCTCATCATCTATATTGGGTGGGGATAACTATGTTGTAAGAGGGTCATTCTCCATCATGGGTGAAGATAACTTTGTTGTAGGAGGATTTGGATCAAGTGTATGAATAGTGGTGCTAGATTTATTGACCTCATATGTATGCATTTTTATATATGAATGATATGAGGTGGGGACTCTATGATAACATGAGGTGTCCCATGTAGAGATATACTTGGGATGATAGGCTCAATGACTACAATATTTGAATGGTTGGTTATCAGATGGACAAGTGTCTAAGTATCTATCATGAAAATAATTGACACATATGTGCAAGGTATAGGGTACTACCTCCATCGAATTTATCCAAGGCCTCCCTAGTAATAAATTATAATGCAAATGGTTAGGCATTAACTAAAACTATGTGGATAGGTCTTTGGTCTGACCATGATATTTGAAGTAATAGAACCCATTGTTTATTAGGGAATGCCATCAAAACCTTGAATGTTCTTATATGTCTTCTAAATAGATGTTATATGAACCCCCATAGTCTTTAAAACTATGAGATTTCATATGTTAAGACCTAACCATTATCAATTATAACTCATTTAATAATGGTGGTTTTAATTTTTCCCTGACTGAAAAGTGGTATATTTTGATTTATAACTATATGTGAGGACAAATCCCCATTTTAAAAATTTATAGCATGCTCAATGTCTTTATAGTGTTCATGAAAAATGCAAAATAATCTGGCTGTATATCATGAGTTAAAGATGTATGATTGAGTGTTTGAAAAAGAATATCTTTGAAAATGGTTTCCTTTTCAAGTAATTTTGATATAGAAATCTTGGCTGGTGTATTTCTCAATTGATCAACAATATCATATGCTTTGTGATGATCCCTAGGTCCCATTGTATTTTTTTGGGATGAGGAGGGATTATGAGATTATGCTATTAATGTATAGGCTAAGGAGGCATCTGATTTCATCTAATAAAAAATTAAACCATGGGATCTACTATTTGTCAAGTGTGAGTAGTAGAGGTCAGGTGTGAGTGAAGGTAGTCAATGGGTCTAGATGGAGGGGGAATAAATGGAGTCATCTGACATATCTTCCTTTAATTAGTAATTGAAGTTAACTCAAAATTAGCTATGCAATAATGCTCTCCATATAATGGGGGCTTTGGATGAGGTGGCCAATGTATGAAATAAGTTGAGTTATAACATGATCCATGAGAGGAGTGACATACATGTGCATCATTTTAGAAATGGTAGGTAATAATCATGAAATATAAAACATAAGACTTTATATCTTAAAAATATAAAATGGCTTCTATTATGTTGATCATGATGAAAAGGGTGAAAACTGAACAAATTCTAGAAAATAAGAAGGGAAACCTTAATGGTGCACTAAGGTTTTGATCAATATGTTTGAAGTCAGGTTCACCAAATGATTTATATTTTTTAGAATTATGGAATGTAACCCTAAGGTTGATAAAGGGTTGAGTAATACATCATGGAATAGAATACTATAATATCAATAACCACTGATTTTTACAATAATTGATTTATTTGAATATTTTATAAATTTCAACTAATTAGAAAAGGTGTACTTAGCTAGAAAATATGATTGATATGGACAAGTGGCAGGCAAGGAAGTGGTGTAGGAGTAGGGTAAAGTTTTATCAATAGAGAATAGGTGTTAGAACCCTCTTTGGATAATAACATGACCTATTTTCTAATAGTACATTGTGTTATTGACCTTATATGCTACACTAATGACACTATGTAGGTGAAGTAGTGAAATTATAGTCAGACCTTCACTTTGTTTTGGGAAGCTTATGCCTATGTGAATGAGACTTAGATCATCATCTATTTTTTACTTTGACTAGTTTGTCTATGAAACTCTAAGCCTCCATGCTTTCTAGGGTTTTGATGAATACAATTGGAAGAAGAGTGGTGTTATTAGGGTAGGTTAAACGTGACCTCAACACCCCATGTGTTGAGCACTGATGACATACCAATACCTCAAAAGGGGATAAATCCTGATGTAGTTATCCTAATATAAGTTCTGGTGAAAGTGAGATTGATGCTAGTATGCCTAAGTATGAATAACAATTTGAATGTTTTTAGTGTGAATTGAGAATAGAAACCTTTAAATTAAAACCAAGATTTAGGCTATTATAGATGGATGTATTTAGAAATAGGGGTAAATGGGGATCAATAACTTTAATTTTCATAAATTTGTCTAAGATTATTCATGATAATTCCCATTTATTAAATAAATGAATGAGATTTGTCTTTATATAGTGTCTTTATGCTTGTCGAGACATGAAATGATTATAGGCCAACCCTAAGATGCTTCAAGGAGTGGAAAGATATCCATTAGGGAAAAAAGAAGCTAAGGGTCAATAATGTTTCCCCATTTTCCAATAGTTCACTACATTATAGAATAATGGGGCCATTTTATTATCCAGGTGGATGGAATGTGTGAAAAATGATCAGAGATGCCTAGGTGATGGTTGAATCTAGTTCTTGGTATATCTGGGCATGGGCTAGACATGCTTAGAAGCTAGAAAAGGATCAAAAGAGGCCCTAAGATAGGTATATATCTAATCTAAGGATAGGGTGATCTCAAGTTACATTCATTTCATTAAATAACGTTTTATATGACTATAGTTTCATATATTCTTTAACAATCTACTCATGCTATGATGACATTTTCTCCTTATGTTAGCACCTATTTTACAAGTTCATATCCTTCTATATAAATTGATGAATGAAATTATTTTAATTTGAGTTGAGTGATATATAGGCTACATATCTCACCTTAAAATAGGGGCATACAATTGTGTTTGTCACAAATATTAAGCCTTTGTACATGAAATTTTATATTGTGGAAAAAATTCTTAAGATTTAGAGGTTTCACATTGAGACAAAGTATCAAATTGGTTCAATTTATAGGATATATATACATATTGAGACATATTTTGGTGGCGTATGTAGACATTTTATAGGCACGAGTGATAGGTTACATATATCAGATAAAACAAGTTATCATATTTTAAGATTTGAGGTAGAATGACATATATATATTATGGTAATTATATCAGATTGGTATAGTTGGATGAGATTATGGTCATATGAACATTGTTCAAACAAATTACTATAGTTTATTTTTTTAATAATATGGCACTGAAGATAACATCATGAATATAAAATACATTTGTAGTAGGTGATTTAGTCTACCCACATTTATATTTGAGACTAGTATAGGGTCCCCCTTCCATCTTGAGGTTTAAGATCAATTAAATGAGTAGTGTGGTTGAGGTTCTACATATTTTAATGTTCTATCACTACTCTTTCTTCATGAGGATTGGGGAATTTATCTTCCTAACCCATGGTTTTAACACTGACACTAGTCTTGGGGATAATCACCCCATGACATTCTCTTTTGGAGTATAAACACCCAATTTCTAATGATACAAAGGGTAGCATGGTCCACCTACATTTAGGTGTATTTCTTCCTTTTAAATTTCAAATGTTTTATTGAGTTATTTTACTTCAAATTTCATATCATAAATGAACATTTATTGAAGCATGTTTTATCATAGGTTTCTAAAAAACAAGTTGGACAATTGGAGTATTTTGTAAAAGATAAAGTGTGTTTACACACTAAGGCATGTAATCTCTTTATCCTTTTTAATCTAGCATTTTCAATACTAGAATAAAAAGAAGGGCATTTTTAAATATAAAAATCTAGTATTGGACACTTAAAAATGTGATTTTTGACCTATATTTACCTTACATGACTTGTGCATACACATATGGCTCTTGTACACCCTTATCTCATATCTAATTACATTCTATGGGCCTGACCTTCCTAATTTGTAGTCCATCATCTAAAGGAATTTCCTAAATTATGCCTAAAATTGTTTATTTAAAGAACTATGTCATCTCTTGATCATCAAATAATGTTATTATTTTCTAGATGCCTCTGGTCACACCCAAATGCCTCCATCTAAAAAAATCATCCCCCTATGTCAGACTGATTTTTGTACCATCTAATGATCATTTTATAAAATTAAATCATCTTTATGTGTTGGCTCATACATTTTTCATGTTGGTTGCATGATAAGTTATCCAAAGAGTCATCTATTTATATACAATATGCATAAACCTATTCTTATATAGAAACCATCTAGCACTTCTCAAAAGGGCATCTATTATCTTCTTGTACACTATGAAGAATATCCTTAAATCTTCCAAGTCAAAAATTAGTTACAAAGAATAGGCCCTAGCCAAGTCTAAATCACCCTTAAGCCAAGTAAATCTTTCTTTTTATCAAGATTTGAAAGCTAGATCACAATACACATTTATCTAATGGAGCATTAATTCACACAGACACATAATCGAGAAAATTACATGAAATCTGATTTGTCTTCATATTATTGGAAATTAGGCAACATTCAACCATTTAGTAGGGAGTGGTTGGGGTCATCAACCTAAATGTCTTTCCATTTTACAACTAAACCTATTGTCGAAGATGCATCTATAGTTTTAAAGTGAAGGAGATAAGATTTTTTATTCTTCACACATAGTAAGCTCCTAATTTCACACATAACATCGGTTTAGAAGAAATTCCAACATAAAATAGTGAGGCATAATTCACAAGGATAAATCCTCTAGAAGTCAAATAATTATGACTAACTCATATATCTAGCTATTTTTAGACTTGTCCAGGTATATAAAAAAAATCTAATCTCTTGATCTACGTGATTTTTGATTGCTTTCCAACACTTTTTATCATCTGCACACTATCTCAAACCTACATAAACCCAAAACAAGCTAAGTACCATATTGTAATAGACCTATATAAGGGTATATATTGTATATAGGAGGTAGGACATTTGGCAGAATGAATAATAGTGAATAGTAATGAATAAAAATAATATTCCCACATGCATATAATAGAAGATTGGGATAGATTAGAATAGTATAAATAGAGTGACATAGGCCATAGTAATAGAGCTAAGAAAAATATTAATCAAGAGTTGAATACTCTGATAAGGAGGTAGCCCCCTCAAAGTGGTAAGCGATTATGGAGTTATTCCTTTCAGCCAAAAAGTAATATTATAATAATATATTTAGTATTTGTGTATTTGTGTGTATGCAAGATATTAGGTTCTTATCATCTGATATCATAGCGCTTTTTAAGGCCAATTTTTTTTCCATTGCAATAAAATTTGAGGTATTTTTATAGTGAGTGTTTATATTGCAGACATATTTTAGAGCTTCATGGAACAAGTCTAATTTCTCCATTGCATATTGGGGATTTGTCAACAATCAAATCTATATCTCTATGTCTTGTTTTAGTCAAAATTTGAAGCCTAAATATATTATTTTCAAGTGTTGATTTCAATTTTTTTCATAGAAAACCTGATTTGTTTTTGTTAAACTACTCTCAAACTATAATAGATCACATCAAACTATTTCTAGGTTTTGTGCACCTCATTTCCAGCTTTCCAGAATAGTTTGAATTTTTTAATTTTGTTTAGTATTGTAGAAGTTATCACAATTTTAGTGATTAACTACCTATATTGAAAACTAATTTGTCATGAAACCTTCAACTTTATCTAGAGCAATGCATTCCTTAAATAATATACATGTTATTTTTTTATATAATTGAGCTTCACTGCCATATAACCACACAATATTATGAGAAAATTAATATATGGTTAGATTAAGAGCATAACTATAGTGAATGGTATGTGGATTCATTTCCTACAGCTGAAGAATATGAAGCAAAAATAACTACATGGCTAGAACTGGAGGATGTTTGTAGAGCATGGCATGAAAATCTCATTCACTTGACAAGGGTTATTTATTTGGTCTTTTATTCACTGAGTCTTCCATACATATGGTAGCGACTTCTTTTCTTCTTTCTTCCAACGATTCCAATAATTCAGTGAATTCTTTAGTGGGGTTATCCACTTCAACAAAAATTTATGTCAACATTAATGCTAAGGGGCATGACATGTATCCTTAGTTTATCAGGCAGATTATTTTGAGCACCCTTGCTCTCACTTTGAAGTGATTATCATCAAGCTTTAAATTACACTTCAATCTTCAGTTATAGTGCTCATGTTCACCCTATTGATGTATATGTTCATCTCCTAACATAGAAAGAAGAAGTAAAAACTAATAAAGACACATGGACGGGCTTCTATATGGTCTTTAACCTATTTTAGTATGTATGGTCAGGCCTTTATTTCATCTTCCTCTTATTTCTTGTCATGTTTCGAGGGTGAAACATTTTTAAGGGGGATGAAATGTAATATACCTATATAGGGGTATATATTGTATATAGGGTGTAGAATAGTGGTAGAATGAATAGTAGTGAATAGTAATGAATAGAAATAACAATCTCACATGCATAGAATAGAAGAGTGGGATAGATTAGAATAGTATAAATAGAGGGGCATAGGCCATTGTAATAGAGCCAAGCAAAATATCAATCAAGAGTTAAATAGTCTATTGTGTTACATGAACACATACAAACTGAAAAATATAAAACTCCCCTTCTAGGAATTCCCCAAACAAAAGTATATCGTTATTATTAGACACCCATATGGATTTTAAAGAGTGACTACATATATATAATGTATATACTCGTCTTATATTATTTTTTCCATTAACAAATACAAACTATAATTTTTTTTCAAAGCTTATCTTTTGGGCATTCTCTAAACAAAGATATATAATTCTTGTTGGATGCACACATGACTTGTCTACATTTATAACGTATATAGACCTTGAATATACCCATCGTATATCACTCATTTAATAAAAAATACAAAATAAAAACAATACAGAGCTTGTATTTTGGGTTTGCTTCAAACATATATGAATTTGTATCATTGAGGCATGCACATGTTTTATTTATAATATACATAATGAATATATTTAGCTTATCAAAAGGGTTGTGGTCCAACTGGTGAGGATGATTGTTGCTTATATTCATCTACCAAGGTACAAATCCTTCTAGATACTCGATATGGTGAGTTAAGTGGTTAAGGTCAGGGTCATGTCATGGGTGATTTTGACGGAGTGGATGCCCCTTACTCATGGCTGCTTAGTCAAAAGAGCTCACTGATTTAGATGTATACTTACTATTATAAATTTGTTATATGTTTATTTCCAAAATATAGACAAAGATATCAATATTCTATGTAATTCAAGGATTCCATGTAATACCTTCAAGCATATAGTTAAAAAATATATTTAGCTTATATTTTTTAAGTAAAAATATAAACTACAAAAATATAATACTTTCCTTGTATCTTACAAATAGAAATGCATGTCTATTGTGGGGCATTTAAATGATTTTGCTTAAAATTAGTAATATATACAATAAATATATTCCAATTATATCATAAGCCAACATGTAAATATATGGATAGAAGAAAAGGTCCATTACTAACAAAGCACTGCATGTTGCACTCGTTCACAAGTCGAAGACTCATAGAATGGAGTAGGACATTGTCAACGATTTGATCTATGTTGAAAGCTTTAATTTTTCTTATTTGCATAATAAAACTATAAAATAGCTTGAACTGACCAATGACAATACCATTGAATACAATGAATAGACGACAACGTAATGTACCCAACGTATTGAATGTGAATCAACGTTGATGACATACATTAAATACAAAAATGTATTACTTCAACTAATAGAAGTAACAAAAATAGTTTTTTTTTTTCGAAAGACACCTAAATACTTTTCATACGTTATTTTTTTTTATTGATAAAAAAAACATAACTATTTTTTACTAATTTAAAATAATTCAATTATTTTAATAAATATAATTTATAAAAAGTATTTTTAATTAAAATGACAATAATAATACTGTGTCATAAATCCTTTAAATATAATATAATGATTAAAAGAGATGCATTTGTCAAATCCTATCAATAATCAAATAACCCAACCTTAGTACTTAAACAAATTTATTTTATGAATTATCTTTATATAGTTTAGTATAATGGAACATCCTTTAATCTGTGCTGTAAGTGTGCGCTTTCCCTATCGTTATACCCATGAATCAATCAATCGATAAATAGATTGAAATGATGATAATAATAATCCCTCCAATAAGTAGTACAACATGAATCTTTTCAAGAAGATTATAAAAGCTCGTCTTTTAATACTTCAAAGCTGGTACAAAAACCTAACATTCCTTGCTAAATGGATTGTTTGTTACATCTTTGTAGATGAAAACCAAGTTCTTTCACGCAACTTGCAGCCCATCCCGTCAACATTAAGAAGCAATTAAGGCCGCCTGTTTTAAGTACCGTACTCACCACGCCCATCTATAAGAATAAAAATGAGAATAAAATGATTAACTATTGTAGAGTTAGATCTATATATTTGTAGAGTTAGATTTATATATTTATTAAGTTGATTATGAAAAATAAATTATACTTATAAATTTTCTTAAACAAATTAGAAAACAATAACTTATTGCAATTACCTATTCAATGAGCAACATAATCATTAAAAATATATTGATGAATAATATCTAAGGTTGGTTTGATTTTAATTATAACATTAAGTAATTGTGACTTCCTTTTGTTAGTAGTTATTAATATATTTATTTATTTAACATTTGAATGATCCGTCACCTCACAGTAAATTATAAATAAGCGTTTAAAGCTTTGTTGGGCCTTTAAAAATTATTTGTAGTTTATGATTTAGAGCAAGCAGTAGGTATATCGAATTTATTCGTTCTAACTGCATACTTATTCTCTTTATTGAGTGCTATATTCGTAAATGTTGGAGCAAATTGTGATCTGTTATATATGACTTGTTCATTGTTAGATGATTGTTCTAATGACGTCCAGTTTTATGATTTTATATTTCCTTGTAATTGTGTCTGTAATACCTGTTAGTAACATCAGCTACATTGGCTGCAGGTTTTATAAATTCTTTATTGCTCTTTCCTTCGTATGCTTTTTATTCTCTCTCTGGCTCACCACCTTAAAAGTCTTCCCACACCCATATAATTTTCCCTCTCAAACTTTGTTTTCTTATTCTCTAAGTTATAAGCCAACAAAGTGTTGGGAAATTCAAACCATGGAGCTTTATGTCATTGCAGTGATGGTTACCATGGTAGCATTGTTAAGCGTTTCAACATGGCATTGTATCAAGTCAAAGAGTAGTCTGCCAGTAAATTGGCCTGTGGTAGGCATGATGCCATCGCTGCTATGGAATATTTTCAATGTGTATGACTATGCAGCCAAAGTGGTCATAGACAATGGTGGCACCTTCAAATTTAGTGGCCCCTGGATGACCAAAGATCTCTTTGAAGTAGTCACCTCAAGTCCTGCTAATTTAGAGCATATTCTCAAGAATGATTTCTCTAACTTCCCAAGGGGTCCCTATTTCAAGGCTGTTTTCTTTGACATATTTGGTGATGGTTTGTTCACAGCAGACCATGATTTATGGAGGAGACAAAGAAAGGCAGCAGGGATGGCCTTAAGCAGCAGTAGTTTCAGAGATCGTAATATAAATCTTTTGCAAAACTTAGTGCAAGAAAAATTCATACCAGTACTTGAAGAAGCAAAAGAAAAAAAATCTTTGATTGATCTGCAAGATGTATTGCTTAGATTCAATTTTGATAACATGTGCATTATTGTATTGGGTAAAGATCTGGGATGTTTAGGTCCTGGTCTTCTTCTTGATGTTCCATTTGCTATGGCCTTTAATGAAGCTATTGAAGCGTGTGTTTATAGGCTGATATGTCCTCCATTTTTATGGAAGTCTTTTAGATTTTTGAATGTGGGGTTTGAGAAAAAACTCAGGAGAGCTCAAGCAATAATATGCGATTCTGCATCGGAGATGGTGAACTGTAGGATTGAGGAGATCAAGGGAGGAGGCGGAAGAGGACAGCAGGCTGACATTTTGTCATGTTTTATGAAGCTTGAGGAGGAAGAAGGGCGTTCTCCTCCTCAAAAATTGTTGCAGGTATGAAAAGTTTAAGGATATTGCACTTTTTTTAAAATTTAGAATAAAAGGTGAGGTTCTGTTCGCAGTGCTGCATTTTTCGTAATGATCTCTCTTTTAAGTTGAGACCAATCTTCATCTTTAAGAACCATAAATTTTTATCTTCATCTTTAAGGATCTGACTTTGAGCATATCTATTTTCTTTTCTACAGGATCTGACTTTGAGCATATTTCTTGCTGGGATAGATACATCTGCACTATCTCTTAGCTGGTTCTTCTGGCTTCTAAGCATGCACCCAGATGTAGAGCAAAAGATAGCCTCTGAAATCAACCAGATATTGAAGTCAAAAAACCCGAATAACAACAACAATAATTCCTACGACAAGATGGATTCGATCGGTTTAGAAGAATTGAGGTCCATGAACTATTTGCAAGCAGCATTGTCTGAATCTCTAAGGCTTTATCCTCCCGTCCCCATAAGTTATAGACAAGCCGTAGAAGACAACATTTTGCCTAATGGAACTCATGTTAAGAAAGGCTCAAAGGTTCTCTATTTCATCTATGCTACAAACAGAATGGAGAGCCTCTGGGGCAAGGATGCCTTGGAATTCAGGCCTGAGAAATGGACTAACAAAGGTGGTGTTTGTATTAAAGAATGGGATTATAAATATCCTGTGTTTAATGCTGGGCCTAGGCTGTGCTTGGGAAGAGAGATTGCTTTTGTGAATATGAAGTTTATAGTTGCAAATATTCTTGCTCGTTATAAAGTGAAGATTGATCCTGGTCATAAGGTGAAGCCTAAGTTTGGGCTGACTCTCTTCATGAAACATGGCCTCAAGGTTGCCTTACATTCAAGAGAGGCTACTGTAAAATGAAGAAGAAGAGAGTGATCAGTTTATGTTTTTATATAATACTGAATAAAAAAAAGGCAATTTATCATGGAAGATTTTAGATGATATTATTTATTTATTTATTGATTGATTGGTCTGTTATAAATTGTATGCAAGTTTATAGGCTGTGCTTGGGGAGAGAGAGTTGCATGTATTCTTGTTTGTTATAAAGTGAAATTTGATCCTGGTCATAAGGTGAAGCCTAAGTTTAGGCTGACTCTCTTGATGAAAGTATGGCTTCAAGATTGCCTTGCATTCATGAGAGGATACCATACAATGAAGAAGAAGAGAGTTTATTAGTTATGTTTGTATACGATACTTAAATCTTATGCAAAAAGATAGTATAAAATGGAAGATGTTATAAATTGTATGCAGAGTTTGTAATGTTGGATCAAAGAAATATTTATTTTTAATAAGAAGATGGAAAATATTATAGCATGAGTAGTTGATTTGTTTTTATTTTTAGGTTACTCACCTAATTATTTGGTTTTATCAGTAGGGTTTGATTTCACATTTTATTTTTATTACTATTTCTTAGGTAGATGACCAAGTATAAAAATGGCTTCTTTATAGATTTTCAGCACAAATTTTTCTTTCATAATTTAATTGTCAATTATTTTTTTCACTCTATTTTAAAAGCACAAACAAATTCAATATTCTATTCAACAATTATTAATTAAAAAGAAAAAATCTCAACAACTTAATTTTTATATTTTAACTTCTCTTTTATTAAATTTGTTTTACTTGAAATCTATTTTTTTCATAATCATATTAACATATTATTACACCATAAACATTTTCATAATGAAACCCTCACCTTACATTGCTCTCTGGATATTCTATATTCTATTTTGCCACTTTACATTGGTCCATTCGATAGTGACTTTCCATTGATTTGTTCACTGTGGACAATGACAATGGCAGTCACAACCACCGATTTTCCTTCGACCTAACACATCCAACATTTAGTGAAGGTTTACACATATGCGTCCGCATGAGTCCGCTCAATGGCAGGTGATGAAAAATACGTGGCACACATAATATAGATCAAACCGGAGTCAAATACTTTGCTCTCTGTTTCCAACTTCACTTCCAAAAATAATGGATTGCACATGGTAACCCTTACCTCGTAGATTTCCCAAAAATTCAAAGTCTATTTTATCATGGATAAATACAGATTTTTCGTCATATCTCAATGGATAATCTTCTCCCAATGAGACCAAATCAATGGATAATAATGGGAATCAATAACTCGGTTGTACCAATAACTCGGTTGTACATCATTCATTTTATCTCAGTGGGTTATAATTAGGAGTTGTTTTAAAGATGTAAATTATGTCATAAAGAGTATTTTTAAATTATTTTATATATGAAATATTAAACAATAATAATTTGATATTTTTAGTAGAGATGAAAGTTAAAAATGATGTGGTATGTTCTTTTATACGACATGGTAATGTATTGTACACTAAGTTGATATTCCATTTCATGATGAATTTGAGTAATGGTGAAGTGGTGGTAAATGAAAAAAACATACATAACATGAAAGCAATGAAATATTTCAAGGTGAAGTGGGTAGCGATGGTGAGTGGTGATGTAGGGTATTTCAGGTAATGGACTCGAAGAAGCCTAACTAGACATACATGCAAATTTCAATGACATATCACATAAGTCAATACAGTAAGTCGCTTCCACCAAACTATTTTAATTACCCAATACTTGGTTGAAACAAGTGGCATCTCAATGAACACATATCTCTTTATATTTTAGTAAAATGATATTTTATAATGCGAATATGTGTAAAGCAGTGTACTATTATAAATGAATGAAGGAAGTATTTGTAAGTAATATTCTTAATTTTTATTATAGATATTATTAATAATTCGAGTGGATTTATTATTCCTTATCTCCATGCAAACATAGTTATTTTACATATAATATAGAATATAGATGTCACCACATTTACTCCAACTATCCTAAATTTGATGATTGTGTTTAATCCTAATTTTTTCAATGCGGAGATCTAGGGTTGATAATATAGAAGTACTTCTAATACATGGGTGATAAGTAATCTACTGGAGGCCAATTAATTAAAAAAACTCAAGTAAACAATATTATGAATTTACACAATTGAAATTGCTAAAAATAGTAAATTACTCCTATTGAAATATATTGTAATAAATTAGGAACAATGGTACTTAATTAGTTTATTGTGTGGGGTTAAATTTAGATTGGAGATAGGTGTAAAGTATGTAGGATGAGTATTCTACATTAGTCATTAGATTTTGTAAATTATAGTTTTGTGGCCACAGATACTACCGTTAGATCTGGAACTACCTTCAATGTTAATGTTTGACCGTGACACAGGTGTCCAATAGAGAATAATGATTATATTTGGATATGATCAACTTCATTTTTTTGGCTTTTCTATTGCCTTTATATTGATATATTCATATTTGAGATATAAGTTGTTGCCCTTCACCCCTCTTCACCCTTGGAATGAGTTTTGTGAAAAAAGAGTTAGTGGGATCATGGTGTCGAGTTGCCCAAAAGACACCTCTATCAATGGGTGATACATACATAGTCAATACTCCAAGGAGGGCCTCAAAATTATGTATTTCTCCCCTATGTGTGTGAAAGTATGTGCACAAGGGTGAAATATAATATATAAAGATGCATGTAGTGATCTAGCTTAAAATTTGACAAATATTGCTCATGGGCTACTTTTTAAATATTGTATATCTTTGTCGTGCTAGTCCTAGGCTTGATAATTAAATAGGGATGGATAGGGTCAAGTAGATGCTTGTACACTTGATTGATTTAATTTAGTATATTTTTTCTTGATATTTTCTAGATGAGGAATGAGAAGGCTTATACTTATATTTATACCACAGATTTTGAAAACATCTCACAATAGGTTTCAATAAAATAATTAGGCTAACCCATAGGTTTTGACCGTTTTGAAATTTGTATGACTTTTGGATATTTGACACTAAATAAGGATATGGACACTACCATCAGTGGTAGTGTCTCTCTATGACAAGTAGTGTCCAAAGCACTATAAAATAGGTACTGATATGAAATTAAAAGTGAACAATGTTTATCAAAGTTTAAGATTTTTTTTAGTATAGGAGACTTGGGTCATTAGAATGATATGGATTAGATTAAGAGATTATCATTAAGGCACAATGAGATGGTGAATGCAAGCCTTTTGACAATAGGGAGGTCTAGAACTAAAGGGTAGATCCCTGATTGATATTTTTGAAATGTACAAGATTGAGATCTTGTAAATATTTAGTTTTTATATATACATCCCCCCATTTAATTTAGTAATGCATAAGGCTAAAAATTTTACGTTAAAAAAAATAAATGTATACTTGGATGTGTATAGCACACATTTCCTTTGCTTGAATGCACTTTGAGTGCTTTGCTGATGTATGACCTATAACCAAGAACATGTTATAATATAAATCAATGCATATAATTTCAAATTTTAAATAATCAAAATACTCAAAAATAAAAAGAAAAAGGAAGGAGTACATCTATGTGTCAATGTAACCATGTTGTCTTTTGATGCTTTGACTTGACAAAGATGCTTCCTTATGAAGCATTAAAGTTGGAGAAGATTCAGGCTTGAATCTTGGAGATCTAAAGAGGAAGATTGAAAGGTATTATGCCCCAAATCCAGTGTAAGGATGAGTTGTGACATGACCATTGAGATTATTATATCTCAATCACACAACTCAATATGTATAAATAATCTAATGAGGATAAGTGATTTGATCACCTCACCCTATAAATCTAGTGAGATTAGATGATTTATTTACTCTAAT
The DNA here is from genome assembly GCA_037957365.1 of Torreya grandis. Taxonomy (NCBI): domain Eukaryota; kingdom Viridiplantae; phylum Streptophyta; class Pinopsida; order Cupressales; family Taxaceae; genus Torreya; species Torreya grandis. The sequence continues at coordinate 1,814,550 of JARHVA010001815.1, forward strand.
ATATAAATATAGTGAGGTTGAATGATTTAATGATTTAAACCTATAAAAATAACCCACTATTGTAGCATAAAGGCTCGATAATAATACATCTTGGTTTAATCAGTGTGTTCTTGGGAGTAGTATAAATGGTAATTTTTATAATTTTTGGTGCAATAACATGGAATATGCACCTCATATATGTCTGAAGATGAAACTTGGGTATAATAATAGTACCAATGTATAAATTTTTGTCACAAATATGTATATGAATATATAATTATGAAATATAGCAAATTGTAAAATTGATGCAAGTGTGGAGATCATGTCTTTTTCACATGTCTCACTAAATCTAGAGAATTTAAGAACTGGTGTAAATATGGAGAATAGTTTCTATAACATGTCCCCAATTTAATTTGGATATGATAAATACTGAATAAGTGTGAGGGTCATGCATTTTAGACATGCCCCCATTAAAATTTAAAATTTTGAAAATATGTAAGTCACGCCTGTATGACATGTCCCCACTAATATGACCCCTTTTGAGGTGAGAAGAAGCATAATATCGTAGTTATCTTACATCAAAAGGATAATATAATTGTATATATTGTGTATGGATCATGTATAATATATGAGTAACACATGTCTAGGTAGACATGACAATGATGCACGCAATACGTGATCATATCAAGTTCTAAGATGCATGATATAGATCATGGAAACATCTAGAGAGTAATAGTATAAGCTCATAAAAAAATAAAGCACACATACAAGAGCTCTTAATGAAATAAAAATTAATGGTCCAAAGAGACCTCACACAAGTGGCATGTTCAAATGCTGCACAATTAAAATGAATGACACTTTTAAGAATCCAAGTGACATAGAATGTCATATTTAAATGTCTAATCAACATATAATGCCACATGTGCCAACATGTAAGGAACAAATTAAAATGTTCCACAAGAAAGATAATAACATGAAATCTAATACACTCAAGGAAGTGAAAAATAGATGAAGCTTAAGAAACCAACATAAACATATCATACTAACCCTTACATATACGTGTTAGAAAAACAGTATGTATCATAGCATATGAAGTACGGTGTGAAGGATATGAGCATGCATATAGGCATGTGTTACCAATATAAGCTCAAACATGATAATGTATAAATGATCATAAAATGTATGTAACCTATAGTAATCATGATCAAAGAAGCAAATGCCCCCAACATACTATATGACATGAGTAGAGGAAAGGTCCAACATCTTAAAGTTCATAATTCATGTGTTTGGGTATGCCGGTATCAAAATCAAATATGTGTTAAACATGTGTATATATGAATGAAATGATATGTTGTTTACTAAAATAGAGCAAAAAACATATATGCTGAGGATCTAGTTAAATATGGGAATGACAAATTTTTTTTGAATTTCTTTCAATATTTTTGTATTTTTAATATTTAAAATATATATATATATATATATATATATATATATTTGTATATATTTTTGGAATATTTGAAAGGAAAATGCTATGATGTGATCCCATCCAGGGGATGTTTATAGGTATCTCTAAGCTCATAGTATGGTATGTGAAACTAGTGGTACTACCAAGAAGCATGTATAGGTGCCATATTTGGATTTATAAAATATGCAATATTCTGCATATACATAATGAGAATTTGTGGTCATGAAGAAATGATAGGATTATGGGTTCATGGAACCCATCATTCAATGCTCTATGGTTTCTTTGGAGTATTTGTGGTTGGAACATGTTTAGTTACTCAAGTAACTAAGTATGTTATGTAGGAGTAGATGAAGATTTCATGGAATCCACTATGTTTCTCTATTGCAAAGTCCTCTAAAATATGGCCTACATAGGAAAGGTATTACCTATTGATTACCCTTTCATAGAGGATTAACCTTAGTAAGTTTTATAATTAAATGTCCTGGAGTATTTTTTTCTTATTCAAGTGGATGTTCGTATAGAATTTTAGGAACTGTGACTACCCTATTAGTATGATTGTATTTAATACACCCATGGATTGTGTAAGGTACTATATCAATTTTATGTATCTAGAGTCATCATAGTAATATATAAAAACTCATGTAGATGGTATAAATGAAAAGGTGGTAACCACATGTGTTAGACCAACCTGTAAAGTTAAGTCAATCTCATCAATAATGTGTTGTGATATGCCATCAAATGCTCTAACCTTTTTGTTCTATGGGTGTTAACCATCATGTGTATAACCTGAATGTAACATCCCCACTGGGATCTAACTAGATGACATAATTTTTTTTAAATAAACACATATGCAAAAGTAGACTACATCCTGAGAGTCTAGTAGAGATAATAATAGTATGACATTGACTCATATTACAACATAAAATACAAATCTCCTATATCATGAGATAAATATATCTCAATATAGAAAGTAATTATAACACTTTAAAATTAATTCATCTAAATACACAAAATTCACTATCAATGTGCATCAATGTATAATTATAACTCTCTAATAACAATTACAATATGTTACAATGTACAAATAAGATACTTGGCTACCCCAGAGTGTAGTTCCCAAACTTCAAATATCTACATCAATCTCAAGTGTCATCTCAATAGTAGTACTATCGTGGGGGTGGGGGCGGGGGAGAGAGCATCATCTGAGCACTTTTCCACCCAACCATAGATCAATGATCCCCCACACTATCCCATCAAATAATGGCCCTCCCTTCATAGATGAGTAGATAGTGACGGCACAAGAATCCAGAGAGACTAACAAGTACCCATGTGCTATATGATTTTAAACTAAACATGTAGTGTATCATATAAATCTATTCTATTGCAAGATATCATAAAAACATGTGAATCACACTCATGAAATGATAATGTCTCACAAAACATACTTTGGCCTAAATCTTTACATATAATATATGATAATAATATAGATCAATCAATTTCATATACACCACTTGATTGGACTACTTTCCATTGAAGTCCATCTCACTCCTTACTCTGCATTAGCAAAGTAGATTGGTCAAATACAATTCAACCACAAGATTCATCAACTTACATTCTATTAGAAAATGAATCATACAACATACCATATAAAGGAGTATTAATAGCATACATCTATTCCATCAAATATATGCATGAATCTTACATTATCTTTTATACCATACTAGAAATAATGATTACAAATATACCACCTGAGTAAACATAAAATTTAACTATACAATTAAATAATATAATTGGTTTCCAATTATCTACACCCTATGGCAACTCATATTACCATAGTCTAGTGTTCTAAGATTTAACTACCAATTTTTCACAATCAATCATATGAAGTAGTCTCAAACACATAGAAACACAATGTTATATAAGTAACTGCATAAATCAAATCAAGTTATCATTCCATGGAACACAATAACATAACAACACAAAAATTTTAAACTTCCATGTTTGCATGTATGTTTACACAAGTCTTACCAATTTTCATAACATACACACTATCTATAGCAGTAATCAACACATATACAGTAAAATAGTCAAATGTAGATATAAGTATAGGCATAATAACTATAATAATTACCACTTGGGTACAACATATTTTTATACTTTAGTACCCTATGATATCCCATACTATCATAGGTTCCCAATTACATAACAACACATAAATCAAACTTATTACTTTTAAGACTCAAATGGTCCATGTAGATAATAATAAGTAAAAAGTATAATATTATACCACCCAAGTATATTCTACGTATAAACATACCAAGGTATCTCAACATAAAAACATGCATCACGATACACCATCATTCACTACGTATAACTATACATTTAACACACTCATAGTATGTAAATTCATAAAATTATTCCATACTAAACACACATGACAAATAGTCATTCACATTACGAATAGTGAGTCATATAAACCTATTATATTATTGACTTATTTGCTTCTAGGAGACTGTTACAAAGGTTATGATTATTGATTCCTAACAAACTTAATAAATTATTCAAATCATGTAATGAACTAAAAGTATAATCTCCACATACAAAATCTAGCACATCCTAATATGCACCATATGTAGGTATTGTTAGCATCAAATTGTGCACCCTAGGATCATTATCTCATCTCCTACAATTTGATACAACATAGAATCATCTTTAAAGCTTGTGGGAGATTATAGGAGAGATGATTCCATGTTGCATCAAATTTTAGGAGATGAGCTAATGATCTTAGGGTGCACAATTTGATGCTAACTATTTTGGCACACCCAGTGGGATAAGAAGTCCTAGAAAATTGTCTAAGATTGATGCTAGTCTTGGCATAGTTTAAGATAGAAATAACATCCACATTCAGTACCTGGTGACTCCATTGAAGATTCTAAGTCTTTGGTTGATGATCAATCCAAAAATTCCATGGCAAAAGTGACTACAAGTTCTACTACTAGAGGAGTACCTTTTGAGTTTGTGCAACTACCTCCATACTCCATCAAAGGGTTTAGGTTTGTGACTACTTATCCTTATCAAAGAGAGTTAGTATTTAAACCTTCTAAGTTTGTGCTTCATTCATTTCTTGATATTCATAGTGAGCTTTCCAAGATGGCTAGAAGGTAAACCTTTGTGCCTTACACTAGGACATCTCCCTTACAACTTGCCCAATATGACCAAATTCCAAGAGCAACTCTTAAAAGTGTCCTATCTTTTAGTGGTGATGGTCTTATTACTGCCATTGAGCATAAGAGGAACATAGAAAACTTTTGTAACATTCATAACATCACCTAGTAAATGTATCCATTAGGTTTTTGGCCTTGTCTTTCAAAGAAAAAGTATTGGACTGGTATGGGACCTTACCGATGAACTCCATTGGCTCATGGGATGCATTAGGAGACATTTTGACTAGTAGGTTTGGAGAGAAAAGTGATCATTTATCCCTAGTTGATCAATTGACTACCATTAAAATGGCACCTCATAAATTTATGCAAAAATTTAATACTATATTTCAAAAAACTTGGGATAGAATCCTAGCTCTTGTGAGACCCACCCCAAACTATGCATTTTTATACTATTTGAAGGGATTGAATAGTAATATTGCGATGACGATTCAATATATGGGTGGGAATACATTACCTATTGGTTATGAGATAGCCATAAGTGCTGAGAATTACTTTTTTCAAGTGGGAAAGATAGCCCCTAGACCTCCAATGCCACTATTCCTTGATTTGTATCCTCCTAATCAAGGTGCATTGCCTACTTTAGCCCCTTTGCCAAACCAAGAAAGGCATGTCATTACTCCCTCAAATGAAATCCATGAAGTGAAGAGATTGATTAAAAGTGTTAAAAATGAGTTAGTTTCCCTTAAAATACAAAAATCTCAAGGTTATAGGCCATATCAAACATACAATCAATTTGGGTAAACAAACATGCCTCCTTTCCAAAACAATGCACAAGGACAAGGTCAAATCACCCATTTTAAGCCCTAACAAAGATACAATCCAAATGATCCTTCAACCTCCAAATATATTTTTCCCACTCAAAATAATTTGGCCCAAGATCAGCCCAATTATCCATCCTTTGAACATGGTCAAGAGCAAATAACTTATGCAAGTGAAATGCAAAATCAGAACATGGCAATGCAAGGTGACCAATATTTTCAATCTCCATGTTTTGAAGCATCTATGCAAGGTGGGATTGGAAATGGAAAACCTTAGACTGATGCTACCCTCATAAATAATTTAGAGGGTGAATTTTGTGTCATTAACTATGTGGTAAATACAAGCAATCAAAATACTAGTGTTGCCTACAACACTAGGACCAAAAGGAGGGCTATTGAGGAGACTCAAGGGGAAAATAAAGGGCCTGTTTTGAATACTTCATTAGCTCAGATGGTAAGTGGGAATAATTTATCTTCTAAGGATCAATAAATTCAAATATTAAAAAACATGAAGACAACTCCTATGCCTCCACCTTCACAAGCTACATCACAAGGTGCCAGTACTCCTAAAGAGCTCCGTAAAGTAAGTAATCCTTATATCAACGTTGTAGATCAGATGAAGAAGATACATATTAACATATAATTATGTAATTATCTAATAATTCCAGGGTATAAAGATATATTACAAAAGGAGTTTCATGGTTTGTGTAAACAAGTTGTCCCACCTAGTAATGATAATGTGGTTCTAGTCAATGGAACTCAAGCTATGGATGGACAAGTAAAGAAGGATGAGAAAAATACCCATTTATATTTACCTCTGATTATTGGTGATTTCTTAGTCCACAATTTCATAATACATAGTAGATAAAACACATCAGTTATGCCTAAGTGTATAACAAGAAAATTAGGCCTCAAGTATGAGCCTATGACCAAAGGAGTTTTACAATTGGATGGATCACCAACCAAGACCTTGGGGATAGTCAAAGGTTTGAATTTGATCCTTCATGATTGTCCTAATTTTCCAATTCTTCATGATGTAGTGGTGGTAGATTTACCTCCCTATTTTGCTCGACAAGGGATTTCACATCCAAGATTGGAGGATACTTGGCAGCTAATTGGTCCTACATGGTGTTTAGGATAAAATATGGCACTAAAGTGAAAATTGATTCAGAGCCTATTCATAAAGATAACTTGGAGCCATACTTACCCAATGTTGTAAATGTTAATTATTTCATCATTGATGAGGAAGAGATTCACATTGACCAATCTCCATCATCTTCTCTTGAGGGAGTTTTAGATTTTTTCTTAGATGAATGGGGAAATGAGCACTATGAACATGATCCATACAAGTTAATTGAGGAATATAGTATTGGGGTATATTATATGCATGAGAAAGATTATTTCATGAAAAATTTGATGAAGTCACATGAGGAGGTGAATGACTTATGGCAACTATTCTTTGATGGATCTAGAAGCAAGATTGGGGCAGGTGGTGGAGCCATGTTGGTTTCACCCTAAAAGGAAAGGCACTACTCAAATTTTATATTTCATTTCTCATGAAATTTTAATGTATCAGAGTATGAGGCCCTTATCCATGTCCTAAATGGGTAAGAAAGAGAGGGATTAAAGATCTTCAAGTGTATGGAGATAGTGAACTTGTTGTGAATCAAGTTAGGGGGTAGAACTTGACCAAGAACTCTTTACTTAAGTGATATAAGCATAGAGTTTGGGATCTTGTGGAAGACTTCATGTATTTTAACATCACATCTATTCCAAGAGAAGAAAACAATCATGTTGATAGGTTGGCATATATCGATGCTAAATTTGATGTTCCAAAGAGCATAAAGGAAGAGAAGAATCAACCTCATCTAAAGGTGATTGTGAGGCCTTCAATACTGGATAATGTCACCAATTGGAAAGTCTTTGAAAGTGATCAAAAAATATCCCTTTTCCTCAGATAAGAAGCTAATTTTTCAATGAAAAATCAGTCTAAGCTACAACATAAATATGGGGGGAAGATTGTCCAATTGAAGTCCAATAAGCTTCCTAAAGGCCTAGTGACCCTTGAAACCATTTTCAATAAGGATGATAAAATCAATAAGGAAAAGGTAGGCATGTCTAATAAATAATATAAATATGAAAGGGTGTATATCTTCAAAAATAAGCTACTTACACTTGGGAAGGTATGCAATAACCAAGAAAGGCATGACTTCATTGAATTATGTAAAGATTTTAGTGACATTTTTGCATGGGAGTATAGTGACTTGAAGGGTTTCAACCCTATCCTAGATCAACACACCATAGATCCAGATGATAATTTCAAACCCATAGAGTAAAAAAAAAGACCAATCAATCCCAAAATTGAGCCCCTTATGAAGAAAGATCTTACCAAGCTAATTGAATCTAGAATCATCTTCCCTATCAAACATTCCTCTTGGTTGGCCAATTTAGTCCCTGTTAGGAAAAATAATGGGGAGATCAGGTTATGTGTGGATTTTAGGTAATTTAATAGGGTGTATTTTAAATATCATTATCCCCTCCTATCTATGAAACAAATCCTACAAGTTGTGGCTAGTAGTGAGAGGTTTTCTCTTCTAGATGGGTATTTCGGTTATAATCAGATTTTAGTGAAGGAAAGTGACCAATACAAGATAACCTTCACCACTAAATGGGGTACCTATAACTATAGGAAAATTCCATTTGGGTTGTCTAATGCAAGGGCTACCTTCCAACATGCTATGGATATGGCTTTACAAGGACTAATTAATGAGATTGTATTGGTATATCTTGATGATGTGACCGTTTTTTCCAAGGAAGTAAAGGATCGTTTGAAACACTTAAAGAAAGTATTTGAGAGGTGTAGAGAGTATGGAATCTCTCTAAACCCAAAAAAGTGTGTGTTTGATGTCCATGAAGGCAAACTACTAGGGCACTTTATATCTAAAAAGGGCTTATCTATTGATCAAGAAAAAGTGAATGCCATCTTGGCATTGTCTTTACATAAACATAAGAAAAGTTTACAAAGCTTCTTTGGTAAGATCAATTTCATTAGGAGATTCATTCTTAATTTTTATTGTTTTTTCAAACCTCTAACATCTATGTTAAGGGAGGATGAAACATTTACTTGTACCGGAAGAAGAAAGGAAAGTTTTGAAGAAGTCAAACAATCTATTGCCCAAGCTCCTACTCTTGCAAGCTCAAACTTCTCTAAAGGTTTCAATTTGTACACTTTTGGGAATGAGGAAGTGATTTATGCCATGCTTTCTCAAGATAATGATGAGAATTTGGAGTATCCTATTACTTTATTTAGCCAATGTTTGGAAGGGTATGAGGTGAAGCATACATATGTGGAGAAATAAGTACTTTCAGTTATTAGGAGCTTGAATAAATTTAGACATATGTTATCAAATAAAAATATTCAAATATTTCTGCCTCATCTTATTGTAGAGGACTTTATTTTGAGTAGGACTTGAAAGATAAAAGGGAAGGTTGGAGCACCAAAGTGATGGAATATGATGTTGATAGCAAGACAACCAAACTAGTAAGAGTTAAAGGGCTATGTGAACACCTTGCTTCAGATTTGAAGGAACAAAGAGAAGTTATCTTAGCACTCCATGATGATCCTAATAAACCTTCAACATCATCCATGGGAAGTTGGATGCAAGATATGATTCAATTTATCCAAACTGGTGAGTGTCCACAAGGTCTTGATAGAGCTAGAAGGTATTATAAATTACAATCTATTCCATATGTACTTTTTGATGGTGTGCTCTTTAAGAAGGACCTTTCAGGTGTTCTCTTGAGGTGTATTGACTCCAATTAGGTTGAAAAGGTACTATTTGAATTCCATGATGGACCAACTAGTGGTCACTTTGCTCCTAAAACCTTTGTTACCAAGATCATGAGAATTGGATACTTTTGGCCTAGCTTGTTCGAGGACACTCACAATTGGATAATGAAATGTCAAAAGTTTGCCCTTTTTTATGGAAAAAAAAACTTGCTTCCCTAACTCTCCATCCCATTCAATTTGATCAACCTTTTATGCAATGGGGTTTAGATTTCATAAGCCTAATCAACCCTCCTTCTAGTGCTGGTCATAAGTGGGTGTTGACTGCCACTGATTACTTTACAAGTTGGGTGGAGGCTGTAGCTATCAAAGAGGAAAATGAAAGTGTAGTACTTGAATTCTATGAAGGTATTGTAACAAGGTTTGGAACTCCTTCCATAATTATTTTAGATAATGCATTGGCTCTCCTAAGAGCCAGGACTAGTGAATGGGCTTTAAAGCATGGCATCTACGTTAGTACCTCCTCTAACTACTATCCACAATGGAATGGACTAGCTGATTCTACAAACAAGAATATAATTAGGATCATTAAGATAAAAATGGAGGAGAATCAAAGGACTTGGCATTCAAAGTTAAAGATAACCATTTGGGCTAATAGAATCACCCTAAAGAGATAAAATGGCAACTCACCATACACACTTGTCTATGGAAAGGAAGCTATATTTCCTATGCCACTTGAGTTACAATCCTTAGACCTCACCTATCAACTACAATTGATGGAGAATGAGATCATGGAAGTCAAGTTGTGTGAGTTAATGGAGCTTGAGGAGACAAGAGATCAAGATATGCAAACTTTGACCACTCATCAAGAGCAAACAAAGAAGTACTTTGATAAAATATCTAAGCCAAGAATTTTTAAGGAAGGGGACATTGTTTTAAAATGGGATGAGGATAGTGTCAAACCTGGAAAACACACACAAAGTTTGATGCTTTTTGGAGTGACCCATATGTGATCACTCAATGCAAGTCACATAATGCTTTCCAACTTTCAAAGTTGGATGGAGAAGAGCTTCATATCCTAGTCAATGGGATACATATCAAGAATTTTTAATAAGGTTCTCTTCTCCCCTTGTACATAGTTTCTTTCTTTTCTTGTGTGTTTCCTAAGTACTTGTGCACAAGTGTGTGTTTTCTTGCCTTATCTTGTGTTGTTTTACTTGGTCTTGTTATGTTGAGTGGAGTTTTTTATTTATGTTTATATTTTGGCATATCATTGTAGTCATATTTAAGGTTACATTGACTCCATTGGCCCTTAGTAGGATAAAGCTACTAGTCTTTAATATAGATAAGCATGTTACCCCTAAGAGTTGCCAAAAATGTTGATCAATTTTGACCCTTAGTCAAAATTGGTCAACCCATAATTTTTAAACTTTGTATAAGTTAATACATGTCTTATAGGGGTGTATATGTAGTCTAAAACATCTAATTTTGCATAGCCTACCCTTGGTCCAAAGTCTAGGCCTAGAGCTTGTCAAGTCAAGGAAAGTCAACTCTAGTCAAATAGAGTCAAACATGGTCAAAGAGTTAAATATGAATTTTATGTCCTATTTTTTTATAACATGTTTTAGTATCATTTTATGCAATTTATTTGCATATCTCACTCTTAATGTGCAAAAAAGAGCTTGTGGGCCCACTTTGAGCTACATTCAGGGGCTTATACGGAGGGCAGGTGGCATAAGGTCAGTGCTAGGTAGAGGATAAAAATGGATTAGGTCAGAGGAAGTCATTGGTATGTTTTTTTCTAGCCAATATTTAGTTAGAAGTCAAAAAGGGTAGTTTATCCTTAAATTTAGGCCTTTTTGGGCACTTGTACAGCCACCACCATCTGATATTCAGCCAAAAAGCATGGATGAGGGGTATATTCATATACCCACATCCATTTAAATTCTTATAATTTAAGGATATTTCAAAAATGCCTTTTGTAACTCATTTTCCCATTCTCTCTTCTTGACACACAAAGAAGGTTCAACTTTGAATTCTCACCATGGGTTGTATAGGTGGAATCAAAAGGAATGGTCTTGGGGTTGATATCACTCTTAGTATACTTCAATTTCATGGTAATAATTCTCATATTGTTTCATTATAATTTATGAAAAATTGTTAACACCCCAGGCAACTTTTTTAGAAATTGCATTGAAGAGGGGGTCTCTTATTAAGCTAGTTTCAAAAAATTTTGCTTTGATTTCATAGGTGAAGTGTTTATATGAGTTCCTCAAGGAAATATTATAGGTTATCCATTGTTTTATTGTTTTTATTATGATTAAGAGCTCATCAAGACTCTTCTAGGCTTGTTTTGGTTTGTCATGTCCTACTCTTTTACCTACAAATGCCTTGTAGATGATTGTCACATGATGGAGAATGTTTCAAAGATGTTCTAAGGGTTTTATCCATTTAGGTCATCCATTTTTAAGGATAAAATTGCATTTTAAGTGATGGAAGGTTTCTAAACAAGCATGCCAATGCCCATTTTGGACTCTTAATTGTCTTGCACCTCAAAATGTGCATCTACAGGTTCATGATGACATCACCCTACCTTGGGAAGGACCTTGATGAGGTTTTGAAATTATTGGAGGCCTTGGAATTATGGTTGATGGTCAATGAAGAAGTTCTAAGGCCTAGATTCCCACTATTTTTCACCTCCTTTTCTTGTTGGCTTTATACACAGAATTCATGCCTACTAGCAGTCAATGGATGAATAAAGAGGCTATGTTGGAGATACAAGCACATGATAGGATCCATTTTGAAATAATAATATTGAAAATTCATTGGTAAAATCTTGTTTAGGATGTCAAGGTAGCACAAAAGGGTTAAAATAGGCCAAGAGGTGGTGATGACTGAGTTTTGGGCTCTCAATCCCCAAATGTAAAAATAGAGTTCTTGGGTGTTTTCAACTAGAATATGTCATGATATACTATGAATTGATAGCTTTTCCTTCTTTGGTTGTGTATCCCTACACGCCAAGAAAAACTATGCCAAATTTAAAGGAAAAATGTGGAGTATAGCATTGATTTCAAGATCCCCTAAAATGGCAAAAAATCACTAAATTACATTACTGATATCTACAGGGTTCAAATAGGCAATGTCAACTTTCACTATGTACTAAGGTCCTAAGCTTTATCTAATTATGGGAAATATTAATAAATAGTACAAATGACATTCCTGGGCAATTGGTTACCTTAGGAGTGATAGTGGCATAAAATGACTTTGGAGGTCATACCCTATCCATACAATAGGGGAGGGAGGACAGTGAGTGTAAAAGCTTCAAATTATTTAGGTTTCCATTTGTTTAAGGTGGCTAAAAAAGGGAAACAAGGTTTTTTTTAATTTTTATAAACTAAATAAATAAAGAGAAGACACAATTCCTTCCTTTATACCCCAAATCAGCCAAAAATCACCTACAAGCCTGACTAAGATAGGGAATCTATAGGCAGGGAGATAAAGGTTGATGAAATGGGTATTACCATAAATGAGATGAAAGAAGGTTTAATAGTTTGTAAGAAAAAAAACTCCCTCATGACATCATTTACACTATGAACAGGCCCACCTTGATCTAGAAGGCATCTACAAGCACACAATGAGAGGAAAATGACCACCTACAACCAACCTACTTGGGAAACAAACTCAATCAATGAGGTTAGGGGGCAAAGGTATCTTAAAGCCCCTGAAAGGGTCCCAAGCTGATAATATGGTCCAATAAAATTAAGTATATATTATTATATCTATTAATATTCAAAATACACTTTAATATGATTCTGACATATGCATACTTGCCACAGTCCGTATAGTTGAATTGCTTAGGCCTCATTCCAAGGGGAAAATGGAGTTTTCACATGAAAATAGGTCTTCCATATGTTTCAAAGTATAAAAAATATTTAATTAGACATTATAATAATGTTAAAATATCCCAAAACATGGAGAGTTTCATGGAAGTTGAGGTTATAGGCCAGTATGGGTGAAATCATGCAAAAATAGGGTTTTTTGTGACCTTTTTTGGGAAGATTAAGTTGGTTTGGGTAGCTATACTTGGAATATAGTCAAAAAAATTGGTAAAAATTATCATAATTACCTATTATATCTTTAAAAACATTCAATTTTCATGTAGGAATAGGACTAATACCCACTGTTTTGTCTTAGACCTACCTCAATCTATGCATGCAAGAAAGGGACTAGTTTTGGGAAATCTTGAAAATGGAAGGATTGTAATAAGTATGAACACAATAAATGATGTATAAATATTAGAGACACATATGGTAACCTAAAAAACCAAACTATAATGTCTGAAAATCAATTTTTTGGTCAACATAAGGAGCTTTGCATGAAGGGCTAGTGGGAAAACATGTTTTCCCAACCCCAAGCAAGGTGTCAACATACACACCTCACATGGAATTATAATGATTTTTTTGTTTTTTTTGTTTTTAATGTTTTAATGGTAAAATAATATGTTATAATAATATAGGGTTCCATTTAATAAATAAATTTCCATCTTTTGGTTCACAAAGGGTGAGCAGGCTACTTGGCAAGGTATGACTCTTCCTCTAAAACAGGGGTGACTTGCACTTTAGGGTCTTTCAAAGCTCTCCAAAGGATTTATAAATTTTTTTAAGACATTTTCATAGATTTTTGTGCTTTTATTTATCATTTAAACACCATGAGAATCCAATTTGAAGTCCAAGTGTGATGAAACCCTCATGGAATGCAAGAATTCAATTCAAAGGCCACTTTCTTGTGCTTATATCTTTTCCAAATATTTGCATGAGACATTAAGGATTTTAGTAAAGCTTAATGGGGTATTTGAGGTGAAAAAATTGGAATTTTTAATAAGGTTCAATGAGAAATGGCTATGAACAAAGGCTAAGACCAAAAGGCCTCTTAAACCATCTTAAAACCCTTTGGCAGACCTGATGGTGAAAATCAGTCCAAAAGTGTAACCAGATGAGAAAATTGGACTATAGGTATAAAATTAAAGTTGTTTAATAAATTCCCACTATTCCACACATATAAATTTCTTATATGGATCTATACATAACAAGGGAGAAAAGGGCTTATTTCCACTATTTTTGATGGTGTGTGAGTTGTAGAGAGAGTTGAAAGATGAAATAAGATTTGAGAGGAATATATACACTTGAGATAACTCAAAAAAATCATGAAAATTATGATAAGTGTCCTAAATAGGTCTCCACATTTGGCCACTCCAGTAGGCCAAGTAATGAATTTTGAGGCAAAGTATTGCAAAGTGGTAAAGAGGGATTTTTAAAGACTTATTATAGAAACTAATGTTTTATAAGGCCTTGATAAGTGTCATAACATTTCTTCTATGAATTGGTTTCAATTTTTGGAAGGTTTGGAGTGCCAAGTGGTAAGGGTGCATGAAATGAGTACTTTTAAAACTACGTGAAATGATTGTGCATGCCCATAGCATTAGGAGTGAAAAGAGATAAAAATAATGAATAGATGATGTTTTTGGTATCTCCTCCTATCCTTGATATGCATCAGACTTTAGTATTTATAGAGAAAAGAGAAGTTTTGGAAGACTATTCTAGTAGGCAATTTTTTGTGCAAAATTGGCAGTTTTGTGCCACTTCTCACCTTCTTTGTGACTTGTTTAGAAAAGTGTACCTCCTAAATTGGCATGGCTCACCTAAATAATGTTTTGCATGAAAATGTAACTCCCCTTTTCATATGAACACATGTCTAAGTGACCTTGGACTTCCTCTTGCTTGCTCTCCCTTTTTAGGCTATAAATATGCATTATTTTATCTTGTTCAAGTAGCCTCTATTGGTTGATGGGGAAACTCTGGAATTTGTTTTACATGAATAACTCTTGAATAAATAATACAAGTGTTAATATCATTCTTACATTTCAATATTGTGTCATGACTTGAATCATGTGGTCTGGTTTAGTGAAGTTGTCTTTGCTAGCTTTGCACTCTTGATGGTCTACCAAGTTGCAGATAGATAGTTGATCCAAAAATCAAATTTTTTTATTGAAAAA
Source organism: Torreya grandis (assembly GCA_037957365.1). Taxonomy (NCBI): domain Eukaryota; kingdom Viridiplantae; phylum Streptophyta; class Pinopsida; order Cupressales; family Taxaceae; genus Torreya; species Torreya grandis. Next base: position 1,829,815 of record JARHVA010001815.1, read on the forward strand.
TATTTCAATAACACAAAAACATATTAAAAATGGATTCTATTAGAAGAGATGTTTTATTACTCAAGATTGCAATACAACTATATGCTTATCTTTAAGAAGAGATGTTTGATTTCCATTTCAGATTACATCTTCATTTATACACATTTTGAAAGAAAGAGGAGGATGTTTAAGGTCATAAATGTTGAGGAAGATTAAGTGGTCTAAATTCCATGATTTAAAACAATATAGAATTTGAGGAATTACTATTTTTGGAAACTTACTATTTTTAGACTGCACTACTAAAATTGAAATTTTGGGTACTTTCATTAGGTTTTTGGGGATAAAAAACCATTGAGAAAATATCCATGCCATCTCACCACATTCTCCTTATTATTATATTTCAAACGATTCAAATGGGGAGTTAATTGGAGCTACAGTGCAAAAGTTATGGCTCCTAGAAGTTGCATCATCAATTGGGGTAGAACTATCACTTGAATTGTTGCCCAGATCATTCCTCCCTCCTTGAGAAGCAATGGTCCCCATTGCATCAATATTACTCATCAGGTATGCTATTTTTGTCTTAATTTTACTCTCTGTGAGCCACTCACCTTGGTGGCTAAGTTGGCCCATTTTGACCACCCAATAAAGCGAAATAGAGCGTCCTCTTATTGTCTTCATCTAGGTGTCCACAATATGATCCTCCTCCACTAGAGAAAAACTCTATGGATCAAGCTCATCAATGTATAGTTGTTCTACTAAAACTAAAGTTTCCAATAGAGGTGGATGATATGGTTTTAAGAGATCCACATTCAATATTGGATGCAGACCAAGGTAGGCTGGAAGGTTCAACTCAAAAGCATTTTCTCCAACTTTTCTGGTGATGGTGTAGGGACCATATCACAGAGGATAAATTTTTATATGTGGGCCTACAAGTCATTCCTTTTGAAGCCATAACCAAACCTTTTCACCCATAAAAAAATGGTGTGTAATCCTATGTTTTTCATGGCATTACTTATACTTTTGATTCATCTTCTCCAAAATGTTATGAACTTGCTGCTGGATGTGTTGCATTTGTTTAATGAAATTTGTTGCTTTTGCTACCTCATATCTTCCTTGAGGTGTGTATTCCATGGTGGAGAATGGAATGGATATATCAATTGGTGCCATGGGTTAGAACCCAAAGCATACTTGGAATGGACTGTGCTTGGTCGAGCTATGCAGGGCCCGATTGTATCCATGTTGTATGAAAAGAAGCCCCTCATCCTATGTGTGTGGATGTTTGGAGTGATACATCTAAATCATGTGAAAAATCAAGCAGTTCACCACTTCTATCTAACCATCAATCTATGGATGAAAGACTATGGATTTCATCAGCTTGGTATCCATCATCTTCCATAGAGTGGACCAAAAGATGCTCAAGAACCTGCTATCTCGATCTGAGACAATGGACTTGGGGAGACCAAAATGGAGCCATACATGACTAAAATATAGTTGAGTATTTTTTTCAGCAAATATATTTTTATTACAAGTAATCATGATAGCCATTTTTGAAAAATTATCAACTACAACAAAAATATAGTCCTTGTCATGTTTTGAAGTGGGCAAACCTAAGAGAAAATCTATTGAGACAGATTCTCAAGGCTTGGTTGGTTCTAGAAATGACATGTACAATCCTTGCTTCTTATTTTTTGGCTTGGATATCACTCATGGGGTGCAATATTTGATATACCTTTCCACATCCTTTCACATATGGGGCCAGTAAAAGTGTTTTTGAAGAACTACCAATGTCTTTTCTACACCAAAGTGTCTAGTTGTCCTACTGAAATGTGCTTCCCATATCATCTTATATTGCTCTACAAATAGAACATATATGTGCCCCATATGACAAAGGACATTATCTTGTAAATAGAAATTAGAAACATGTTTACCTTTTTGAAACACCTCATATGTATCAACAAAGGTAGAATCTACTTCATACAGAACACCCCAAGTGATAGTCTCATGTTTGTATAGGTCAAGAATGTTGTGAGTGTAGTAATTGGTGGGTAGCTTAGACAATCTATAGCTATATTTGAGCTCCCATTTTTGTGTTTGATTATCAGATGGAATTGTTTCAGATATATGGCCCAATTTTGGTGCCTCTCATTTTTTATTTTTCTCTACATCTAGATGAATTCTAATGGTATGTGGTCAGTGTGGATGATCATCTCTTTCCCCAAGATGTAGTGTTTCCATTATTTGTAGGCTTACATAATGGCATAGAGCTCTTTATCATATCTTAGGTATTTCCTAATTATATTAGTGAAATTTTCACTATAATATGGAACAAGATGGCCATGTTGTATGATGACAGCTCCTATGGCATATTTAGATGCATCTGTCATCAACTCAAAAGGTTGATGTAAATATGGCAAGGCAAGAAAAGGGGTTGATAAAAGTCTATTATTCAAATTTTCAAATGCCATTTGTTGTAATTCACCCCACTGAAATGTAGCTTTAGCTCCTCCTTTAGTCACTTGGATTAGTGACCAAGCAACATGTGAAAATTCAAAAACAAACATGTGATAGAAATTTGCAAGACCCAAGAAGCTATGAAGTTCTATGAGGGTCCTTGGTGTAGGCCATTCTTGAATAACCTGAATCTTCTTTGGATCAACATGGACCCCTTCCTCATTCATAATGTACCTAAGGTACTGAATTGTTTTCATCCTGAATGTGCATTTGTCAAGATTTGTGTACAACTTGTGCTCTTGAAGAGTTTGAAGCACCTTATGAACATGTTACAGATGTTCCTCCCATGTTATACTATAGATGAGTATGTCATCCAGGTAGGAAACCATGAATGAGTTTGTGAAGGGTCAAAAGATGTCATCCATCATCCAAATGAAGGTTGCAGGTGCATTAATTAAGCTAAAAAGCATAACTAACCATTCAAAGATCCCCTCCTTAGATTTGAATGTAGTCCTCCAGACATCAATGGGATCAATGGGAATTTGGTGATAGCCATATTTGAGATCAATTTTGGTGAATAACTTTTCACCACAGAGTTGGTCTAGTAAGTCATCAATCCTAAGGAGGGGGTATCGATTCTTCACAATGATTTTATTCAAGGCTCGATAGTCAATGCAAAGCCTCCATGTTCCATCTTTCTTTGGTTTTAAGATAATTGGGATGCCACAGGGTGAAGAGCTTGGCCTGATGTGACCCTTTTGGATCAATTCTTGAATCTATCTTTTTATCTCATCATTCTCCAAAATTGATCTACGATACACAAGACTATTAGGCAAAGGTGATTCTGGGATCAAATCGATAGAATGTTTTACCTAGAAATGCAATAGAAATCATGTGGGTGAATTGAATAAGTCATCATATTCTCCTATGATTTGTCCCATCTATTTCTATTATTATGTTGATTGTGTATTCAGGACTACAACATCAGACTTCTTGGATTTATGTGGTTTGACCATGATGAGAATGAATTGCTTTGTCTTCTTGATCCAAAACTCAGAAGTTCTAGTTGACAAAGATTGTAATAGCATAGAAACAACACAATAACAATGAATTCTCTAAGAAGAGATGTTGTATTACTTACAGATCACAATATAAATATAGGCTTATCTCTGGGAAGATATGTCTTGCCAAAACATACGCTTATCTCTAAGAAGAGATGTCTGCCTTCCCCTTTTGGGTTACAATGCATTTATACATATTTTTGAAAACAACCTGAGGAGATTGCGTGGCTCGAGGAATTAACAGGTGACAATTTTTAACGTCCCAGCATTAAAACCATACAATGCTCGCATTAACACAATACAATGCTCAAGGACATACATCCCAACATTAAAACAATACAACGCTGAGGACATAATCGCTCGAGGACAAAACTATCACCGACAATACAAAATGAAAACAATACAAAATTCGAGGAACTACTGTCATTGAATGGTCACCTTGAATTATTGCTCAGATCATTCCTCCTTCCTTGAAAATCAATGGTCCCCATTGTGTCAACATTCCCCATCAGGTGTGGTAGTTGTGTCTTGATTTGATTCCTGATGCACACTTGGAAGGGACTGTGGTTTATGGAACTGTGCGGGGCCCAATTGTTCACCATTTCTATCTGACCATAAATATATGAATGGAAGGTTGTGAACTTCTTCAGTGTGGTATCTATTTGCTTATGTTGTTGTGTTGTCAGGGCTGTAACATCAGCCGTTTTGGATTCCTGTGGCTTGACCACCATGAAAACAAATTTCTTGGTGCTAAGCAGAGAGATAGATGTGGAAGGTGGTACTTTTGGTACCCTGTAGCACTGTGTTACAAGAGTGAGAGTGATCCATCTAGTTCTTGATTTGTATATACCATGTCGATCATACATGAATGGCTGGCTAAAGAGTACATCACAAACATCTAGATTAACCACATCACATAAGACCTTATCTTGGAAAGGTTGTATTGCATATGAGAGAAGACATTGGTGGGTGACACAGAGGTCTCTCCCTGGGCTCAACCATCCAATACTATATGATTTTGGGTGAGGCTTCATGGACAGATTTAGGCTTTTCACAACATTAGTAGAGATTAAATTCTTTTGACTTTCGCTATCAAGAATGAAATGCAGAGGCTTACCTTTCACCCATAACTTAGAGTGAAACAACCTTTCCTTGTCATCTAGCATCTTGTCGTGTGTCTGTGATGAAGCTACAATGGCTTCAGGATCAACATCTATAATTTCTTCTTCAACCTCTTTGACTGCAGGGTCTGTATGAGGTAGAGCAGTAGATGTTGTGGATGGTGACTCAGAAAGCAGTTATTTGATAGCTCAACATTCTTCTTTGGAGTGAGTTCCAGATTTGTGATAACCACACCACTTCCCAGTCTTTCCTTCCTTTTGCTTCCAATTTTGGCCTTGTGTTTGACCTTCTTTATCACTTTTCCATTTTGAAGACTGATCCTTTATATCCATTCTTCCATGCCTCTAATCAATCTTTACTGCGAACTTGTATGCCTCACGGATGGTTTCCAAATTGAAGAGATCCATTTACCCCCAGATGTACCATTGTAGTCCACCACGATATTTGAGAGTTTTATGTTTCTCATTTTCTTCAATGCCTAGTCTTGCAGACAAAGAATGAAAAGTGTCTGTGTAATCTTGCACAAATTGGTCCTTGCCTTGGGCAAAGTTGATGCCACTGTATGTACAAATCATCATACGCGTCGATGGGATAGTACTCTTCTTTTACCGCTTCTGTAAAATCATCTCAGGTGGGTTCCACCCCAAGGCCAATGATATCTGTACTGAACCTCTTTTTGTACACTTCCCACTAGTTTTTCATGAGCAATGATGATTTCAAAAGAGCAAAAGTGATCTTTTCTCCATCGGTGAACTTATTTATAGAGAAGCAGGATGACAGTTGATCCAACCAATTTTCCACTGCATCAACATTGATTTTGCCTTCAAATGTGGTAATATCAAAATGTACCTGAACCTTGAAGGGTGTTGGGGCACTGAATGGAAGCTCCCTCGATGAGGAGCCTGGATGTGTAGTTGCGGAGCCAGAATTTCCCATTGGAAGTGTTTAAAGAATTTTAGCAAATTGTTGGAGCATCTTTGCTTGTTGTCGCTAGAGGGCTTCATTCACCATTTCCTTGAAAGGATTGGATGTCTCGATGTTGTTCACCATTTGAGGTCATTTGGGGTGCACAGGTGGAGTGTTTGGAAGCTCTATCACTTCCCACCCAAGTTTTCTATATCCTGACCTCATCCTCGAGAACATACACTCTCAAGACAAACCACTCTGATACCACTGATCTAAAACTTAGAAGTTCTAGTTGACAAGGATTGTAATAGAACAAAAATAACATAATAACAATGAATTATCTAAGAAGAGACATCATATTACTTACAGATTGCAATACAAATATAGGCTTATCTCTGGGAAGAGATGTCTTGCCAAAACATACGCTTATCTCTGAGAAGAGATGTCTACCTTCCCCTTTTGGGTTACAATGCATTTATACATATTTTTGAAAACAACCTCAAGAGATTGTGTGGCTCAAGGAATTAACGAGGGATGATTTTTAACATCCCAGCATTAAAACCATACAACGCTCGCATTAACACAATACATCACTCGAGGACATACGTCCCAGCATTAAAACAATACAACGCTGAGGACATAATCGCTCGAGGACAAAACTGTCACCAACAATACAAAATGAAAACAATACAAAATTTGAGGAATTACTGTCACCGAATGGTCACCTCAAATTGTTTCCTGGATCACTTCTCCACCAATCTCTTACATTAATTGGCACTAATCAGAGAGATAGATGTGGGAGGTGGTACCTCTGGTATCCTATAGCACCATGTTCCAAGAGTGAGGTTGATTCTTTAGGTTCATGATTCATAGATTCCATGTCGATCATACATGAACAACTGACCAAGGATTACATCACAAACATCTAGATTCACCCCATCACACAAGACTTCATCTTGAAAAGGTTTTATTATATATGAAAGAAGACACTGATGGTTTATATGGAGGTCTCTCCTCGGGCTCAACCATCCAATACTATATGGGAGGCTTCATGGATAGATTTAGACTTTTCACAAATTTGGCAGAGATTAAATTCTTTTGACTCCCACTATCAAGAATGAAATGCAGATGCTTACCTTTTACCCATAATTTGGAGTGAAAAAATATTTCCTTGTCGTCTAGCCTTTCCTCATGGGTCTATGATGAAGTGATGATGGTATTAGGATCAACATCTACAATCTCTTCTTTGTCCTCTTTGACTGTAGGTTGTGTATGAGACAGAGTAGTAGATGTTGAGTATTGTGACTCACAAATCAATAGCTTGATAGCTCAACATTCTTCTTTGGAGTGAGTTCTATTTATGTGGTAATCACACCATATTCCAGTCTTCCCCTTTGGGGTTTCTTGTCTTGAAACTCCTTTTGCTTCCAATTTTGGCCTCATGTTTGACCTTCTTTGTCATTTTTCCATTTTGAAGGCTGACTCTTCGTATTAATATTTCCATGCTTTTGCTCAATCTTTACTGTGAACTTGTATGCCTCACTGAGGGTTTCAAAATTGAAGAGTTCCATTTCCCCTCATATGTACCATTGTAGTCCACCACAATATTTGAGAGTCTTATGTTTCTCACTTTCTTGGATGCCCAATCTTGCAGATAGAGAATGAAAAATATCTGTGTAATCTTGAATAGACTGGTCCTTACCTTGGTGAAGTTGTTGCCACTATATATACAAATCATCATATGTTCTAATGGGATAGTATTCTTCTTTTACCACTTCCATGAAATCATCCCAGGTAGGTTCCACCTCAAGGCCAATGTCATCTATATTGAACCTCTTTCTGTATACTTCCCACCAATTTTTCATGGGCAATGATGATTTCAAAAGAACAAAAGTAATCTTTTCTCCATCGATAAATTTATTTATAAAGAAATAGGAAGACAATTGACCCAACCAATTTTCTACTAGATCAACATTGATTTTGCCTTCAAATGTAGGAATATCAAAATTCCCCTAAACCTTGAAGGGTGTTGGGGCACTGAAAAGATGTTCCATGGATAAGGAGCCAAGAAGTGCAGATGAGGAGCCAAATTTTCCCATCAAGAGTTTTTGGAGAATTTAGGTAAATTATTGTAGCATCTTTGATTATTTCCATTGAAGGGATTCATTTACCATTTCCTTGAAAGGATCAGATGTCTCAATTTTGTTCACCATTTGAAGTCATTTGGAGCGAATACATGGATAGTTTGGAAGCTCTATTGTTTTCCACCCAAGCTTCTTGTAGCCTGACCTCATCCTCGGCATCATACACTCTCAAGAAAAAATGCTCTGATACCACTGATCCAAATCTCAAAATTTTTGATTGATAGATATTTCAAGAACACAAAAAATAACATAGTAACAATGGATTCTCTGAGAAGAGATGTTTTATTACTCAAGATCGCAATACAACTATATGCTTATCTCTAGGAAGAGATGTCTGATTTCCATTTTGGATTACATATTTATTTATACACATTTTGAAACTAGGAGGAGGATGTGTAATGTCACAAATCTCTAGGGAGATTAAGTGGTTTGACTTCCATGATTTACAACAATACAGAATTTGAGAAATTACTATTTTTAGACTACACTACTAAAATTAAAATTTGGGGCACTTTTATTGGGTTTTTTAGGGTTAAAAACCATTGAGCAGATCTTCATGACATCTCAACACATTCTCCTTGTTCTTATCTTTCCAACGGTTCAATCAAAGAGTCAATTGGAGCTATAGTGTAAAAGTTATGGCTCCTAGAAGTTCTGTCATCAATTGGGGTAGAACCATCACCTGAATTGTCACCTGAATTGTTGCCCAGATCAATAGTTGTTGCAATTCCTTACTAGTATTCCTTCTAAGTTAAAAATCTCATAATTAATCCATGAATGTATTCCCTTGGTGTCTTTCAGTTCCTTCATGAGAATTATTTACCTTGTTGAATCTAGTTTATGAAACATTGATGCAATGAGAGCTCTAAATTTGTGAGTCTTGTGCAAAAGGATATTGTTCATTTTCAAGTAGTATTTTTAATAAAGTGTGAGGACAAATTTACATTGGTGTATCACCTCTTATTTTTTTTCCTTAAACTCTTTTCATTTTCAAGTTGTTAGAGTAGTTTAGAATAAGTACAAGAGAAATCTAGGGAGTTAGCCCTCATAATACTAGAGATTCATCTCTCCTACAAGCTCCCACAAGCTTGAGAGATGATTCCATGTTGCATCACATTTTAGGAGATGAGATAATGATCCTAGGGTCCACAATTTCATGCTAACAGGTATTTTAATGTTATGCAATTTCTAAACCACAGTTTAGTTTTTTAATCATAACTACTAAGCATAGAAATCAACTAATGAAGGAGTTAAAAATACATGCAGCACATTTTTCATACAACAATTAGAAAAACTAAAACTTCATTTTCCTAAAACATAATTAATATAGTTTCATAATCAGTTTATATTTGGGTGTTAATAAACAATCACTCGTTGAACAACTTAATCATTCATTTCATTTTTCCAACTAATATTTCACTCGAGAATAATAGTTAAAGTAATCCACCTCAGATTTATAATTATGTAAGTAGTCATGAACACATAACTCAATACATTATCAAAATCCAGGTAACGATTTTCTATTTAATAAAATATTTAAAGGCTCCATAGAACTTTACTCATAATCAAGAGTAGCTAAGTTCAACCATTCATTTCGTATGATTAATCCACTCTATGTTTGACAATAACTATTTAAGTAATCAACTTCCAGGGATCAGAATGTTCGATAATTGTTTTATATCCCACGTGACATATAATCTAGTTAGATGTATCAGGATAAATATCAATAAAATATAAATATGTATATTAACATAAATATATCTAAACATGTGTACCATGTTAGGTATTAGATTTATGGCCTAATGCAATGGTAAAATAATTATCAATTAAGGGAAAATATTTACTATGGTAAAACTCTTAAAGGATATATCATAGTGAGATATTGATAACATATCTCATATTACCACATATATTAATAACTTTATTAATACATATGCCCACCTTTATATCCATTTTCTATCGCCACCTATTAAGATAGATTAGTTATTTCTATGTAATTTATTTTTGATATTATCTACAATATTAAATATCCAATTTTATATTATAATATTGCATAAGCAAATTTGCACTATTTGTTAGAATAATTTTTTGTTCTTTATACAAAAATTAAGACTATGCCAAATTCCCTAATATACATACAAAGACTAAAAAAATAACCATAAAAAATGTTACATATATATTTTTGTCAGGATCTTGCTCCTCATTGCACCTCAATTAGAGCACGATATGATTACCTCTTGTATTAGCAACTAAACACGGAATTTAACCAGAATGAATAAGTAACTAGAAATATGAAACAACACAGGATATGAGAGACAATACACAATTGTATTAATAATCACTCAGAAGAAAATACAATAAAGAAGATGCCACTTCTTCTTCCACCTCAAAGGCTTGCCACACCTCAAGGACTTCTTCCCTCTCTCTCTTACGGTCCCAACACACAACTCCAATACAGAGTTGTTGTTCACCTCCACTAGTCAGTAACAACACTATCAGTACACCAAGTACACAACCGTACTCCAAGTAGATCTCCCTTTCCTTGCTGCCACCTGCAAATCAACAGACCTTACTTACCTATGTAGATATCTCTACACCCTGAAGAACCCTTGTCCTTGCCTCACCAAGTCCTTATGATTCTTCAACCAGTACCCCGATGGATCTTCTACCCGAACTTGCACACCTGCAACTCTTCAAGATCATACACACTCAGCACCCCTTTGGAACTAGGAGCTACTCTAGCTCTCTCTTCAAGCTCAATGGCTTTCTAGCACACTTTTACAATACAACCCATGAGTCTATTATATATATCTCATGAATACAATAATTAGACCCTATTTACAATAATTAGATCCACAGCTTCTAGTTTAAAATTGGCTCTTAACATGCAAACACTCAGTTTGTTAACTAACTGTCTGTGAAACTAGCAGTTCTAAACTGCACAGGCGACCGACATCGGTCCCTGTCTACCTAGAGATGACCGACGCCGGCCAATCCCTAATCGACGTCGGTTGCTCTTCCTATCTAATCCTTCCGACGTCAGTTGGCTTGACCGATGCTGGTGTCTATGACACTTCAGCAACTCCTCCTGTTCACAACCTGGTGAAGCTTTTAACTCCACAACCTAACAATCTCCCACTTGGAGATAAACAGCTGCACCTGTACCTTCATCTAATTCATTCCCTGGCTTGTATCCCTCTTCAAGATCAATCCTGAAGACCAACCACCACATAACCTGTGATGTTACACCTGTCATCCAAGTAACCTGCCACATTCAAACCTAAAAACCTATGTAGCGAAGACCTTGACCCTGCATAACATGAATCCCTGCTGCTGGTCCCTCTCAGATACCTAAGAATCCACCTTCCCTGATTTGGCTCCAAACTCTCTGACAACTCCCACTGCTTGGGAAAACTCAGGTCTACACCAGACCTTATGTGATTTCAAACCCTTTTCTAAGCTCTACTTGAACTGTCTAGCCCTTGGTGTGCTTACTGATTTTGCATCCTGCATCTTGAACCTCGCCAACACCTTCTTCACATCAGCTCCCACTAGAGAGAAAATCTCCATGTCTCTTATGGCAAAGAATTTTGTTGCTCCAAATTCTTCATGACATACCTCTGAACTAACTTTACCTTTAGCTCAAAAAACTTCCTGCATGTGTAACCCTGCAACAAGCAACCACACCACATACAGTAACAAGATAATGTCGCGACTCATCATCCACTTGGTAAAGACAAACACAATGGTTACACTGACATTGACTGAAGCCCTGCTTTGTCATCCACCTGTCAAAACCTGTACCACTGTCTTACAGTTTCCTCAAGACCATATACCTTGGCCTTCCGTCTCACGTATCCATCCACTCTCTTCTTTAACTTGGGAATCCATCCATCTTTCAATGCTTTCTTCCAGCTGACAACTCCACTAACAAACTCCTGTTTGGTTCTTCTCCAAGGACTCACACTCCTCATCCATGCCAAGCTCCCACTGTTTCTATATTCTACCTGCATTGCCTCTTCACATCTTCTTGGTTCTCAACCATCAGTAAGAAATTAGTAAGAAGGTGAACAATGAATATGAGGTCCACTTACCCATTCAGTCCTCCATATGGGCGTTTGAGACTCCTTGACAGCTTGTTGTCTGCCCAACATCCATTTCAGTGATCGATCTCAGTCATCTCCCAATCTACACCTGACCGACGTTGGTTCCCTGTGACTGACCCTGTCTACCGATGTTAGTTCCCTGACTAATGCTAGTGTACCTTCTGTTGATGTCAGTTTTTATGTGATTGACGTCGGTTCTTACTGGCCGACACCACTGACTCTGTTGATCTGCACATGACTGATGTCGATGCCTGTCTGTTCGACATCGGTTCTTCCTGATTGACATCGGTATCTGTGTTCACCTGTGAGTGATGAATTTTTACCTGTGAGCTCCTTTTGGGTCAAAACCCTATTCAAATTAACACAGCCCTGCTCAGAATAATTCAGTCCTCTCAGCTAATCTCTGTCCATCATCTCCTCCATAAACACCAAGGCTTTCTAGTTCTTAAGTTTGTCAAAAACATCTGTCTTTCACTTAAGAACATGCATTCCCTTCTTACATATGTGACCAAGCCTACAAAGCCACATCTCTGCAACAGAAGGTGAATCAGTAATATAAGTAGATAGATAAAGGATACCTACTTTCTTACCACTGTCTAATTCAAGTATATCCACTGTGAGAGTTACTGTGCATCTCCCATCACCCAACTTTCCTAAAGAAATTAGACTCATCTCCAAGACTGGAACTTGCATGACCTTCTTCAACACTTGTGTGTTACCCGTCTGCAATTTTAGCTTCACTTCCCCTTTGCCATCAGTCTGACAAGGCTCACCAACCCCTAAATAAATCTCTCCAAAGTCTCCCTGGACATACTCTTGAAAAGATGCTCTATTTCGGGTTGCATGGAAAGAGGAAAAAGAATCTGTAAACCAAGATTCTACTTTATCTAAAGCAACCTATGCAACAACACCTACAACATCTGCTTCTACACGTTGATCTTCTACCGACCAACAATCTTCCTTTACCTGCTCTTTCTTTCCATCAATCAGACTATTTGTGCTATTCAGTTTCTCCATTCGTAGCTTACTTTCTTCTGCCATTGCTATAATCCCACTCAATCTAAAACCCCTGAGAGTGACCTGTAATCAAACAAACACTAACTAGATCTGAAACCACCTGTTAGTCAACCCAACCAAAAGCTCTTATACCAACTGTCAAGTGGTATCAAGCTCTAGAACCTACAACCAGGCTCTGATACCAACTATCAGGATCTTGCTCCTCAATTAGAGGACAATATGATTACCTCTTGTATTAGCAACTAAACATGGAATTTAACCAAAATGAATAAGGAACTAGAAATATGAAACAACACAGGATATGAGAGACAATACACAATTGTATTAATAATCACTCAAAAGAAAATACAATAAAGAAGATGCCACTTCTTCTTCCACCTCAAAGGCTTGCCACACCTCAAGGACTTCTTCCCTCTCTCTCTTACGGTCCCAACACACAACTCCAATACAGAGTTGTTGTTCACCTCCACCAGTCAGTAACAACGTTGCCAGTACACCAAGTACACAACCGTACTCCAAGTAGATCTCCCTTTCCTTGCTGCCACCTGTAAATCAACAGACCTTACTTACCTATGTAGATATCTCTACACCCTGAAGAACCCTTTTCCTTGCCTCACCAAGTCCTTATGATTCTTCAACTAGTACCCCGGTGGATCTTCTACTCGAACTTGCACACTTGCAACTCTCCAAGATCATACACACTCAACACCCCTTTAGAACTAGGAGGAACTCTAGCTCTCTCTTCAAGCTCAATGGCTTTCTAGCACACTTTTACAATACAACACATGAGTCTATTATATAGATCTCATGAATACAATAATTAGACCCTAATTACAATAATTAGATCCGTAGCTTCTAGTCTAAAATTGGCTTTTAACATGCAAACACTCAGTTCATTAACTAACTGTCCATGAAACTGGCAGTTCTAAACTGCACAGGCAACCGACATCGGTCCCTATCTGCCTAGAGATGACCGACGATGGCCGATCCCTAACCGATGTCGGTTGCTCTTCCTGTCTAATCTTGTCGACGTCGGTTGGCCTGACCGACGCCAATGTCTATGACACTTCAGCAACTCCTCCTGTTCGCAACCTGGTGAAGCTTTTAACTCCACAACCTAACAATTTTGAGGTTCCTAATGCCTTGATAACCAATCAAGAATTACTAACCAACTAAATGTAGGTCTCACTCTACCCTTCCCGTCAATTAAAAATAATGTAAAATCAAATATGCGCCAGCCAACGAATCATGAAAGTTGTGACAGAATCGAATAAAGTCACTTTCACGATATAATTATTAAATGCATGAATCAAACATAAATAAAATTTTACTCCCTAAAGGAAACATGACCAAAATACATATACATTATATATGTCATGTCCAAACATGGAGATAAACACATATTTGTAGTCTGTTGAAAGCACGGAGGTGTTAGGATTATAGAATGTAGAGAAATAATAATGAAATAAAGATATAATTAAAATTTAGAAAATACAATAGAATAGACACATAGATTTAATGTGTTTTACCCAATATGGGCTATGTCCACACAAAAATTACCAGTCCTTATTATTCAGTCCAACCAATGAAAGAAAAAACCTATAATACATCCACTAAAATATCCTCTTCAATCTCATACCCTATTCTGCCTAATTAAAATTCCCTCATATTAAAGGAGGGTTTCAAATTAGGGCCAAAATGAACTAACTTAATTTATACAGCTAGATCTAAAACCTAATTGTAAATGGTCTAGATTAACTATGAAATTATAATATTTTATAATGCATTTTTCATAAAATTTTGCTTTGGGGGTGCTACCCCCGAACCCCCACCAAGGGGGGATCCAAAATAGTTCACTGCTCCCCTAGACCCCCATGGTGACCTTAGTGGGGTGTGTTGTCTCCTCCCTCCCCCCTTCTCCCCCCCCCCCCCCTTATTAGGAACTGGGCATTAAAATAAGATCAGGCTCCACCATCCAACAAGGGGGGCTTTCTCAGTCTATTGAAATCCTTGACTAAAATAAAATGTGGTTTTGCTTAAGTTGAAATAACTAAGATAAAAATAATGATGGTGATGTCAGTCTTGGGCTAAGTCAAGTAAAATAAAAGAATAAAACTTGATATGGAAACATGTTCGACATGGTGCATCTTGAAAGGCTGAGATTACAGGAGCAGAAGAAGCAACTGCAAGAAGATACAATAATGGCAGCGGTTGCATCTACCAAACTGGTCTACACCACCACTTTCCCCAAACTACTACTATTTAAAATCTAGCTAAAAACTATAATATTTATTTATAACTTTCTATTACATAAACCACCCTTGAGAATATAAACTCAAAAATTGCTTGATAAAATTCATTACGAATTAGATTGGTAACCCGAGTTACAAACACAATACAAAAATCCAAGGCAATAAAATGTTCCAAAAAAAAGTTGATCTTACATTAAGGAGGAAAAATAGTTTCCATCGTAGATTTACTATTTCTTTCCCAACCAAAGTGTGCTACAGATTCAAACATTGAATGTGGATAAAAGGGAAATGTGTTCTTTAAATGCCTATGTGGTAAAACAAGCGTGAACTCAGACAAATATATATTATCTTTTATATATTCTGTAATACTAGATTTAGCGCTAATAAATGTGGTGATGATTGAACCTATTGGAAAACACTCTAACTGGAATTATAGCTTACATCTTATTTTACATAGAATATAGACTATGTCAACTCACTATTCTGCTCCTAGATACAACAACACCAAAACATATGAAAAATATAGTTAAGGTTAAGGGAAATTTTTGTGACACATTAAGACACAGATACCAGGTATAAAAACAAATAATCCAATTTTGTTTATTATGTAGTTGTCCTAGTAATTAATAAACCAAGTTTACACTTCCCTACGTTGATAGGGTTGGATTATTTTGTAATAATAATAAATTTTGAATTGATAACATCACGTACCTGGTGAGTAACGCTACAAGACCTTCTTCAATTCTTTTCATCTTTTGTCCATCTCCCTTTTCCTTGCCAATGCCTTTCTCCCAGATTCAAATATCTCTCCTCCTCTAATGAGGCATAGCTCTTAATCTTTTTAAAAAGTTTTTCATTGCTTTTCTTTTAATTATTTATTTATTTCATTTTATTGATTTCTTTCTTCTTTTTTTAAATTTTTTTATTTGCTTTATCTTTATTTCTAAATCATATGATTTAATTGACACTTTCCTCTTTATTATTTTTATTATCAAACTTTTTAGTTTATTTGTACCCAAATTTACAATAATTAATGAATTTATTAATTACCATTTCAAATTTCTATGATAGTATAATGTTAACTTATAGACTAACAATTCAAATAAGTCTAATCGAGCAAATCAAAAAGCATTCATGGTCATACACAAGGCACACTAGACAAAATATACAAAACCATTAAAATATACTATCAAACTGTAAGCAAACATCTATCTATTGTAAGCAACATTAAAGACATTATGCTAGCCATTCAAATTATAAATTTAACATGAATTATTGATGTAGTATGTGTAGGGTTCTTGCTAGCTCTCTGTCGACTTGCAACATCTCGATCTACGTCATCCTCTCTGATGATGCTCTTCCTCTAGCATGCTCGAGGGATGAATTCTCCCGCGTCCACATCATAACATGCAAGTCATTACATCATATCTCGTGATAAACATAAATCAATAATATAACTAAAATAACACAACAATATGCATAAAATGTAACCACATATATTAATCAATGCATAGTAAGAAATCAGGTATCATTATCTAACTAAACAATATTCTATTATCCTGAAATAGCATAAATTTCAAGCTTAATTATAAATATAACTAAATCTAACTTTTTTTGTTGTAGATATCTACAGTAATCTAGCAAGTTTGATTGGTGAAGAATCAGAATGTAACATCCTTTCCTCCTAAAGCTAGTCATCATCCCTGATGACTCTTAATTAAACATAAGTTCTAAATTAAAATAATATTTAACAAAGTAATAACATGGTATGCAATATCAAATTAAGCAAATAATATAAAATTACCTACAAAACTCACCATAGTTCCTTCAAGTTGTATTATTCTAGAGTACTGGTCCCACAAGACCCTATTCAATGACATTTTTTTAAAACAAACATAGTTACGAGTATTACTTACTCTGATTGGTTATGTCATGACCACCCTAGGGTCTAGGACCATCAAAACAAGCTTATATACTATAGGACTGACCACTTCTGTTACCTTGAAGGGTCCCATATATCTTAGTGGAATTTCACTAACTTTTCAAAACATATAAGATCATCATGCAAGCCAAAATAAATTACCAAGGAGAGTTTCACAAAATCTTTCATCCCTCAACACATCTCTCTATCCTAAAGAGTGTTTTTCTCATCCTAAATAAAATTAATTAAGAAATCTAGAAAGAATAATGTGTATATGTTAATACTATCGCTATTCCATGTGGCTTCAAATAAGTATAACATGTCAATATTGTCCCTACTCCACAAAGCTCTTGACAAGGATGACAATGAAAATGAATGGTAAATATAAAGTATATAAAAATCATGAAATACTCATCCATATGGAATCTCTATCCACTGTATATATGTGTATGGCCATACAACTAAATTTGATAAGTTCTGCCTATCAAATTCTAGATTCAACAAGTCCATATGTCAATCTAAATCAGTATCACAATCTGAGTTAATGTGAGGCTAAGTAAGATATTGGCTTATCACTTAGAAATCATGTTATCAATTCACCACTCTTCCCTTAGGTCTCCGCGACCTAATGATCTTAAAATGTGCACAATGAATTTGAAATAATCACAATTTTATGATATTAGATCATTGAAAGTAAGACTATATGCTAAATGATTATAGATGTATTCTCATACATACAAAATAAATCATACAATCAATCAGTAATTGCATTAAGTTACTATGATTTATACATACTAGCATCATATTTTATATATTAACTTATTCTATTATGCTCATGATTAAGAAGAAATAATGTTATATTAGCATAACATACATTGGCCAAGAATCACACCATTTATTTAGCCATATAGGGGAATAAACAAAAAAATATCTCCTTGTTCAAATAGTACACAAGTTAAAATTTTATTCCAACCTCTAGATTGAAAAAATGTTCTGCACCTCCTATACCCTACTCGCTTCCGGTGATAGGTATAAAATAACTTTTTTCAAAACAACATGTTTTAAGCAAAAAGAGAGAAAATGTCAATCTAATCATGAGTGTATAAAATAATACTAATTATAATCAACTTACAATTCTTAGTATAACATTTAAAATATAAATTAAGGTTTGCCACCTCATGTGGTCTTAAAATACCAAGTTATATCTAGTAGTGAATCTAAAGAGTCACAAGTGAAAAGTAAAAAGCTATCATTTCAAAAATAACTCCTACTTAACCTTTGAAAGAAAAGGGAAAACATTGCAACTCAATGTTGACCAAACACTATCTACTTACCAAATCTTGAAGGTATGGTATCTCAATCTATTTTAATAACTGAGAGAGATATACTGACCACAAAGATGTGTCCATCTATCTAATTTTAAAACTTTTCCCTCACCACGAGTAGAAAACATCCTCCCCCAAATTCCAAGGGATTATAGTCAAACAACATCCTAAAACAATTCCCATTTAAAAGAATACTAAATCAACATTAAGCACATACGACTCCTTTTAGTAGCATCATAATAATATCAAAGGAGAATAAGATGATAACGACTCATCTCTAAGACAATTAAGAGGGATGACACCACATATCTTAGGAGTGCAAATTCTATAAACAAACTCCTAACACAAAGGAATTATCAAGCAACATAGAAACACTTCTATTAATAATATTTCCACCACCCTAGGTGGTATTAAAAGAAAAATAGTCTTATAAGATTTCCCACTCTTGGTTTAATAAATAAAAGACACAAAAACTAAAGCACATAAATTAAAGAGTAGCATCTTGAGATTATTAACGTTCACAAAACACATTGACAAAGATGATTTGATAATCAAGAAGTGTCCAATCTAAGTGATCAAACTATGGTAGAAATGTTTTGTTCATTACTCAAGAACTATGCTATATACTTGTCTACCCAAACCTTGAATACAATCATCACCAATGGGACACTCAATAACTAATCTCCTAAACAATTCAAAGGGATATGAGTGCTCTTATGGATCACACACAAAGAATGTCACCAGGCTACATAGGTGGGTCTACTAAGTCTCAAAAACTCCAAGCATAGAGTAACTTAGTTCTACACTAAGACACCACAAGTCTAAATACCAGTACAAGACTTTATGTCACTAGGTTTACAAGACACAAAAATGCTAATGGACTCATTAGGTCCTAGAGTTCAAGCCCCAACTCTGATACCACATGTAACATCCTCACTAGGATCTAACTAGATGATGTAATTTTTTAAAAAATAAACACATATGCAAAAGTAGAATACATCCCGAGATTCTATCAAAAATAATAATAATATGACATCAACTCATATTAAAACATAAAATACAGATCTCCAATCTCATGAGAGAAATACAACTCAATATAGAAAGTAATTATAACACTTTAAACTTAACTCATCTAAATACACAAAATCCACTATCAACATGCATCAATGTATAATTACAACTTTCCAATAATAATTAAAATATATTATAATGTACAAATAAGATACTTGGCTACCCTGAAGTGTAATTCTCAAAAATCAAGTATCTATAGAAATCTCAAGTGTCATCTCAATAGTAGTATTATTGTGGGGAGGGAGATCATCATCCAGATGCTTTTTCACCCAACCACGGACCAAGAATCCCCCACACTACCCCATCAAGGAATGGCCCTCCCTTCATGGATGAGTAGATAGTGACAACACATGAATCTAGATAAACTAGCAAGTACCTTTGTGTTATATGATTTTAAACTAAACATGCAGTGTATCATAGAAATCCATTATATTGCAAGATATCACACAAACATGTGAATCACACTCATGAAATGATAATGTCTCACAAAACATATTTTGACCCAAAGCTTTACATATAATAAATGATAATGATCTGGATCAATCAATTTCATACGCACCACTTGATTGGATTGTCTTCTCCTAACATTACAATGCCAATAAGCTAGTGAAGTTTGTCTCACTCCTTACTCCCTATTAGCAATGTAGATTGGTCAAATAAAATTCAACTGCAAGATTCATCAACTTATATCCTACTAGAAAATGCATAATACAACACACTATATAAAAGAGTAATAACAACATACATTTAGTTCATCAAACATATGCATGAATCTTTCATTGTCTTCTATACCATACTAGCAATAATGATTACAAATATACCACCCATGTAAACATAAAATTTACCATACAATTCAAAAATATAATTGGTTTCTAATTATCTACACCCTATGGCAACCCATATTACCACAGTCCACTATTCTAAGATTTAACTACCAGTTTTCTATAATCAATCATATGAAGTAGTCTTAAACACACAGAAACACAGCGTTATATAATAAACTACATAAAGCAAAGCAAGTTATCATTTCACAGAACACAATAACATAACAACACAATATTGATAAACTTTAAAGTTTGCATGCATGCTTACACAAGTCTTACCAATTGTAATAACATACACACTATCCATAGCAGTAATCAAGATGTATATAGTAAAATAGTCAAATGTAGAAATGAGTTTAGACATAATAACTATAGTAAGTACCACTTGGGTATAACATATTTTTATACTGTAGTAACCTATGATATCCCATACTATCATAGCTTCCCAATTAAATAACAACACATAAATCAAACTTACAAATTTCAAGACTCAACAAGTCTATGTAGATAATAACAGTAAACAATAAAGTATTATAACACCCGAGTATATTCTACATACAAACATACTAGGGTATCTCAACATAAAAACATGCATCATGATGTACCATTATTCACTAAGTATAACTATACATTTAACACACTCATAGTATGTAAATTAATACAAGTATTCCATACTAAACACATATGACAAACAATCATTCACATTACTAATAGTGTGTCAGATAAACCCATTATCCTATTGACTCATTTGCTTCTAAGTGATTGTTCCAAAAGTTATAGTTTTTGATTCCTAAGAAACTTAATGACTTATTCAAATCATCTAATGAACTACAAGAATAATCTTCACATATAAGATCTGACACATCCTAATGTGCACCACATGTAGGTATTCTAATATTATGTAATTTCTAAACAACGGTTTTTTTAATTGTAACTACTAAGCATAGAAATCAACTAATGAAGGAGTTCAGAATACATGGAGCACATTTTTCATACAACTAGAAAAATTAGAACTTCATTTTCCTAAACAACAATTAATCCAGTTTCATAATCATTTTATATTTGGGGGTTGATAAGCAATCATTCACTGAACAACTTAATCATTCTTTTTATTTTTCCATCTAATGTTTTATTTGAGAATAATAACTAAAGTAATCCACCCCAAATTTCTAATTATGTAAGTAGTCATGAACACATAACTCAATACATTATCAAACTCTAGGTAATGGTTTTCTATATAATAAAATATTTAAAGGCTCCATAGAGTTTTACTCACATAGAGTGTAGCTAAGTTCAACTGTTCAACTCATATGATTAATCTACTCTACATTTGACAATAACTATTTAAGTAATCAACTTCCAGGGATCAGAATGTTCTACAATTATTTTATATCCCACATGAAATATAATCTAGTTAGATGTATCAGAGTAAATATCAACAAAATACAAATATGTATATTAACGGAAATATATCTCAACATGTGTATCATGTTAGGCCCTAGATTTATGGCCTAGTCCAATGATAAAATAATTCTCAATTAAAGGTGAACATTTACTATGATAAAACTCTTAGAGGATATATCATAGTGAGATATTGATAACATATCCCATATTACCACATATATTAATAACTTTATTAATGCATATGCCCACTTTTATATCCGTTTTCTCTCGCCACCTATTAAGATAGATTAGTTATTTATATGTAATCTATTTTTTATATTGTGTACAATATTAAATATCTAATTTTATATTATAATATTGCATGACCAAATTCACTCTATTTGCTAGAATAATTCACTATTCTTTATATAGATATTAAGACTATGCCGAATTCCCTAATATACATACAGAGACTAAGAAAATAACCATCATAAATTATTACATATATATTCTGAGGTTCCCAATACCTCAATAACCAATCAAGAATTACTAACCAACTAAACATGGGTCTCCCTCTACCCTTCCAGTCAATTCACAATAACATAAAATCAAATATGTGTTAGCTAACGAATCATGAAAGTTGTGAAAAAATCTAAGAAAGTTGCTTTCATAATATAATTGTTAAAAACAAGAAGCAAGCGTAAAGTGACTTGCACTCCCTGAAGGAAACATGACCATAGTACATCTCTGTGTGTGTGTGTGTGTGTGTGTGTGTGTGTGTGTGTGTGTGTGTGTGTGTGTCCTATCCAGACATGGAGATCAATGCATATTTTTAGTCTATTGAAAGCGTAGAGGAGATTTATGAGTCTATTGAAATCCTTAACTAAAATGTCATGTGGTTCCTCTTGAGTTGAAACAACTGAGATAAAAATAATGGTGGCGGTGTTGTTCTTGGGTTAAGTTAAAGCAAAAAAATAAAACTTGATATGGAAACAAGCTTGGCATGGCATAGCTTGAAAGGCTAAAATTGCAAGAGCAAAAGAAGCGACTGCAGGAAGATACAATAATGGCAATGACGATTGCATCTACCAAACCACTCTACACCACCACTTTCCCCAAACGACTACTTTTTAAAACTCGATTGAAAACTATAATACTTATTTATAACTTTCTATTACGCAAACCACCCTTGAGAATCTAAACTCAAAAATTTCTTGATAAAATTCATTATGAGTTAGATTGGTAACTCGAGTTACAAATGCAATATGAAAATATGAGGCAAAAAAAAAATTCAAACAAAATTCGATCTTGCATTAAGGAGGAAACATAGTTTCCATCATAGATTTACTATTTCTTTCCCAACCAAAGTGTGTTACAGATTCAAACATTGATTGTAGATCAAGGGGAAAGGTGTTCTTTGAGTGCCTATGTAGTAAAATAAGCATGAACTCAGACAAATATATATTATCTTTTATATATTATACAATACCATATTTAGCCCCAATAAATGTGGCACTAATTTGAACTTACTGGAAAACACTCTAACCAGAATTACAACTTATGTCTTATTTTGCATAGAATATAGATTATGTCAACTCACTATTCTAATCCTAAATACAACGATGCCAAAATATATGAAGAATATAGTCAAGGTTAAGGGAAATTTATGTGACCCATTAAGACTGAGATACCAGGTATAGAAACAAACAATCTAATTTTGTTTATTATGCAATTGTCCTAATAAATGATAAACCGAGTTTACACTTCCCTATGTTGACAAGGTAGGATTCTTTTGTAATAATAATAAATTTTGAATTGAGAACATTGCCTACCTGGCAAGTAACACTGAAAGACCTTCTTCTCTGATTCTTTTCATCTTTTTGTCTTTTATCCATCTCCCTTTTCCTTGCCAATGCCTTTCTCCTAGATCCAAAGATCTCTCCTCCTCTAATGAGGCGTAGCTTTTAATAGTTTAAAGAGTTTTTCATTGCTTTTCTTTATTTATTTATTCCATTTTATTGATTTCTTTCTTCTTTTTTAAATTTATTTGCTTTATCTTTATTTCTAAGTCATATGATTTAATTGAGACTTTCCTCTGTATTATTTTTATTGTCAAACTTTCTATTTTATTTTTACCCAAATTTATAATAATTAATGAATTTATTAATTATCATTTCAAATTGTCATGACAGTCTAATGATTAATTTATAGACTAATAATTTGAATTAGTCTAATCAAGCAAAACTTGAAGCATTCATATCCATACATAAGGCGCACTCGATGAAATCTTCAAAACCATTAAACTATACTATCAAACTATAAGAAAGCATCTATCTATTGCAAGTAGCATTAAAGACATTATGCTAACCATTCAAATTATGCATCTAACATGAATTATTTATATGGTGTGTGTAGGGTTTTTGTTAGCTCTTTGTCAACCTATGACATCTCGATCTATGTCACCCTCTCTGATGATGCTCCCCCTCTGGCACACTCAAGGGATGCATTCTCCTACATCCACCTCACAACATGCAATTCATTATATCATATCTCATGATAAATATAAATCAATAATATAATTGGAATAGCACATTAATATGCTTAAAATGTGACCACATACATTAATCAACACATAGTAAGCAATTAGGTATCATTATCTAACTAAACAATATTCTATTATACTGAAATAGCATAAATTTCAAGCTTAATAAAAAATATAACCAAATCTAAATTTATTAGCTGTAGATATCCATGGATAATCTAGAAAGTTTGACTGGTGAGAAATCAGGATGTAACACTAAAGGTGTAAAAAAGTGTCATGGTACATATGTTCTCGCTATCACCATTGTTAATCATAATGATATGTATAGGATGATGGTCAAGGTATGCTCAAATAAATATATGATCTATTTCACTATCATAAATTGTAATAAAAGGTCTCTAAACCATAAGAGATAATGCATGTGTATAAGTGCCAATAATCTCATCTAATGGATGCCCTTAATGTGATGGATGGGGATGTACATTGTATGCCATTTTCACTTTTGGATCCTTCTCAGAATGATCTTTCAAAGTATTTCTAAATATATTTTGATTATGGTGATCCCCTAGTTGTGAACTTGAATCCTTTGGAGGATCATCGAAGGTAATCTTTTGTTTATCAATAAGCTCTTGAATTTTATACTTCAAGGTATAACATATGTTCGTAGAATGCCCAAGACCTTGGTGATAGTCAAAATATTCATTGACATCATAATATTTAGGTATAGCTCGACTCATATCAACCTCTATGGGAGGAGGGAGAGATGTGAGCTGACAATCCATAATATTGTGAAGTAAATAAGCAGAAGACTCAATTAATCATATAAATTGTCTTTTTGGTGCATTGGATAAGACAAGTTGATTAGGTCTTTTTGACACTACATTAAAAGTTATAATTTTTTCCTTCTTAGGTTATGTAGGTTTTACCTTGTAGCTTGGTTTGATATGAAACTTGGTATTAGATGTACTCGAGGTGTTTGCTACATACTTGGCTTGTTCAAGGAAATAAATTTCATTTCATGGTCTCGAACAATATGACATAAATCATCAAAATAGTTGAAAGTTTTGAATAATTGACTCATCTAATGGGGCAAACAAGCTTTGATTGAAAATTTCTTGTAGTTCTTTGTCTACCATTGGATTTGTCATTTTAGCCAACATTATTTTATATCTCAAAACATATTCATTTATAGGTTCATTGGTTCATTGTTTGATATTTGAGATTTGGGCATAGGATATGTTTTAGATAATGTTGATAGAGAAGTGTCCCAAAAATTGATCTGCAAGAAATTTGAATGCTTTTACTCATTATATTGGTAAATGATAGAACCACCCTAGAGAATATTCATTAAAACTCCTTGGAAATAGTTTAGTCAAAAGTTTATCATTGGAGGCATAATCAAGGCATGTTGCATAGAAAGATTAGATATGTTATTTATGATCACCCTTGCCATCATAAAATGTTAATTTAGCATAAGAGACTTGTGACATCATAATGATATCGAATAGACTCAAAGATAAGAATTTAGGTATAATGAGATGGAGAATGCGAGCCTTTTGATAACAGGGAGGTCTAGAACTGAAGGGTAGATCCCTTATTGATATTTGTCAAATGTAAAAGACTGAGATGCTATAAATATTTAGTTTTAGTATCTATAAATTATCTCCTCCTAACAACAAATGTCACACCCATTATTCTAGGACTTGAATCCAATCCTAGCTTGACACATGATGACATTTATTAACTTAAATTTGATGGCTCATCGAACTACCATATATAATAATATATATTATTAATTATTATTCATACATATGATTTATATAATAAATTTATATATAATATTATATTATATTAATATAATTATATTTTGTAATATGTGTGTGTGTGTGTATAATATATTGTTTTGCAAGCTGTAGACCCCTTTGCAATGGGCATTGGTCATGTGAATCCAAGTATTGCCCTGAATCTAGGTTTGGAGTATGATATGGGCCCCTTGGTGTATGACATTGCCTGAAATACCTTGTCATTGCCCTTCACCATCACCACATAAATCACCTTAAAATATTTCACTATTTGCATGTTCTATTTGACCTAGGGTCTAAGTATGACATTTTCATATGTT
Source organism: Torreya grandis (assembly GCA_037957365.1). Classification (NCBI taxonomy): domain Eukaryota; kingdom Viridiplantae; phylum Streptophyta; class Pinopsida; order Cupressales; family Taxaceae; genus Torreya; species Torreya grandis. The sequence continues at coordinate 1,856,041 of JARHVA010001815.1, forward strand.
CTTAACCCTAATTTAATTTCTCTAGGTATCAATATATTGGCATCATAAATGAATGGAAGCTACAAGATAGACTTTGAGACCTCAAATTCTTGTTCTATCATCAATGGTATTGCATCATTGATTAGATTTACACGTGAGATGCGGAGAAATGTTGCAATAAAATCAAATCTCACAATGTCCTTGTCCACCCTTAATAATAGAAAACATCCAATCAAATATGCCACCAACTTGCAAGTTGTGGACCCCTTTGTAATGGGTATTAGTCATGTAAATCCAAAAACTTTCCTAAACATGTGGTTGGTGTATGATATTGGCCCCCTGGTGTATGGTATCACCTGAAATACCTTGTCATTACTCCTCACCATCACTACGAAGCTCACCTTAAAATCTTTCATAATTTAGATTTTTTGTATGGCCTTGCCCTTTATTTAAGGGGTATGAGTATGGCATTTATGTATTTTTTAAATATTGATGTACTTGCTATAGTTGTTGATATATTCACAATTTGGATGAATGAAATCTAAAATATACACTCTCAAACCTCGATGTCTTGTCCCTGCATCAAGGAAGTGCATCATTGATTCAAGTTGCACATAAGATGTGGAGTTGTGTCACAACCAAATCAGCTCTCATGACATCCTACCCACCCTTGACAATAGAAAATGGCCAATAAAATATGCTTCCACCCTATAAGTTGTAGATGCTTTTGTTATGGGTGGAGGTCATGTAAATCCAGATAATTATGTTAATCCAACCTTAGTGTACAATATGGGTCCTCTAGTATATGATATTAAATATAATAAAGATGTCAACATATTGGCTTCATGGATGAATAGAAGCTACAAGATATGTTCTGGGACCTCAATTTTTGGTCCCAACATCAATGGAGATGTGGAGCCATATCATAATCAAATAAGCACTCATGATGTCCATGCCAACCCTTGACAATAGAAAATGATCAATAACATATGTTTTCATCTTGTAAGCTTCAGATTCCCTTGAAATGGGTGTTGGTCATGTAAATCCAATAGTTGCCCTGAATTTGGCGCTAGTGTATGATATGGGCCCCCTGGTGTATGATATCCCCTGAAATACCCTATTGTTATCCCTCACCATCATTGCTCACTTTTCCTTGAAATCTATCACTATTTTCATGTTCTATATGGCCTTTTTCTTTCTTCCAAAAGTTTGAGTATAATATTTCTATATGTTATTAATCCCAATGTAATTTATTTAGGTGTTAGTATATTATAATCATGGATGAACGGAAGCTACAAAATAGACTTTAGAACTTCTATTTCTTGTCCTAGCATCAAGAACATTGCATCAAATCATCTCTCATGATGTCTTTGTCCACCCTTGAAAATAAAAAAACATCTAATCAAATATGTCATTATCTTACATGTTGTGGAACCTTTTGTAATGGGTGTTGGTCATGTAAATCCAATAGTTACTCTGAATCTGGAGTTGGTTTATGATATGGGCCCCTTGATGTGCAATATCCTGTGAAATACCATTTCATTGCCTCTCACCATTACCACTTAGATCACCTTGAAATCTTTCACTATTTGCATGTTATGTATGGCCTTGCCCTTTCTTCAATGGGTTTGAGTATGACATTTCTCTATGTTCTTAAAACTGATGTAATATCTATAGGTCAATATATTGGTAGCATGGATGAATGGAAGCTACAAGATAAATTATTCTTTTCCTCGTATCAATAATAGTGAAATGTTGATTTGAGACGCACATCAGATGTGGAGCAATATCACAATGAAATTAACTCTTATGATATTCATGTCCACTCTTTACCAATCAAAAATGCCACCAGAGGGTATAAGTTGTAACCCCTTTAACCATAGATGCAGGCAATATAAATCCAAATAATTATGCTAAATCCAACATTATTGTATGATATCTGTCCTCTATTATATGATACTAAGTATAATATAATATAAAAAACCCTGTATTATGTAATTATTAAATATTATAATAATATTGATAAATAAATATCCCAAAAAAATAGCATAATTTTTGATCCGGCATTTATTCCACTAATCCTAAGGGATGTAGATGAAATCCGGTAAGTTGTCAATGCCATATGAGAAATAAATGAATCTGCTCCTGCCACAGACTGTGTGTGACAGAGCGTGATAAATTTGCAGTGACTTCACCGGACACGTCTCACTTCTCCTCGGGTCCGATGGTACGTAGGTACTCCGCTTTTTTATGCAAAATTCCACATTGCTGCATTTTCAATTAAGAAAAATGGTAAAATAGAAAGAAGCCAATAAGAACATGTGAAGGCTACAAACTATGATGCCAAATTGAAATATATGGTAACACGTTAGGGCAAAACAGAATACTATTTGGAGGGAGCAGGTGACAGCAGAAACGAATGTCATTTGGAGTAATTGCATGCCATTTGACAGACCAGATGAAATTTAATATTCCCATGAAACCATGCTTCACATTAGTTATTTGTTAATCGTCTAACAAGCTACTCCTGCGGCTGCATCGATTTTTACTGCTCAAACAGTTATTATTTTAAACCATTCTCCCTCTGTCACAATGGTTTTGCTTGTATTGGATTATGGGTGATCCTATTCCACTAACACAAGAAACAGATATTTGCTCCTAAAGAAATGGAATATTTCTCAATCAATCATGCAGGATTTTTAATTTGCCCCAAATAAAGCCTAATTAAATTAGTAACTTCAGAAATTCTATTCATGAATGAATAAAACAAAAAAACAAAAAAAAAATCACTAATTTTAGTTTACATGAAAACAAAAAACAGATGAATGGTTCGGAATTCTATACTTATATAGTTTCGCTATCTATTGAAATATTTTGGATGGTAGTTTTGTTTAAATTTAGATAAAGTTATTTTCAAATTTCACAGCAATTTTGGTTTTTTATTTTCAAAATATAGAATAAATTTGTCTGTTAATTTGTAATAACAAAAAATTTGTCTGTTAATTTGTAATAGAACATTTTCATTCGCTATGAGTAATTTTGTTTGCTTATTAAGAGCAATTGAATAAAATATGGAGCACTTTGTTCCCAAATTTCTAAACTTTAGAGCTAATCTTTAAAATTCGGAGCAAATTTATATTTGCTGGGTTGTAAATTCTTTAAGAAATTTTAATTTCCTGATATAAAATTGGAAGGATGAATTCCTGACATGTATATAAGTTCGCCCAATTCAACTCCAAAACCTTTGAATTTAGGAAAGTTTTGATAAAATGCCCTGTTCTCCCTATTTCTGAGCAGAATAATTAATATATTAACAATAAATGTATTACAATTATATTAATTATACAAAAATTATATCATATTTTTATTATACAATCACATATATATTTTTAAAATATATTTATTTCTATAATATATAATATTACATTAATGTATTATAAATAAATTATATTATTATTATTATAATATTTTTTTTTAATCTTAAAATAATAAATTAAGATATTCTAATTTTATTATTAATATTATATAATATTAATATATACTACAATATTATATTATAGTAATATTAATATATTGTAATATAATATATCATATATTTCAATATTTAATTATATTATTTAAAAATAATATAATATTATGTGTGCAATTCTGTGAATTTGGAAAAGACGTTTTTAATAGTGATTTCAACCTGCATTTTCTATTTAGAGAATGCATTTGTCATGCTTATATATTCTTTTGAGTAAATAAAATTTCAACGGTTATATTATTTCATTTCTTATATTTGCATTTAATACCATGCATGTTGTAGTCTACAATATTCTCCTACAGTTGTCCACACGCTTGTCATGCATAAATTGATATTTTTGATGCTAAATTACCAAATCTGTATAATCTTAATACTTTACCAAAATAATTTTTATATTAAAAATCTTCAATAAATTGAAAGATCTCGTTTTCCATGAGATTATATAATCTGTAAAGAAAACTCGTAAATTTTGCCTACGGAATGCAGGAATAGATGCAGCTGGAAGGGGCAGTAACTCCCAATATGAATTCTCTACAAATTTTCAAATTAAATTTGAGAGGTGCCTGTTTGTTTATCAGAAAAATCAACCGCTAATTAAGAGTTGTTAAGAACTTAGGGGTTATTATAGTATCCTTCAAAGCCTTTTCTTCCTTTAAGTAAACCAATTTTTTTGGTACAAAGAACCATTCTTTCGATCCCATATGGATCTTCCTTTTAAATAGTAGTGAATTAGAAAAAACACTCTCTTCAATGGCATAATATTTCCTTAAAATCCTTTTCTACTTGTAGAGAAGCTTGCAAACTTTTAGTGTAAACGAAGAATTCGTTTGTTTGCAGATATTAGTTTTATGCATAAATTAATATCTCGTATGGAACATATAGCTTATTGAACATAACACAATATGCTATTTTGTGGGGTTTGCAATGTAGCGTCATTGCTATCAATTTGTAAAAGGCATTTGGTGTTTTGTTGCTGAACTTGATTTCAAACAAGATCATTTACAACTTTGAGATTTTAATTAGATTCAGGGAAAGTAACAGTATAAATTTTAATTAGATTCGGGAAAGTAATAGCATAAGCATATTTTTTGGTTTCATTTTTCATATTATAAGGGAGGAGAGTATTCCTCTTTTGAATCTCTCAAAACATTAAAGGTTAATTATTGATTTGTAAGTGTCATTTGGTGTTAGGGGTTGAAATATTTTTAAGTTTTATATGGTGGTTATTGAGGTTTCAATTAATGAGATTTAGGAAAAACATCAATATGAATAAAAGAAAGCATTGTGTTGTAAGTGGCATTTGGTGTTATGGATTGAAATATTTTTAACTTTTATATAATCATTATTGAGGCTTCAACTTAATAAGATTCAAGGAAAGCATCAACATGAACAAAAGAAAGTTTTGTGTCGATGACTATTCAAAGTCACCAAGAAACCATGTATCAAAGTCTTCATAACGGCCATACAAAACAAAAGTACCCTGCTCCATCCTATACGCAAATCAACAAAAGAAAATTTTATGTTGAGTTTCATTTTATCTTAGACTTTAGTTACACATTGTATCCTTCTCCAAGTGTAAAACATTCTTACAATCAAACAATGCATGCATTCATTTGAGCCTCCAATCGAATTAAACATGACATTTTTCATAGAAAATAATAACAACCCCGATGCAGAACTCTACGACAGGTACTCAAGCTACAACATGGCTCTTATTATTATTATCGTCACTATCATCTTATTCCTAGCCATTGTATTTTTTACATTAAATCTTCTTCAAACTGCATTCAGATTCAAAATGGCTCTAAATTTTGAAACTCAAAACTTTTCCATTACATATAATTACAAAATTAATTTATTTACTGATATAGATTTTGTAAGGATTTTCTCAACTAAGAGTGGTTTATTCACAATCTAACATTGGAGAGTTCACAATTCATCTTCTTTCACATCCAAACATTGAATGAAGCACATCAAATTTCACAATTAAAATTGGCAAAAATCCCCTATTTCAACAAGAGATTGAGCATTTGACATATTTTTAATTCTTTTCTTTTCAACTTTTACATATATCATGTAGTTATTTCACTCAGATCAACAAGACACAACCTATCTTATAAATGTCTAGATATGCATATGCTACCATCATAGTTACTAGCATGTTTTAGAATGGTTTGAGAGAGAATGAATCAATTTATAGTTTTAAAAATGGTATAAATATGATGTGATCTTTAATTAACATGTACAAATCGCCATTTTGATGGTTTTTAGCGGTTTAAAAATTTATATATAATTGTCTCCTTTAATACATGTGTGTTTAACAAGTCATCCATACTTTTCGTTGCATCGCGACAAATCCGTGCTTCATACGATGTGACTAAGTTATCTAACATTGGTAATTGCAATCACAAAAGTTAGTGTGTGTAAACATGCATTGTACCATGTACACACATGTCATTCTTTAAAAAGGTAACATCTTTACAAAATAAGTCGTATGTACAACGAGTTACATGCAGTCGTATATTTTTTTTGACAAAGCATATATTAAGAGAAAGATCTGGAAATGAATCCTAACATGTTTCTTAGAAATGAAACTATAAAAATAAAAATATATTAATAACTACTAGAAAAAGAACGTCCATCATTTAATGTTATAACTAAAATCAAACCAACCCCACACACACACATGTATATTATAAATGAAATTAAACCAGGCCGGCCCTCCGCCGCTTACCCACCCATCCACACACAAATTCTCATTTTTGCCACGCTAGCTGCGAGATGTATTGCAAAAAAATATATTTGAAATATTCAAAAGAAAAATAAAATAAAAATTGTGTCACATGTTTTCAAATCATTTTATATAATTTATATTATCTTCATGTAAATTCCAAATCGTGAAACATATGAAATAAGTTTTATATAATTCGAAGAACGGTTGAAAAAGTTTCAAAATGATTTTATTCAATTATACTATTTTTTTAATTATTTTAAATATTATCAATTTTTTTAAATTATAAGGAAAAAAATAGTTTCTTAAAATCTACAATTATGAATTAAGAAAAAAAAAATTCCAGAATTCAGACAAAATGAGGAGCCTAGTTCTCCACAATTACAAAATCAACAACAATCAATCTATACAGTGAAGACTAACGACAAATATGTTTATCGAAACGCCCATACCCTTAAAAAAAGACATTGAAGACCAAACAATATGATAAACATCATAAATTTATAGAAGTTAGTCAATTGTTAAAAACATTATAAATTTTCAAACAAACCCATTCAATGTTAAATTAGATTTGATGGGCACTCACTTATATTCATAAGACACAATATTTATATTTATTCTTTGTTTTATTATTGGAATGCCTAACATTATATTAACAGAAAAAAAAAAAAAATTAATACAAATAAAAGGTTGCAAAGTAAAGTAGCCAAACACATCATGATTCAAACTCCTTGTTGAAGGAACAAACCAACTCTAAACACAAGACAAAAATTAGTTGGTTAAGGCACGGTCCACAAAACTAAAAAAAAACTAAAGAGTAAAGATTTAAGCACATGCCGCTACCCCAAGAGACAAAGGTAGAGGATCATCCTTAGAAAGCACCGTCTAAACAGGGGGCTCCACCTCAAGAATATCTAGAGTAGTCCAGCAATGAAGGGGATCGTCATGAATAGTGATAGGTCATCCATCAATGGGTTAGGTAAGAATAATAGTGCTAGCCAGAGAGTGCTGAGAAAGACCAACATCAAACTTCCCATGAGAACTCTAGCCACCCCCTGGGGGAAGGCAAGGAGAGAAGTGGCCCCTGCCTCTAGACCAACTTATGCTTTGATGCCTTTTGAGAGGAGGAGGTATTAGACCACAAGGTAAGCCATTAGTAGCATCTGGGTCGTGGTGCAAGGGGTACTCCTCTTACGGTGGAGGAGCTCCTACAGGTGGTGGAAGTCAATGGCCATTTCTTCCACTTGAACTTGAATCTCATAGAGACCAAAAAAATAGTTCAACCACCTTTTCATTAATAAAAAATGAAATTTCACAGGTATCATGATTAAATATAGCATTATTTCTGGGTTTCCCTAACTGAAAGAGAATAATTGCATGAAAGAATTGCTAGAGAAAGGCAATAGAGGCTAGCCAACTAGAATAGTCCCCAAAGAGTGTTTATCGCCAAGATAAAGCTCAAGGTGGTAAGGTTGAAATAGAAAATGAATCCATGGCTAGGCAGACTAGGCTTCCGAACAAAACCATAACATATGTTTAAAGGACTCTGGATGATTGCAAGCCAGATATAAGGGTTGGGGAATGTATAGGTGGATCAATCTCTCGTTGAGGGGAAGTACTTAATATATCAAACACCATAAAAAATGAGCGAGTTTGGGCTCTAGACCAAGCTACCACACATGATCTAGACGAGCAAGCTAAGTCCTAGAAGAGGACTGGAGACCCCAACACCTATTGAGTTTTCCTAAAGCTAGGGAAAAGGGAATCATCACATGATAAAATAACTTAGAAGAGTAATTCTTGAAATGAGTATTGCAATTCCACTTCCAATCCTTCCATGATCCCATAAGAGGCCACCGGCCAAGTTTATGCAATAAAATATCAAGTAACAACTACTAAATTTGAAGAATTGAAATTAAGTCAACATTATTTAACTGAAACTTAATTTTAAATTTTGGCTAGGGGATCCAATCCCTAGGGGTAATCAAATCCTAAATAGTGTGAATCCCTTTATGGAATAATCACAAAGCTTGAATACCAGGTAATTTAGTCAGGAGAATAGAAGTAGTAAGAATAAGGGACCACCACAAGTTATGGTCATTAAAAGACAACCTTGTGTGAAAACCATCCCCCACCCACCTCAAGTGGGGTTTGACAGCTTCAAAAGCCTGCCAAATGGTTTTGGACACAAAAGAGATAGAGATATTGATAGGAGCAGTAGTGATGAGAAGGATTGGAAGCCAATATTCTCGCAACTAGTTTTACCATAAGGAGAGCCTATAGGGATACAATACCTTAGGCAAAAAATCAAGATTCATTATCCTCAATAGCTCAAACAACCCACTTAGCACACAAGAGAATACTTTGCCTAGAGGTGTCAATGGTACCCATATCACTTTTATCACAAGGGATGCAACAAATATCCCATGCCACCAAATGAACACCCTAGGCATGATCAGAATTGGCCTAAAAGAAATATTTAAAGATTTTGGCCAGTGCTTCATAGGAGCATTAGAGGTAACTCAATAGGAAGAATATTAGACATGAGTAGTGACCAAGATTTTGGTACAAACATGAAATTTCTCTGTTAGGGATAAGGGCTTAGTAATCTAACATTTGATCTTTGTTTCAATCCTGTCAAGGACATACTGCCAAAGTTTGACTAGATAACTATAGAAATCAAAGGGGATGCCTAATAACTTGAATTGCTTCTCTTGATCATTGCATTACCAATTATATTTGAGAAGACAACCATGCATAGGCATCATACTTTACCAAAAACAATGAGTTTTCTTCCAATGGAGGCTGGACCCAGAACCCAGACATAAAGTGTCTAGACTTTGGATAGCTTCATTAAAGGTGGCATCTTGTTCTTCAAGCGTGAGGAAGTTGTCATATATAAAATGTTCATTGATGAGCTAGAAGGTGCAATAAAGCAAAACAATGCCCTGAGCAAGCCCCTGAGAAGCTCTGGAAGCTAGGAGATAACCCAGGGCTTCAACAGGTAACACATAAAGCATCCAATCAAGGGGACAACCTTGGTGAATATAAAATTGAAGATCAATCTCCTAGGTTTTATAACCATTAATAGTGAGTCAAGCTGAAGCATCATGAAGCAAATTCTAGATAATAAAAATAAAGTAGGGGCTAAAGCTAAGAGCTTTGAGCATGGCCAAAATGAATTTCCACTCAATTCTATCATAAGCATTTTAAAAATATAATTTAAGAAAAATGGTTCTTTGGAAAGAGGATCTATACCAATCCATGCCCTCCCAAACTGTAATAAGATTATCTAAAATATAGCACCCTCTAATAAAACCTATTTGCTCTGGTTTAAAAATGGTAGACAAGATGAGGTAGATTCAGTTGGTAAGGGCCTTAGCAAGAATCTTGTAAGAAACATTGAGAAAGGTTATAGGCCTCCAACTAGTAAGCAACTTAGGATATACAACTTTAGGAATAAACTTGATATTACCTTGGTTGATCATGGTTTCAAGGGACTGATTCTGTAGGTCTTCCTTGTAGAATTGCAACAAATTTGACCCAATAAACACCTAGGTGGCTTTGTGAAATTCATAGGGGAAGCCATCAAGGCTAGGGGATTTATCACTTCTCATGTAATGCAAAACCTCTATGAGTTCTTGGAAGGTGAGCATGGCATCATAGAGACATTGATAAGTAAGAATGAGCTTACACAACATCATATTCAGGAACTTTTGAAGTGCTTAGGTTTGCTCAACTATGTGTACTTGAGATTGAAAAACCATCCTATAATGATCCAAGAAAGATGAAGAGATTTCAAATTGAGAGTTAAGTTAGGATTGAGCGACTTGATTGGCATTGATCTTCCTGCAAGCTTACTTTAGTTTTAATGCTTTGAAAAAAACCTTTGAGGCCTTGTCACTAATTTTAAGCCAATGACTCTGAATGTGCAACTAAACACCTCTATCTGCATGGCTATCTACCACTTTAAGGTGGTGTTTGAGAGAGGCTATAAGCCATAACTGTTAGGTTGTGGAGCTAAAAGCTTCACTGATGCAGACATGGAGGAGGTTGCAGAAGAGTTGCGGAGTGTCACAGATACCGGCGTCGGTTAGGCCAACCAACATCGGCAGGTAGGAGACAGGAAGAAACCAACGTCAGTCAGAAGTCGGCCGGCGTCGGTGATGATGTCGGTCACCTGTGGTTCGAGCTGCGAGTATATTACGGGCAGTTGGTTGACGAACCAAGTGTTTGCATGTTTAGAGCTAATTTTAGATTGAGAGCTGCGGATCTAATTATTGTATTAGATGTCTAATTATTGTTTGGATGAGATCTATATAATAGACTCATGGTTGTATTGTAAAAGTGTGCTAGAAAGCCATAGAGATTTTAGAGAGAGCTAGTGTAGCTCCTCCTAGTTCCAAAGGGGTGTTGAGAGTGTATGATCAGGGAGAGTTGTAGGGTCTGCAAGGTCTAGGAGCTGATCCACCGGGGTACTGGTTGAAGAATCATAAGGACTTGGAGAGGCAAGGACAAGGGTTCTTCAGGGGTGTAGAGATATCTACATGGTGAGTAAGGTCTAGTGATTTGCAGGTAGCAGCAAAGACCAGGGGATCTACTTGGAGTACGGTTGTGTACTTGGTATACTGGCAGCGTGTTACTGACTGGTTGGAGAGGTGAACATCAATTCTATATTGGAGTTGATTGTTGGGACCGAGAGAGAGAGGGAAGAAGGTCTTGAGGTGTGGCAAACCTTTGAGGTGGAAGAAGAAGTGGCATCTTCTTTATTGTATATTCTGCTAAGTGATTATTAATACAATTGTGTATTGTCTCTCAATTTTTTGTGTTGTTTCATATTTCTAGTTACTTATTGATTCTGGTTAAATTCCGTGTTTAGTTGCTAATACAAGAAGTAATCATATGTGCTCTATTGGTAGAGCAAGATCCTGACTCAGTAGGCATCGGAGTATGTTTATTGTTCTAGGTTCCTGACAAGTGGTATCAGAGCTTTTGGTTGGGTTACTAACAGGTGGTTTCAGATCTGGTAGTGTTTTTGATTACAGGTCACTCGCAGGGGTTTCAGATTGAGTGGGAGTATAGCAATGGCAGAAGGAAGTAAGCTACAAATGGAGAAACTGAATAGCACAAATGGTCTGATTGATGGAAAGAAAGAGCAGGTAAAGAAAGATTGTTGGTTGGTTGCAGATCAACAGGGAGGAGCAGATGTTGCAGGAGATGTTGCACAGGATGTTTTGGATAAAGTGGAATCTTGGTTCACAGATTCTTTTGTCTCTTTCCATGCAGCTCGAAATAGAGCATCTTTTCATGGGTATGTCTTTGGAGACTTTGGAGAGATTTATTTAGGAGTTGGAGAGCCTTGTCAGATTATTGACAAAAGGGAAGTGAAGCTGAAATTGCAGACGGATAAATCACAGTGGTTGAAGGAAGTCATGCAGGTACTAGTCTTGGAGATGAGTCTAATTTCTTCAAGAAATTTGGGTGATGAGAGATGCACTGTAACTCTCACAGCGGATACACTTGAATTAGATGGTGGTAAGAAAGTAGGTATCCTTTATCTATCTACTTATATTACTGATTCACTTTTTGTTGCAGAGATGTGGCTTCATAGGCTTAGTCACATATGTAGAAGGAGAATGCAGGTTTTGAAGCGGAAGTTAGATGTCTTTGACAAGCTAAAGAACTAGAAAGCCTTGGTGTTCATGGAGGAGATGACGGATAGAGATCAAGTGAGGGAACTGAATTATTTTGAGCAGGGCTATGTTGATTTGAATAGGATTTTGATCCATGGAGAGCTCACAGGTAAAAAGTTATCACTCACAGACGAACACAGGTACCAGCGTCGGTCAGATAGTAATCGACGTCGGCAGAAGGAAGACTGACGTCGGTCATGAAGGAACCGATGTCGGTAGAAAGGATACCGGTGTTGGCCAGGGAGACGACGTCGGCAGTCAGGGTCAGTGTAGGGAACCGACATCGGTTGGCAGCAGACTGGGAGATGGCCGAAATTAGTCACTGGAATGGATATTGGGTGGACATCAAGCTATCAACAAGTCTCAAATGCTCATGTCGAGGTCAGAAAGGGTAAGTGAACTTCATATTCATTGTTCACCTTATTTATATTGCTTACTAATGGTCGTGAACCAGGTAGACGTGAAGAGGCAATGCAGGTAGAATCCAGATATAGTGGGAGCTTGGCATGGATGAGGAGTGTGAGTCCTTGGAGAAGAACCAAACAGGTATTTGTTGGTAGAGTTGTCAACTGGAAGAAAGCACTGAGAGACGGACGGATTCCCATAGTTAAAGAGGAGAGTGGATGGATACATGAGACAGAAGGCCAAGGTATATGGTCTTGAAGAAGCTGCAGGACAGTGGTACAGGTTTTGACAGGTGGATGACAAAGCATGGCTTTAGTCAATGTTAGTGTAACTATTGTGTTTGTCTTACCAGGTGGATGATGAGTCATGACATTATCTTGTTACTGTATGTGGACGGTTTGCTAGCAGATTTGTACATACAGGGTTTTTGCTGAGCTAAGGGTAAGGTTAGTTCAGAGGCATGTCAGGTAGAATTTGGAGCAGCAAAATTCTTTGGCATAAGAGATATGGAGATTTTATCTCCAGTGGGAGCTGATGTGAAGACGGTGTTGGCGGGGTTCATGATGCAGGATGCAGAATCAGAAAGCACACCAAGGGCTGGACAGTTCAAGCTTAGCTTGAAACAGGGTTCGAAATCACATGAGGTCTAGTGTAGGCCTAAATTTTCCCAAGCAGTGGGGGTTGTCAGAAAGTATGGAGCCAATTCGGGGAAGGAGTACTGGAGGGCAGTTCAGTGGGATCAGCAGTAGTGATTCTTGTTATGCAGGGTCAAGGCCTTCACTACATGGATATGTAGGTTCGGATATGGCAGGTTACTTGAATGACAGGGATAGCATCACAGGTTGTGTGGTGGTTGGTCTTCAGTATTGAGCTTGAAGAGGGATACAAGCCAAGAAACAGATTAGATGGGCTACAAATACAGGTACAGGTGCAACTATTTATCTCCAAGTGGGAGATTGTTAGGTTGTGGAGCTAAAAGATTCACTGATGCAGACATGGAGGAGGTTGCAGAAGAGTTGCGGAGTGTCACAGACACCGGTGTCGGTCAGGCCAACCGATGTCGACAGGTAGGAGATAGGAAGAAACTGACGTCGGTCAGAAGTCAGCCGACGTCGGTGATCCCCAGGCAGACAGGGACCGACGTCGATCACCTGTGGTTTGAGCTGCGAGTATATTACAGGCAGTTGGTTGACGAACCAAGTGTTTGCATGTTTAGAGCTAATTTTAGACTAAGAGATGCAGATCTAATTATTGTATTAGATGTCTAATTATTTTTTGGATGAGATCTATATAATAGACTCATGGTTGTATTGTAAAAGTGTGCTAGAAAGCCATAGAGCTTTTAGAGAGAGCTAGTGTAGCTTCTCCTAGTTCCAAAGGGGTGCTGAGAGTGTATGATCAGGGAGAGTTGTAGGGTCTGCAAGGTCTAGGAGCTGATCCACCGAGGTACTAGTTGAAGAATCATAAGGACTTGGTGAGGCAAGGACAAGGGTTCTTCAGGGGTGTAGAGATATCTACATGGTGAGTAAGGTCTAGTGATTTGTAGGTAACAGCAGAGAGCAGAGGATCTACTTAGAGTACGATTGTGTACTTGGTGTACTGGCAGTGTGTTACTGACTGGTTGGAGAGGTGAACATCAATTCTATATTGGAGTTGATTGTTGGGACCGAGAGAGAGAGGGAAGAAGGTCTTGAGGTGTGGCGAACCTTTGAGGTGGAAGAAGAAGTGGCATCTTCTTTATTGTATATTCTTCTGAGTGATTATTAATACAATTGTGTATTGTCTCTCAATTTCCTGTGTTGTTTCATATTTCTAGTTACTTATTGATTCTGGTTAAATTCCATGTTTAGTTGCTAATACAAGAAGTAATCATATGTGCTCTATTGGTAGAGCAAGATCCTGACTCAGTAGGCATCGGAGCATGTTTATTGTTCTAGGTTCCTGACAATAATGACTCCACATTGAAGGGATCAAACTCAAGAGAGATGGAGACCCATTGAAACTCATTGACCGTGGCCTCTTTTGACCACTTTTTGATTTGAGTAACATTTTTGCCATTGTGGCAAAGGAAGGAGGTGGTGCATAGAATGGCCTCATGAGTCTATCCATAAATACTCTATGTGTGATGCATGTTAGTAGATTGTTTTTCTACATTTTGTGTATCTATAGGAAGTTAAAGTGTCTAGATTCCTCCTTCAGACTTCCTTACAAAGCATTTGGCATGACACGACCCAAATAACCATATTGCATGAGGAGGGATGTGGTGATGCTTGTATTTTAGTTTCCCCTAAGGTTTCTACTGACATTATTTCCATAGGGTAGGACCCCTCACATTGGTAAGTTTGGATTATTCTTGACATTGATTGCCATCCTTTGAGCATTCTCAACATCAAATCACCTAGTGATGGTCTTGACCGTCCCTTGCTTTGATGATCCTTAGATGATGGGTTGTCTACTACCATGTGGCTAGTATTTGGAAATTTTAACATGATTGAACACCCCCAAGACAAGGTTGAGGCCCTCCTTATGTGATGGTGTGTTGGTGAATATGAGGCTTGATATTATTTTAAAAATAAAAGGGTCCTGGATGACCCTCTCGTCTGATGGTAGATATTTAGCCCTACGTCTTGGTTTATGTGGTCTAACTACCAATCTAGGGATCATCGCATACTCTAATGGCTCAGCTGCCTTATGTTCTCAGAGAAAAATATTTTCTCCTTTTCTATTATTGATGTACACCCTGTCAATGTCCATTCTAGTATTATTTTGTCAGACCATTCCCCTATTTCCTACAAAGTGGAATGGACTTCAGGATAATACAATGTACCACATTATCAATTCATTCATTCTTTGTTTTGGATATCATATTTATTGGGGAATTACTTGGTGTGACTCTCACATGTGACCTTGTAATGGCAGTAGACCTTTTCATTCTCAATCAATCAACTCTTGAAACAACATTCTATTGAACCCAATTAGAACATATGAATGATTCGTCACCTTAGTAAATGTTAGAAACAAATGTTTAAAGCTTTGTTAGTTTTTTTAAATTTATATGCAGTTTGTAATTTAGAGCAAGTAGTAGATCTATTTTATTTTTTCTACTTTGTATTGCTTATATTTTTATCTTCTTTTATTCTTTATATTGAGTACTATGTTTGTAAAAGATGGACCAAATTGTGAAATGTTACACATGAATTGTTCATTGTTAGATGATTATTCTTATAATGTCCATTTTCATTAAGGTTTTATGATTTTATATATTATGTTGTGATTTCAAATATACCTATAATTATGCCTATTTATGTTAAATTATAATACAAGTGCCACCTATTAGTAATAGATCAGCTACATTGTATGCATGATATATAAATTCTTTGTTGGTCTTTCCTTCGTATGCTTTTTATTCTATTTGTGGTTCAAGGCCTTAAAAGTCTTCCCACACCCATAAAATTTTCCCTCTCAAGCTTTGTTTTAATTATTCTCTTACATTATAAGCAAACAAGGTGTTGGGAAATACAAACCATGCAGTTTCATGTCATTGTAGTGATGGTTACCATGCTAGCATTAATAAGCATTTCAACATGTCATTGTATGAAATCAAAGAGTATTTTTCCAGTAAATTGGCTTGTGGTAGGCATGATGCCATCACTACTATGGAACACTAACCAATGTGTATGACTATGCAACCAAAGCTAGTCATTAACAATGGTGGCACCTTCAAATTTAGCGGCCCCTAAATGACCAAATATCTCTTTGAAGTAGTCACCTCAAATCCTACTAATTTAGAGAATATTCTCAAGAATGATTTCTCTAACTTCCCTAAGGGTTCCTATTTTAAGGGTGTTTTCTTACATATTTGGTGATGTTTTGTTCACAATAGACCATGACTAATGGAGGAGACAAAGAAAAGTAATAGGGATATCCCTAAGCAACAATATTTTCAGAGACTATAATATAAATATTTTGTAAAAATTAATGCAAGAAATATTCATACCAGTACTTGACCAAGCAAAAAATTCATATCAGTACTTGACCAAGCAAACGAAAAAAATATGTATTTGATCTATAATATGTATTGCTTAGATTCAAATTTGATAACATGCACATTATTGTATTGGGTAATGACCTAGGATGTTTAAGTCTTGGTTTTCTTCTTGATGTTCCATTTGCCATGGCCTTTAATGAAGCTATTGAAGTAATGTACTTATAGGCTCGTATGTCTTCCATTTTTATGGAAGTCTTTGAGATTTTTGAATGTGGGATTTGAGAAAAATCTTAGGAGAGCTTAATTAATAATATGCGATTATGCATCAGAGATGGTGAACTTTAGAATTGAGGAGATCAAGGAAGGGAGGAGGAGGACAGAAGACTGACATTTTGTCATGTTTTATAAATATTGAGGAATAATAAAGGCATTCTCCTCGTCAAAAATTGTTGTAGGTATAAAAATTTTAAAGACATTGCACATTTTTAAAAATTTAGAATAAAAGTTGAGTTTTATTCATAGTGTTTCAATTTTAGTAGAGATTTGTAATGATTTTATTTCATAAGTTGATACCATTATTCATTTTTAACAACTACATTTTTTTATTTTTTTCTTTTCTACAGGATCTAACTTTGAGCATATTTCTTGTTGGGATAGATACAACTGCACTATCTCTTTGTTAGTTCTTCTAGCTTCCAAGAATGAATCCATTTTTATAAAAAAAGATAGTCAATGAAATCACCCAGATATTGAAGACAAAAAACCTGAATAACAACCATAATTCCTATGAGAAGATGGATTTATTTGGCATAGATAAACTGAGATGCATGAACTATTTGCAAGTAGCGTTGTTTGAATCTTTAAGGCTTTTCATCCTATCCCCATAAGTTATAGACAAGTCATAGAAGACAACATTTTACTTGATGGAACTCATGTAAAGCAAGATTCAAAGCTTTTTTATTTTTTTTATGCTACAAACAGAACGGACATCCTCTAGAGTAAAGATGCCTTGGAATCTAGGTCTAAGAGATGGATTAACAAAGAAAGTGTTTATATTAAAGAGAGGGATTGTAAATATCTTGTGTTTAATGTTGGTCCTAGGTTGTGCTTGGGAGAGATATTGATTTTTTTAATATGAAGTTTATAGTTTCAAATATTCTTGCTCACTATAAAGTGAAGATTGATCATGGTCATAAGGTGAGCACTAAATTTGGGTTGACTCTCTTCATGAAATATGGCCTCAAGGTTGCCTTGCATTCAAGAGAGGTTGTTATACAATGAAGAAGAAGAGAGTGAGTTGGTTATGTTTGTACACAATATTTAGATGTTATTGCAGAAAGGATAATCTACAATGGAAGAGAGTTTGTTGGGTTTGTTATAAATTATATGCAAGAGTCTGCAATGCTAGACCCACAAAATATTTGTGTAATAAGAAGATAGAAAATATTATTCTTATATTTTAGCATGAGTATCTGATTTTTGGAAAACATTAATCTTATATTTTATTTTAGTATGGATAGTTGATTTATGGAAAATGTTATTCATACATTTTATACACTATTTTCCCTTTCATTATACTCATGAATAAATAAATAGTTTGAAATAATAATAAATACTCTTTCCAATAAGTAATACAACATGAGAAGATTGGAAGCAGGACCCAGATGGGGGTTGTGATAATGGTCATGATCATTGCATTGAATTTAGGAATTTATGTTGAATAAGCCATCCCTTACCAGAACTAGAGACCTTATTCCATACACCATCCTCTATTTTTGTTGGGCACCACATTGTTTGGCTAGTAGAAGTAGTAGAAGTTGATGGTAGATACAATTAACAATTGTCATTATATCTATTTCATAATAGTGCCCATAGATGAACCCATTGTTTAATAGTGTAGTGCTAAGGGTAGAAATATTGATACATGTTTACCTACGTTGGGCAGCCATGTTGCTTGCTTGATCTGTTTTCCCTTTCTTCTTTTTCACTCTATAGTTTGCTTTTCCCAACAGTCAATTCATCGTGCACCATACAATCACTGAGATCAACATAGAGTGTAGTGTCGCTTCTATAATTTATGACCTTTACGAAAGAAAGAATACAAGCTTGGGCAAGAATTGATTGTTGGGTGGGTTCAAATCTTGATGCCACATTATATAACGACTGTGAAGTGGCAGATCTTGTGGAGCAGCAGATCTCTCTGTCTATGTTGGAAAACCCAACTTCACTATTGGTTGTATAGGAGAGAATTTTAACAAAAACAAATGCAAATAATAATACCAAATGAAAGACCCATGTGGGCAGTAATAAACAATTGAAGAAATAAAGTACGGGAGAGAGAATGTGGAGGAATAAACACACACACACACACACACACACACACACACACACACACACACACACACATCTAAAAACCTTTAAATTATTTACATATACAACTATTGTTGTTTTAAAAAATAACTCAAAAAAATGCCCTATTTTTTTTCCTGCTCTATTTTTTCCTTTTCTACGGACTACTTTCTCCTCGTGCTACGAACTACTCTAACCCAACTATATTTTGTTGCACATTCTCTATTTTGCTCATAAACTCCTATTCCTTTTACAAACTACTGCTCCATCTCTCTTCCTTTACAATGGACTGCTACTCTTTTACAGGCTACTACTATGTTGAATATGTCTTCTACTACTACACATTCACCTCTTCCCCTGCTACTGCTTTCATTTTCCACCTACCTACTCTGTAGATTTTCTCCCCAAAACAAAATAGGCTCCAAATTTGAAAATTGAAATAATAACATTTAATTTTGTTGGTGGTTGCATATTTCATGATTCAGAGCTAGATGGGTTAGGTAAGAATTAAAAAATAATATTTTAACACCCTCCCTTATTTTTGACCTTCCTATCATGGTCAATTAGACTCTTCTCATTCTCCAAAACCTATTTATAACTTATTTTTAACTTACCAAATGCTTTTGCATCATTTTTATGCATGTCCAGAGGTTCGTAACTGAATTTTGTAGCTCTACTGATGGAGTCCATAGTTTTTTTGTAGGAGTCCATAGTTCTACTGATGGAGTCTATAGATTTTTTGATGGAGTCCATAGTTTTTATATAAGAGTCCATATGTTTTCTGATGGAGTTTATATATTTGTTGTAAGAGTCCATAAGTTTGCTGATGGAGTTCGTAAATTTACTGATGGAGTCCATATATTTGTTGAAGGAGTCCATAGTTGTATTGTT
Source organism: Torreya grandis (assembly GCA_037957365.1). Classification (NCBI taxonomy): domain Eukaryota; kingdom Viridiplantae; phylum Streptophyta; class Pinopsida; order Cupressales; family Taxaceae; genus Torreya; species Torreya grandis. The sequence continues at coordinate 1,875,603 of JARHVA010001815.1, forward strand.
TGAGTCCATAGCTCTGTTATAAGACTCCAGAGATATCATAACATTATGTAATCCTAATACTTCTATATTTATGACCCCTAACCTTCCTCTAAGGTGCATGAAAGTGTCCTTAGGCAATTGCATAGTAAAAATATTAGCTAGCTACGGATCAGACTTGCAAAAACTAAGCTCTATGACATGATTTTCAACTAAATCATGAATAAAGTGATACTTGATTCCAATGTGTTTGCTCCTACAATGAAATATGGGGTTCTTTGACGATGCTATGGATGATACATTGTCATAATAGATCGTAGAATCTCCTTGTTGCTCCTCATGCAAATTAGAAAGTATCTTTCTCAACCATATAGCTTGGCATGCTACTGCATTAGCTACTATATGCTCTGCTTCAGCTGTAGAAAGTGACACTATCGGTTGTTTCTTTGAAACCCAAGATATGGCTCCTCACCCAAGATGAAATACATACCTAAAGGTGCTCTTTTGGTCATCAAGGTTGCCTGTCCAATCACTGTTCATGTAACCAACAAGCTGAAACTCATCTTTTATTGCATATAAAACACCATAATCTCTTGTTCCATTCACATACCTCAATATCCCCTTACCTGCTTGCCAATGTGTCTCTTTTGGCATTTCCATAAATATTGATATAAGGTTGACTGCATACATGATATTTGGCCTTGTTACAATCATATACATTAGGCTTCCCACTAGGCTCTTATAGAGTATGGGGTCTATATTATTGCTGAAATAATCTTTGCATAACTTAAGGCTTGTCTTAGTTGGAGTGAATATAGGCTTGTTATCCAACATCTTGAACCTTTCCAAAACCTCTTTTGCATACTTAGATTGGCATATGAATATGCCTTCATCTATTTTATTGACTTCTATCCCAATAAAGTACTTCAAGAAGCCCAAATCAGTTATTTCAAACTCATTTTTCATGTATATTTTGAATATTAGATCATCCACATAGAATACAACAATCAACATACATTTTTTGCATGCTTTGATGTATAGTGTAGGCTCACTTTCACTCTTTCTAAAACCATTTCTCAACAAGTATGAGTCTATATGTATGTACCATTCTCTTGGGGCTTGGTTGAGCCCATTCAATGCCTTTTTCAATCTATACACTTTGTTCTCATGCTTTATAATCTCAAATCTAGGTGGTTGTCCCACATAGACCTCTTCTTCTAGCACTCCATTCAAGAATGTTGACTTTAAATCAATTTGATGCACCTTCCACTTATGTTGGGCAACAATGGATATCATTGTCCTTACCATTTCTAGCCTTGTTATTGGTGCAAATGTTTCATTGTAATCACATCTGGGCTTTTTTTTGTAGCCCTTCACCACTAGTCTTTCCTTATGCCTCTCTATCTGGCATTCAAGAGTAGTTTTTATCTTGTATACCCACTTAACTCCTATGAACTCTTTTCCTTTTGGTAGATCAAGTAACTCCCATGTGTCATTTCTCTCTATGGCATTCATCTCATCATCCATAGCCTCACACCACTTATCCTTGACTGCTTCTTTAAATTAGATTGGATTAGCTGATAGAAAGAGTACATAATTCATAGTGTCATCCTCATTTTTTTCAAATCTTTATTGCTCATAAACTTCTTGCAAGCTTCTTTCCCTTACTTGATGTTGACTTAAGTTAGAGGAGGAGCATGTTGAATCATGAACAACTCAACCTATTTGATGGTTGCTACCACTAGATGAATCAACCCTTTGTGAAATAAGGGTCCATGTTAGTGCATTGGTGGTTTTACCACATGTTGTTTTATATTCAATGAAGGGTCCATCATCCCTTATTTCAATATGCTCTTCTCCTTGTCTCTCTTCCCAAACTTCATGCTCAGTGAATTGAACATCCTGACTGATTATGAGATCTTTGATGATGGGATTGTATAGCTGGTATGCCTTTGATTGGTCACTATAACCTATGAAAATACACTTTTCACCTATGTCATCCCATTTTTTTCTTCTTTTCTGGGCACATGTGCATATAATATAGAGCTGAACACTCTAAGGTGTTCAATACTTGGCTTCCAATTGATCCATGCTTCTTGAGGGATTACATACCTTACACTCTTAATTGGAAAAATGTTTAACAAGTACAAATATATTGCTACAGCCTCAACCCAAAAATCATTAGACAAACATTTTGCCTTTAGCATGCTCCTTGCCATCTCTTGGATGGTCCTATTCTTCCTCTCGGCCATACCATTTTATTGCAGTGTATATGTGGTTGTAAATTACTTCTTTATGCCATGATCCTTAAAAAAATTCATGAAATCATTAGAGATATACTCTTCCCCTCTAACCATCCTCAAAATCTTGATGTAGTGGCCATTTTGATTCTCCACCATGGCCTTGAAATGCTTGAAGGTCTCAAATGCTTCTGATTTATTCTTCAAGAAGTACACCCATATCTTCTGACTATAATCATCTATGAAAATCATGAAATAGACATTCTTGGATAGGGAAGGGTTCTTCATTAGACCACACAAATCTAAATGGATCAGCTCTAATGGATCTCTATCTCTTCATGCCTTACCCATGGGAATTTCACTACTATGTTACTTCCCCAATATGCATCCCTCACATACCTTGTTTGGTTGTTCTATAAGGGGTAACCCCTTCACCATGTGATTATTATGAAGAATGTTCAACCCTATAAAGCTCAAATTCTCATACCTAAGATTCCAAAGAATGGGTTCATCTACCATCACTATTTTGAATGCTGTTGTGAGCTCACTTTGCATTCTCAATGGAAACATTTGATTGCTGCTATCTTTCTATTACAACCACTCCTATCAAAGATGATTCACTCACCATTCTCAAATGTAACCTTGTATCCATTTTTTACAAGCTACCCTATGATGATAAGGTTATGTTTCAACTTGAGTACATAGTAAACATCATGAATTTGTCTTTTATCACCTTGCTTGATGCAGATTAAAATACTACCCTTGCCCATGACATGAACCTTATCCTTATTTCTAATCTTCACCTTTTATTTTATTATCTCATCTATATGGCTAAACATCTCTTTGTTCCCACTCATGTGGTTACTATAACCACTATCCAAATAGCATGTCTCCTTCCAACTTTGTTTGGTAATGTTGCATGTTATAAGAAATCTTCCTCCTTTCTCATTCTTATTTGGTTCAGCCTCTTGTGTATGAGTGAAATTAGAATTATACCTATTCATGTCATACTCCTTCTTTCTACACTCACTAGCATAATGTCCATACCTCTTGTAATCATAATATTGGATGCTAGACTTATCATAACTTTGTGTAGATCCACCTCTAGAAGTGATGTTTCTCCTTCCTCTTCCTCTTCCTCTTCCATGTGGTTCTTAATGGCCATGTCTTTCACCTTTTTTACTACTGTAATTTCTTCCTCTTCTTCTATTGTTTGATCCTCTCCGCCTCCTTTCACATTGACATTGGTCTTGAATGCTTGCTCATGGGAGGAGGTGGTTGACCTATTCAACCTTTGTTCATGGGTTTTCAAAGAACCCATTAGCTCATCAACTGTCATTTTCCTCAAATACTTTGAATCTTATATAGAAACCACTATAGGGTTAAATCTAATTAGAAGGCTCCTCAACACCTTCTCAATAATCCTATGGTCTTCAAGGGTATCATCACATGTCTTCATTTGATTTACTATGTTCATTGTTCTTGTAAAGAAGTCATTAATTGACTCTTTATCCTTCATTTGTAGGGTCTCAAAGTATCTTCTTAAGAGCTACAAATTTACAAGCTTCACCTTGTCACTCCCTTGATATGCATTTTTCAAGATATCCCATGCTTTCTTAGAATGGATAACTGTTGATATCCTAAGAAATATTGAATCAGTCAAATTCATTTGTACGTAGCTGAGTGATTTGGCATCTTTCCTCCTATTCCCTTTTAACACATTCTTTTGTGCTTGAGTTAAGGCATTGAAGGCTGCCATGTATGAAACCTCATTGTACCCATATTAAACCAACTCCCATAGCTCTTAAGAGTTGAAAATTATCTTCATTTTTATGCTCCACACACCATAGTTTTTCCCATCAAACATGGGGGGCTGCTGCCAAGACCCTAAACTTCCTGTTTCCATGTCTAAATGCACTCACAACTTGGCTGCCCTTTACTAATGGCTCTGATACTAGTTGTTGGAAAAACCTATATCACTATTGGCTATATAGGATAAATTTTTAATAAAAACAAATGTAGAAAATAATATCAAATGAAAGACCCAAGTGGGTAGAAATAAATAACTGAAAAAATAAAGCAAGGGAGAGAGAATGTGGAGGAATAAACACACACACACACACACACACACACACACACACACACACACACACACACACACACACACACACACACACACACACACACATCTAAAAACCTTGAAATTGTTTACATATACAACTACTTTTGTTTTAAAAAATAACTCACAAAAATACCCTATTTTGTTCTTTGTTCTATTTTCCCCTTTTTTATTGACTACTGTCTCCTCTTACTACGGACTGCCTTGGTCCAACTATCTTCTACTACACATTCTCTATTTTGCTTAGAAACCCCTATTCCTCTTACAGGCTAATGCTCTCTCTCCTCCCTTGCTATGAACTACTACTCTTTTATAGTTTATTATTGCATTGAATATGTCTTCTACTACTGCACATTCACATATTCCCCTACTGTTGCATTCATTTTCCACCTACCTACTTTCTTACCTACTCTGTAGATTTTACCCCCAAAACAAAATGGGATCCAAATTTTAAAATTGAAAGAACAACATTTAATTTTTTTGGTGGCTGCATATTTCATATTTTAAAGTTGGTTGGGTTAGGTAGGAATAAAAAATATTATTTTAATAGTCTGCAAAATATACAAATTTAGAGTAGTCTTTTAAAAAAAGAGGAATGATATGGAACTTTATGTGCTAGACCAAGAGTTGTGTTACATAATACTTAAATTAATCATATCCATATTAAAATATAACTTCTTTCTAACTCCATATTAGTAGGAGAGTTAATATTGAGAAGGGTTTAGAAATTTTGTATTATTAGTAGGATAGTGTTTGTGTCAAGTTGTAATGCTAATATGAAACAACTTTGTTGCAAATTTTTGTCTTATATATTGCTTGGTCTCATAGACATCTACACATGATGAACTTAACTATGTCAAATTCATTATTAAAATGAAGTCTCTATGTCGAACTTACTTTCCACTTAATGCACTTAATGGATAATGGTTAAGTTAGCTTAATCTATTATTATTTATTTAAAAATATAATATCTATAAAATATAGTATTGCTAATTTATTAGGTAAAATTTGGAATAAGAATTTAAATGCAATAACAACAATGACTACAATATCAATTCTAAACTCCCCTAAATATTTATGATTGGACAAGGCAAGTAAATTGAATATAAAACAACAATTTGAAATAAGTCAAATATCTCTCGATCTTGCAACCAATTTAATTCCAAATGAAGTTGGTGTGCCCCATATGACAAAATACAATGTTACTTGAATGCTTATATGTAAGATTGCTTTGTGACTTAATACATGGACATCATGTTGGTATGATTTGGTCAATTTATTTGATAAGATGATAGCAAAATATTTGACTTTGAAGTTCATGGTTTGCAAAGAGATATGCTTGTTTATATAGTGGAGGATAAGGAATTTTTTAAGAATATAAAATTCCTAGAGAATTATAGAGAGAGAGAGAGGAATGTGGAAGATTCTAAAGAGGGTATAAGACTCTAGATTTCATCAAAGATGACTATTGATGATTAGATGTTAATTAGATAGGGATTCGTAGGTTGATTTCTAGGTAAGGCTAGTGAGGGTAGGTGAGGGTAAGTGGTAAGGAATTTTAAATTCTAAGATAATGGAAAAGAGAGGAATTAGTGACAAATATGATTATAATATATGAATTAATTGATGTGGATAGAAGAATAGTGCTAATGTTCCATACTTATCAAGATATTTTCCTTTGAAGAAGACAACCAACAACTTGATTACAATGTTCTCCTCTATGATGTGATGGATATCACAAAAGTTAGTGATGTTTCTTATATGTTCAATAGGTTTGATGGAAGACTCACCAATGTATGATGAAACACTTTTAAGGGTAGATATGGGGATATCATCATAGTGGGCAAGTTTTAGAGGACTATATCCATTGAAGGTAACAAAATGATGGTTCCTTGCCATGGTGGCCTTAGGAATTTACAATAATGGGGGAATCAAGAATTTTTTGATGGGCTTGTGAGAAATATATGACTTCTTTGGATAGGGATGAGTGTTTTAAAATCTACTTGCTTTGTAGGAATAGGGAGGAAGCTCTTGAAATTCAAAAGGTACACATTTTGTGAGAGATCTTGTGTTTACCTTAGGCATGAAAGAGTGCACTAGTCTGCAACAAAGATTGAAATGTTGGAGTCATTAGATACTATAGGAGGTGGACTATTACATATCCTTATTGTTAAAGCCAACATCTACCTTGAACAAGATTCTTGGACTTCATATCCCATCGGGTTTACCAAAATTGTTATAGCCTAAAATTGCACCCTGTAGAATTCAAGTAGACCTTTAAAATTTTAGGATAACATGGAACTATCTCTCCTCATAAACAAGATACTAAAAGAGGTAGATCTCTAGGATTGAAAGGGATAGCTCCCTTGATTTATCTTCTAGGCTAGCACTACACTAGGCTAATCACTATTAGGGGTGAAAAAGGAAGAAGGAGACATAAAATAAAACTATGCTAATGAGGTGATACACCAAATATAATTCCACACAACACACTTGTATTTTCACCAAGAAAGGAGACTACCAAAACTCACCTTAACTCTATTTCCTTATAGCTTAAGTATTTTTCATAGAGGTAGATTGATATGCCTATCTAGAGGTGGGTGAAAATAAAGTCTAATAATAGACACTACTAGTCCTTCTCAAACTTCAAGACACACTTAATAAACACATACACTTTATGAAACCTGTTAGAAGATGTGTCACACAAAACATGCAAGAGAAAAATGGAAGCAAGGAGAACATATTCATCACTTGTCAACCACATAAACCATTTAACACACTTATGCAAGATATTGCATGGAATGAATCAAATTTATAAAACTTTATTCAAGGGAAAATGAGGTGTCAAAACCATCAAGGCTTCACCATACCAATTATGGATCCTTTATAAAGCCAAAAAGGCTTAAATATATAAAGCATATGAGAAGAGAGAGAATAAGTGAACCTCAAGGGTCCCAAGGCCAAGTGTCAAACTATGAGAACTAGTTACAATGCAATAGAATGAAGTGGAGAATATGATATTAAGGTTATCTTAGAAAATTTTCCATCTAAATCATGACATATTCCTCAACTTGGTAGGGAGACTCTTCATGTTCTTGCTTTGAAACTGCCTTGATGATGAATCATCTAATTGACTATCTAAAACTACCATAGGAGTCATTGAAAGATATGTCTTGACATAGGATGATGTAAATTAGATAAGTTTAGGTCATCTATTCCTTTCTAACTGATAAAATCCCCTTTTTCACTTAACATTCATTGTCTACAATCATTCATCATTAGCTCTCTAGGCTTGTCTTCACACTTGTCACTTGAGTGACCTCCAATTGTTCAAGAAGCTAAATTGTATAGGTGTTAGGACATTTTTTCAAAGCCCCTTTTTCCTCTAGTCTATTAAATATACCTCTAAAGATTCAAATTCACCTCTCTCACTATCACACTAGGTAGTCATATTGTCTTCTCATAGTACTTATTTAGACTTCCTACAATGAGTGGATTAGTAGAGGGATTTTCATACTTCACTAGGGTGAGATATGAATATATGGAATTATAATAAGTCCCTACGTACCTCCCACAATGGTTTTCACTTATCCATTCTCCTTTGTACCTGCAACACACTTTAAATCCTATAAAAGATAGAGAATTAAGCTTGTTTGAATAAGTGATGGTACATCAAAATTGGAAGATAATGATCTTGGAAGAGTGATAAGTATGTCTAAAACACTTTGTAGGCCATTTTACCAACTTTTAATGCATTACTCTCCATATCTTCTCCATTGGGTTCAAGTAAGGGTTTTAAGAGGTTTTGCTTATTATCAATGATTCATAAAAACTGGATGCCGAACCTCCAAATAAATTCCAATGAAAAAAAGATAAGGAACCCACTAAACTATCCCTAAATCCTTTATGCACCATACACACTGTCTGTATAGATGTGAGCATAAGAAAATGGCCTCTTGAGCTCTTGACTGCATTCTGATTACCCCTAAGAGTAAACTAAGCTCAAATGACCAATTTTGAATGGTTTTATGCAAACCAATGGATCAAATCAACCCTACAATATAATTTTAAATTTATCACATGAATCATAAGGATCATATATTCATATGGATTAAGGCACTTGGAGGGTTTAGGCCTAGTAGACCTAGACGATAGTTCTAAGTGTATAGCCAACTTTGAGTGCTTCTGATTATTATAGGTAATCGTAAACACTTTGTCACATTATAAAAAACATAAAACATCATTATATAGTGATTCCAAGGCTCCTCATTCATATTTTCAACACTCAAACACCAAATCTATAAGTTGTGTTGCTCAGGGAGTGCCTCTAGTATGAGATAAAACAAAGATCACATCCCCTATTTGTACATCTTAAAGGAGTCTATGAGATTATTATTTAGGTCATGGTGATTATTTTTACAAAATTTTAGAGATATATCACACATATATACCCCTTAACATCACAATTTCTCATGACTAGCTCCTAAGACTGTGATTATTTGCAAAACTTTGATAGGGTTTAAGAAACATGAACTATCACTATTTACTTATATGCCCTTGACTCTTAGAATCTTGTGAAATTATGATAATATAACTATGATAGTGATTTATCATGGTTATCTCTATCTTACCCCTCTACTCATCAATCACCTAGCATCCTTCATTGCTTAAGCTAGTCTATAGTATGGACCAACCTATATGTGTATATCTTAGGAAATATGGGATTTTTGTAGGTATTTGTTTCATCCCTAAGTACTAAATTTATCTCTCCTAATTCCATATTGAATTAATTATAGCCATTTAACCTTTGAATTTAATTTTTTCCTTCTATGATACCATATAACCATTCTCACCATCAACACACCTAGGTTTGCAATTTGTTCCAAATTCATTTAGGCTTAAATGGTACTGTAGTTTACTGAATGTCTATAGTGGGAACCTGACTAAGTGAAAATACACTCGAAGATCATTTATCCTAACCTAGAAACCTATTTATTATGTAAAGATGTGACATCTAGGTCTAGCCTAAAAGAGATAAACTATTAGGCTTACACAAACTTCATGATCTTCAACTAAAAGATGATAATATCTAGAGCACAATTGTATTTTAGAGAAGTTAAGGTAAGGCTTCCCCTTAAGCCAATTTATTTAACTTTTCACCTGTAGGTTTGCCTTAAATGGTCATAATTATGTTGATGACTTGATAACTCCATTCAAGTCCCTTTCAAAGGATCAATCTATAGTGTTGTCATCTTGAGAAACTACTCACACCTTGGAATCACTTTCTCCATCAATATCACTATTAGAACCTATTTCCAACTAATAGTAGATGATAATTTTAAACAATGGACTATTCTTTAGGATTCTAAAACTTCAAACAATTTTCAAATATTACAATGTTCTTGTTTTCATGTTTAGAGTCTATAAAAATTCATCACTTCCTTCTAACCTTTGTTCACCATTAGACACCACTGTCTAAGGTAAACATTTTTCACAGTAGTTTTTAGTGGTGTTAAGCTAATAAACTATGTGTAAATAGCTTTATGGCCTTCTCAAGTCTATATCAACCAATATCTATATATTTCAATTGAGAGTCTGATCAACCAGGTATTGAGGGGTTAAAAACAAACACATACCATTCTTTACCTAAAGTCACTCCTAGGAAAATAAGCTTTGAAACTACTAAAACATGTTATTACCATCAATGCACTTATAGAATAAGAAGATGCTTTTTCCATCCTTCCATGATCACACGTGCCACACCAGGTTATAAACAACATGAAACAAAAGAGAATGTTCTACAAGTACACATATAATTCTTTGTTTACATAGACCAATTCAAATAGAGGAGGAAACCTAAAGTGTTAGGGATGTGCAAGTAATTTGGAGGCACTAACAGTCTTAGTGTTTGTTCATAAAGTATAGGACTGGACCTATTCTTGGAAGGCACATAGATTTATGAGCATGATGATTGGGTTTTATACCCTAACCTATACACTTGAAGGCAGTGGTAGAGGAACTAGTTGCCTCCCCAAGAAGATGTGAGCATTTAATTACTCTCAGCTGTAGAAAAGAGCTGTCAAGGAAAAGCAAGTATATTTCAAAGATCCAATATGTACACAATATTTTCCCATTCAATCTAAGGGGTGTATTTGTAAATTATTTTATATATTAGGCTAGATTTCAAAGTTTTCCTCTAAGTGCTTTTGACACATTTATTTCGTATATTAGTTACTTATAGGTGTCTATATGCACCTATCTTATTTTGTTTTAATCCTTTTATTATTTTAAGAGGTTAAAGTAGAAATGGCTCCATGCCCAATATATCACACTATCCCTAGGTTCTCAAGCATAACATGCATGCTTCCCAATGAGTCACCAAGAATGTTGGCCATTTTTGCCCACATATCAAATTGGTGCCCAATGGCTATCAATCCTAATGTAGGGGAAGAGGCAGAGTTCCCGACTAGTGGTTTGAATAAAATCTAGATGGTTAAGAGTAGAATAGTGATATATTGAATTTAATAAGGGTTTTTAAACATTTTAAGTATGCCTAAAGTGTAATTTGTCAATTATTTTCAAAGGATAGATCTTGAGCTATGAAAGTTCCATGGGGTATCTAGGACACTCGAGATGAATATGGATTTTTTCACATTGATCCCAAAATACTACTTGCTAAGTCTCAAATCATCCATGCCAATTTGAATCTCACATAATGAGGCAAGATGGATTCTATGCACCTTCATAGGGTGGCTCTACAGACTAAGATAACCAAGCCTTCACACTTGGCCATTTTCAAATGAGGATTGAGTAAGCTAGCAAACTTGTAAATTTAATATCTTTACTTAGGAAGCCTTTCAAGATAGTGGATCAAATAGGTTTTCTCCTTGTATCATTTAAATCATCCCCTAAAATTTTGGTGTCTTCATGAGTTATGCACTTCAAGTTATAGGTTTGTAAAGTTGGCCAAAGTATAAGGACATTTACGCAAGAGTCAACTTTATGCCCAGGAAAAATCCATATGAGTTTAAAATTTATGGGTTGATGGATGTAAAGAAGTGTTCTCATATAAATTAAATTACATTTTCTTGAACATCAAAATTAATCTCCAAGAACTATCTGTATGTGTTTAAAAATCCTTGGTGGAGATCTAAGGGAAAAGTGCATGGTCGACAAGTGTCAAGGACACAAGAGTTTAAACACATTAAATAGCTAGATTGTCTAGGGATATAGAAAAGAGGAAAGTTATATTTGGAAAGATAAAAAACCCAAACTCGAGCCTAACCTGAGTTGTTGGAAGGTAGGAGATTGATATGAACAAAACTGACTACTGGACAAGGTACTATAGGAAAACCAATGTCCTTAGATTGGTTTTCCTCTATAATTAATTTAGTTCAAGACCCAAGGCATAGATTATATATGAAAGGATCATCTCAAGTCATGACTCAAAAAACCACTATTCATACTAGGAATGATGTGTCCCCAGCAGGTATGAGTATTTTACCATTTCAATGAAATCTAATGGAAAATCAATAATCTAGAACTTGGGGATTTGGAAAGCAGTTGGGGAATTCACTTCCAGCAAGATCAAGACTTGCCACCTATGGTTAACTTTTGTCTTCTAGTGTATCTTTCTCAATCAGTAGAATGATTTTAGGGATAATAACAGATATCTTGCTCATAATATCCTATCCTGGTTGGACCCAAAAGCATGATAAAAATAGCTAAAAATTTGACAAATAGCTGGTTACAAACTTCTCCCTCCTCTCTCTTTCTCTACTATAAATGGAGGCCTTGGGGCCAAGAATAGATATCTCTCAATTCTTTGGATAGATCATTATATCTCTCTATCTTTCTCTCAGTTCCTTCTCTTGGTTAGACTAGACCCTGCCAAGAAGGAATTTGTAACCTCTTGAAGTAATAGAGGACTATGCTTTAATTTCACTATTCTATTATAGTGTGTATTTATCTCACCTAGTTACTAATTCATCTACTCATTTATGTTGTGTTTAGTGTTTTGCATCTCTTAATCAAAGATTGCATGTGGATACTACAACTAGTTAGTGTCTTACTTTAGACCTCTCATTTTTTTCCCTCAACCTAGATCATTTGGTGAGCCTCCACATAGATTTATAATAGATATTGTTTTCTGAACCTAACCTCTACTATTTTACTAGTGTTCTTTAGGTTGAGGAGAGAGGATTGACCTAAAATTTTGGTGCATCACCTGTTATCTTTATTAGGAGCCCTTATCCCTTTCTAATCCTTTTCTCATGAAGTGCTAAGCTTAGTTTTATTTTTAAGTGAGCATCAAAGAGGAACCATCCTAATCTAGAGGTTCAACCCCATCATAGGATACCCACAAATTAGGGTTTTTCCCATTGTTTAACCAAGGTTTGAGTGAGGAGATATGAACAACCTCCTTGCTCAACTTAGGGTGCAATTTTGGCTGTTAATAGTAACCACATAAATACTAAGTACAAACTATGCATATCATTGTGTACACTCTCAACCAAAGTCCCATACAAGATATTTAGAATAAAACCTTAGAAGGACCATGGTCTAGTATAACACCTGTTATAAGTAACTTTCATATTTTCAGATCAACTACTTTTGTATTGATTAAAGTATACATATTTGTTGGCTATTGTGAGAAAAGAGATGCATATAGATTAATAGATGTCTCTACATATAGAATTTTGGTTAATAAATATGTTGATGTAGATTAGAAAGTATCATTATTTTATAATAATGGTCAATCTAATAATAGTAATTTAATTTTACCTATTGATGATGTTTCTAGAAAAAAATGTGGTACTAAAATAAAAATAGGGATCAAAAATGAAAAAACTAAAAGAGTTAAGTTCTCGAGGTGAAAATAGTGTTTCTCACTCTTAATAATCAAATCTAGAAGACCAACACAAAAGGCCTAAGTGGTAAAATACCATGATGAAATATTTAAGGAAAGATGAATTAAATTACTTGTTGGAAGGGCAATTTACAAGGTCAAGAAAAAAAAGTGTACAAGGTGAAGAGTAGGTGAATTTGTATCTTACTATTATTTCACATGTATTAATGGAATAAAAAATAAATTTAAAGAGAAAAGTCAAACCAAAAATGAAGTTTTCCCTGAAGGTTGGTGAAATAAGAAGGGGCGTACATAAAAAGTATAAGAGTGTTGTGAATATTAAATGTCCCAAAAAATATTCAATAATGGAAATTATTAGGCATTGGGTTTTCAACGTATTGATGCAAAAATTCCCTAAGGGGATATGCTATGTTGTTTAGTATTGATGTATATATTTTTTTTGTTGTAACTAATCACTATAAAAAATAGGTAAAACATAACACATTCAAGACATGAAAACAATTCAAGGAACAATAAATTCTATTGAACCTAGTACTCAAGACCATTTCCTACTCTTATTGTTAGTTGTAACAACTCATTACCCATGTACTCTGGAAATATAGATTGTCAATAATAGGGAGATTTGGATACTTTGATGGAATGAAATTAGATCTAATTTATGGTAAAGTTCTTGTATGGACTTCATCATTTTATTTTAATAGTTACTAAATATTTTGGTTTAGTAATTAAGGGAGGGCATTTGAATAATTAGCTTATTGGTCTTCTCAGTTATAAGCTCATTAAGCTTGTTATTAGTCTTCTTAGATTTTTATTAGGTTGTTAACTGAAATTATTTTGTTAAGCCTAGATTACCTTATGGTTATATGGATTCTGCTTATCTGTAGTGATTCGATAATATATTTATATGGATTGTTTAATGTAATGGAATATAGATTTTTGGATTCAATAATATTTTATATACAGTAGGAAGTGATCCTCACTCATTATTTAATGTTTATGATATAATTATCTTGAAAGTGTGAAACCAACTTTGTGATTATGTTGTCACTTTTGAATTAGAATGGAACCCAAATATATATTTGGAATATGTGTTACTTATATCATTTTATTCATATTTTGTCAATGAATACAATAGGTAAGGAGATCATTGAATATCATGTAAAAGAGAAGAAGGGCAAGTTAATGATAAGAGATAAAGTTATTAAAAAAGATAATATAATAGAATAATGGATCATCTTAATGTCAGAATTATATTTGGCCATTCATTTTTAAGAATTAAATTTCAAACCCAAAATTAGTAACTAGCACATTTGGATCGAATCGAGTGAACAACTCTTTATTCTTGCTTAATAAGATGGGATGAACTAACCCTTGAGTTGTGAAGGAAAGACTATTTATGAAAGAAAATCATAATAACACTTTGAATATTACACAAGTATATTGATGCAATAAGGATAAAAAATACCCAATGGTTGGCTATAAGATTCCATCCTCCTCCTTTGTAGTTTCATGTCCTTGATTATATAGGAAAGGAATATGTAGATGAATATGAAGAAGTTAGGAGATGAAATAAATTTGAGAAGAAAAAGGGATTCTAATTAAGGAAAGAAGATGGTTCATTTTAATGCTTTGATTTTCATGAGATAATGTCCAATATATGATGAAACTTTAGTTACTTGATGATGAGAAACTAGTTAAGTTTAGGGGTGTGATGAACTAAACAATTAACCCTGAATGCTATTTCAAAACACATTTGTTGATCCCTTTCAACCAACCTATAAACATATCAAATTTATATTTTTTATCCCTTTCTATTATATAGTACTAAATAACCATGATGTTTATATCTTTTGTGTTTTATGTTAAAACTATTTATTTTATGATCAAGATAATATCGTGTATAATTATTTCTATTTTTGCTTTATTACTAATCTAATGCATGCATATCTTAAGGATAAACTATGAAGTAGATAATGTATCCATAGTAACTAGATGACATAGTTGATCATTCACAAACTTACCCATGAAAAATAGGTAAGATAAATAGTAATGACTAGGTAAACTAACCCTCAATAATGGATTTAGAATCTAAGTTACCTATAGTAACTGGAAGTTACCCTAACACTTGTTAAATGCCTTGTGTAACTATGATGAATAATTAATGGTCTAAAGCATATTTCCTCCATGCTCTGAGGAGTATGTTAGTTCCTATAATCAAAGAAAAGGATAATTCAATTTCATAATGTATTATCATTATTCTTTCTTATTCGTTTGTATCTATAAGACCATTGCAAATATGAAACAACCTATTTTCCTCCTATGTCCTATTTTCTACTATTTTTTGATGGTTAGTTTTACATTTTTTGTAGCTATGTGCAGTTTTTTTTCCTAATATATATGAAAATACTAAGGAAATTCATACCTTTTTTGTAACTAAAACATCTAAATAGTAACCTACCCTCCCTATTTAAAGAGCATGCAATAACACATAGGTTAGTGAGTAAGAAATCATAAGATATAGTGAATAGAATATTAATAATATTGTTATGAGAACTTTGTAATGTAGTATAAAATTATTATCATTGATATAGGTTTGTTAATGTAATATAATTGGTTTGAAGTAATCAACTGTAACAAGAGGAAGGGATTGTAACACAACTCTAACCAAGGTAAGGCCCACTTAAGATGAATTATGGTAAAGATCTCATATATTAATCTAGATTTATTTATACATTATGTGTAATCATTATTCATTATCTTATTATATTATATAATTGTAGACACTTAAAAACATCTCTCAAACCATTTTTTAGGTTTTCACGCCAGGACCTGGCTCTCAACCCTGACCTAATTAACTCCTCTATTAACCTAGTTGAACTTTCTTTACATAAACTTAAACAAACCAATCAATACCTTGAATTTTACCTATTTTGCCTTAGAGTATTGACTATCGATGGTTAGCCTAACCATCGATAGTCACGTACTCTCACCTAACAACTTAAAAACTTTCATCCATGAATAGGCTTGCACTAACAAAATTGGAAACTTTCCCATGCAAAAACTCATGGATTTATTTCCATCAGTCTATTACACTTATCCAGGACCAACTTAGAAATTTTACCTACTTTAATTTGGAAACTCTCTCTCCTTATTTAGGAAGTTTTGTGATATAAGTATAGGGATCCTAAAGGAGATATGGGACTAGAATTTGTGCATCCAAACTGTCTTATTTTCTTTGTAGGAATTCAATAACCTAAATCTCTATCCGTGTGATTTGTCAGGAATCTAGAACAACAAACATGCTCTGACACCACTCGTTAGGATCTTGCTCCTCAGAAAGAGCACAGTATGATTACCAAATATAAGCAATTGAATATGCGGAAATAACCAGAAACACAAGTAACTAGAATTCACCAATAGCACAGAATATGAGAGACAATACACTATCTTGTATTAACACTATACAGAAAAGAATACATCAAAGAGCCGCCACACTCTTTCACCTTACAGAGATTCGCCACACCTCAAGTGTACAGTAATTCTTCTCACACACACTCTCCTACACAAAAAATGGTCCCAACAACCAACTCACACACAGAATTGGTGTTCACCTCACCAACCAGTCAGTAATAACCCTGCCGGTACACCAAGCACTCTATAGCACTTCAAGCTGATCTCTCATGAACCTGCAACCTGCAATTCAAAGACCAAACTTACATGTAGATCCCCAATGAGCTTGCAACACCCTGCAACTCACAGATCTTACAACTAGAAGGAACTCTTCCTTTCTATCTCATGCCTTAAACAATACATGCCAATGGGTCTATAAATAGATCCCTAACTCAAACAATAACTTAGACTCTTAATTTAGACAATTATCCTCGCAGCCCAAGACTCTGGCTGGTCTTAACATGCAAACTCATCGTTCACTTAACTAACTGTCCGTGAAACGAACACTTCGGGAACACACAGGCGACCGACGCCGGTCCCTACTAGTTTGGTTCTGCCGACGTCGGCCGACTTCCTGCCGTCGCCGATGGCCTTTTGCACTGGATTCTGCCGACGCCGGTTCTTGTAGAACTCAGCAACCATCTGTTTCTCAGTTTTCAAAGGTTGAAGCTTTTAGCTCCACAACCTAACAATCTCCCACTTGGAGATAAACAGCTGCAACCTGTACCTGTACCTGTACACCGTCTAGTTTGTTCCCTTGGCTTTGTATCCCTCCTCAAGATCACTCTTGAAGACCAACCACCACAAAATCCGTGGTGCAAAATCTGTCATCCAAATTACCTGCCACATCCGCATCTACAACCATGTAGAAAGAGAACTTGACCCTGCATAGCATGTGCACCTGCTGCTGGTCCCACTGAACTGCCCTTCAGTATTACTTTCCCGGATTGACTCCAAACTTGTGACAACTCCCACTGCTTGGGAAAACTCAGGTTTAGTACATACCATGCACTCAACCTCATTATGTGAATCAAGACCCCTGTTCTATGAACTGTCTAACCATCGGCGTGCTAACCGGCTTCACACAATCATCCTGAAACAAAGTCAACAAGACCTCCATGTCTCTGGAACACACTCATGCCAAAGAATCTTGCTGCTCCCAGATTCTCCACGACAAACACCTGAACTAGCTTTACCTTTAGTTCAGCAATACCTGTATATGTAACCCTGCAACAAGCACATCATACAGAAAATAGGATAATGTAGCTAATATTATCCAACCTGGTAAAGAGAAACACAATGATCAAACCTCCATTGCCCTGCAGCTAAAACAAGATCATATACCCTGATCTTCCATCTCACGTATCCATTTCCACTCTTCTTCATCCTCAACATCCATTCGTCTCTCAGTGCTTACTTCCAACTGGCAACTCTACCCAAAACCCCTGTTTGGTTCTCCTCCAAGGAATCACATCCTCATCCATGCTAAGCTCCCACTGTTTCCTGGATCTACCTGTTCTGCTTCTTCAACAACTTCCTGGTCCTATGCCATAAGTGAGCAACAAGTAGTGTAGAGAAGGGAAATGATGAATTTAAGAACTTACTTACACCTTCAGTCCTCTATATGGGCGCTTGAGACTTCATGACAACTCGCTGTCCACCCAAAATTCGTCTCAGTAACTGATGTCGGTCACATCTCAGTCTACAACCGACCGATGTCGATTCCCTGCGACTGCCTCCTTGCCGACATCGGTTTCCCTTGGCCGACGCCGATCTCTGTCTGCCCCGAGTCACCGATGTCAGGCTGCACATAGCCGACGTCGGTCCCTGTCTGGACACCGACGTCGGTTTTCCTGCCGACGTCGGTCTCTGTGTTTTTCTTGTGAGACCTGACTTTTTATCGCGAGCTCTTTTTGGATCAAAACCTTGTCCAAATCACCCTTGCTCTGCTCAGAATTCCTCTGCACCTTATGCTGAACTCTGTCCGTCACTTTCTCCTTGAAAACCAAGGCTTTCCCGTTCTTGTCACTAACATCGGATTCCTCAAGAAACCTTACCTTCTTCTTCTGCATACAGAAACCACGATCCATGCCTTCCAAATCCGAAAGCATACTCTTTGACTCAAGAACCAGCATCTCCTTCTTATCTATGTGACCAAGCCTATCAAGCCACATCTCTGAATCTACAGCTGAAGTAGATAACCCAGAAAGAGAATCAGTAAAACAAGTAGATAGATAAAGCGTACCTACTTTCTTACCTCTAGCTATAACAAGTGTACCCTTGGTAACCTTCCAAGAGTCTACTGTGAGAGTTACTGTGCAACCCTCTTCACCCAAACTTCTAACAAAAATCAGATTCTGCTTCAGAACTGGGACATGCATGACCTCCTTTAACACCCATGTGTCACCTGTCTGCAATTTCAGCTTCACTTTGCCTTTGCCAACAATCTGACAAGACTTACCATCCCCTACACAAATTTCTCCAAAGTCTCCCTGGACATACTCATGAAAAAATTCTCTATGTGGAGATGCATGAAAAGAGGCACCAGAATCTAATACCCAAGATTCTACTTTATCCAAAGAACATACCAGAGCATCCTGTGCAACGTAACCCGCAACATCTGCTTCTTCTCCATGTTCTTCATGCTGATCTTCACCCGATCTACAATCTCTCTTTAAGTGCCCTTGCTTTCCACATTTCCAGCAGGTTATTCTGCCATACCTGGACTTGGATCTTTTGCCTATCTTCGACCTTGATCTCCCACGCTCTGTCCTCTCTCTTGGCCTTCCTCTTCCTTCAACACTCAAAGCATCTCCAGATGATTCACCTGTGCTTTTCCTGCGTATCTCTTCATTCAAGATCACACTCACAACATCATCCACTTTTAAGACTTTTGAAGGAGACACAGTATTAGAAACTGCCATTACCAAACCTTCCCAACTTTCAGGTAATGAACACAAGATTAAGAGAGCTCTAAGTTCATCATCAAATACAATATTAACTGAACTTAACTGGTTTACCAAACCATGGAAATCACTAAGATGGCTATGAACAGATCCACCTTCCAACATTTGCAAATTAAATAAACGCTTCATAAGAAATACCTTATTTGAAGCCGAGGGTTTTTCATACAAATTTGCCAAAAATTTCATCAACTCCACCGTTGTCTTACACTGTGATAAGCTAGAAATCACAGTTGAATCAAGACTCAATCTAACAGATCCCAGAGCCTTCCGATCAAGAACCTCCCATTCTTCATCTTTCATATCCAAGGGTTTGCTAGCAACCCCACCCAACGGTAAGTACAAATCTTTCTGATACAGATAGTCCTCAATCTGCATCCTCCATAATTGGTAGTTCTTGCCATTAAACTTTTCCATTCGTAGTTGACTGCTTTCTGCCATTGCTCAACTCCCACTCAAACAGAAACCCTTTAAGTAACCTGTAATCAAAACACACTACCCAGATCTACACCAATCTGTTAGTATCCCAACCAAAAGCTCTGATACCACTTGTCAAGAATCTAGAACAACAAACATGCTCTGACACCACTCGTTAGGATCTTGCTCCTCAGAAAGAGCACAGTATGATTACCAAATATAAGCAATTGAATATGTGAAAATAACCAGAAACACAAGTAACTAGAATTCACCAATAGCACAGAATATGAGAGACAATACACTATCTTGTATTAACACTATACAGAAAAGAATACATCAAAGAGCCGCCACACTCTTTCACCTTACAGAGATTCGCCACACCTCAAGTGTACAGTAATTCTTCTCACACACACTCTCCTACACAAAAAATGGTCCCAACAACCAACTCACACACAGAATTGGTGTTCACCTCACCAACCAGTCAGTAATAACCCTGCCGGTACACCAAGCACTCTATAGCACTTCAAGCTGATCTCTCATGAACCTGCAACCTGCAATTCAAAGACCAAACTTACATGTAGATCCCCAATGAGCTTGCAACACCCTGCAACTCACAGATCTTACAACTAGAAGGAACTCTTCCTTTCTATCTCATGCCTTAAACAATACATGCCAATGGGTCTATAAATAGATCCCTAACTCAAACAATAACTTAGACTCTTAATTTAGACAATTATCCTCGTAGCCCAAGACTCTGGCTGGTCTTAACATGCAAACTCATTGTTCACTTAACTAACTGTCCGTGAAACGAACACTTCGGGAACACACAGGCGACCGACGCCGGTCCCTGCTAGTCTGGTTCTGCCGACGTCGGCCGACTTCCTGCCGTCGCCGGTGGCCTTCTGCACTGGATTCTACCGACGTCGGTCCTGATGCCGACGCCGGTTCCTGTAGAACTTAGCAACCATCTATTTCTCAGTTTGCAAAGGTTGAAGCTTTTAGCTCCACAACCTAACATGATTATCTCTTCAATGTACCATTATGCTACCTGCATTCTTTCATGCATTCAACCATCTAACTCTTTAAAGTAAAGGTACCTCACTTTGTTTTCTCTATTTTGGTTTATCCTTATTTACTTATTGTAAGTGTTTTCTCTATTGAATACTCTTCCTACCTCTTTTACCTTACCTAAATTATCCATACAACCTTTATGGCCCCTCAATTACATATTTGTAGCTCATTTTTACTCCCCATCAAGTTTTTGATAGGTGACCACCAAAAGTTGCAATAACTATCACTGGTTATAGCAACCACCACTGGTCACCCAATAGTCAATGGTCAGGAAAACCATTGCCAGTCACCCTAACCATTGATGGTCACTATCACCCAAAATTACAAATTATTATTCTGACCCTCCTTTTCACCTTCTCAGACTTCTAGCCATCCCCTGACCTGTACCTGAACACATTTTTTTATTTTTTTAGAGCTGAACTTAACTTGTTTATTTCATGTAGATGACCCTATCAGGACTTGCATAGGAGATAAATAGTGTATTTGACCTTATTATTGTCCCATAACCTCTATTTACCAATCAAAGTGACATTGCCTTTGAGCTAGCCCTTTGTATTTTGGTTCTCACACCCCATTTGGAGGATGTAGAAGAATAGTTATCCATAATATAGGAGGATATTGATGAGGCTACTGTATTTTGGAACCATTATTTTGATAACATCAACCCTACCATAGATTAGACTTCTTTTATTATTCATCAACATCATTTTCATATCTACTATTTGTAATTTTTCATTTATCAATGAACTTAAATTTGAACACGGGTTGACATCCATTTAAGGAAGCATATTCTTTTTTTGGGACTGGTTTCTCACCAGGTAGCCCCTTACTTTTCTATTAACATTTTTTTTGTGAGTTCATGTGATTTGTAGGTCATTCTTCCCTCACCAAAGAAGAGTTCCCACTTTGTTTGGACATCAACATGCACAATTTCCAACTAGGTACACACCCCTTATCTATTGTTTCTTTCCTCTTTCAAATAAAAAAGAATTAGAGTAAGAAATTGAGTGAAACATTATAGCATGCCTGGTGGGACCCCTTAAGGGTTCATAGGATTATTTATTTCATATAGTTGCATTAGTGAATCTCATTTTTATTGCATTTTTTAAAGTCTTTAAATTCTAAAAAATAAAAAAAATCTTTTAATTTTATTTTCTAAAATCAAAATGAACCAAAAAAAAAGAGTGCAAAAGTCATTCTAGGAATAGGTTGAATTATCATCTTGCATTATTAAATTGTTCCTTGTTTACATTCAAAGAGGCCAAAGATTTCCTTTCAGGCTAAAATTAAGTGTATCCATTGAATTGCTTATTTAGTGCTTAGTTCACCTAGATTAATTAATGGCATTTTGAATGAATTGTAGAACACAAATGTTACACTACCAACCAATGCACCAAAGAATACATCAAAACATACTTGAGACAAGGCCCATTGAGATTTAATCACCCTTTGGATCACCTTACCCTACTCAATGATCCCACTTGGATTTCACTGCCAAGGGGATGACCTATCCATTCTCTAATAGAGTATAAACTCTAGGCAAATGGTATTTATTGGCTAACCAGACTAGCTCAGCTTTAGGTTTGTGAAGTACAGGGAGCAAGTCCCCAGTACCAGGCCATGTATTCGATCTATTGTATATTCTTTGAGCACTCAAACTTAAATTGAAACCATACTTAGATGGATTTTTATTACCTGAATCAGAAGCCAATTTTCCCTTTCACACTCTTTAAGACATAAGCCAAAATTGATTTAAAATAAATCCTAGTATTAATTTCACTATTAGTATGTGCTTTGTTTGCTTTGGGCTTTTCTTGGATTGATCATTATTTGAGGTGAAAGGTTCATTGTCCACTTCCAAATATTTCATATGGTTTTAACCAAATAACAAGTGAAAAAACAAAATAATCAACCACCACCTTCATTTTCATCCATGGATTATACCTCAAATGCAGATAAATATGCCTATGGTTCACCTCACCATTCTCCTCCACCACCATCTCCTTCTAAAATCCAAATATATTTGAAGGAGATCCAAACTTCGCCACCTTTCTTGATAATAATCTAGTTACCTTGAAACATTACTTTAACACCTTGACTCATCGTGCCCCTCCTACTTTAGTTCCTTTTTTTGAACCTTCTCTTAGTATGCCATCCAACCTCATGGTAGGAACCACTTCAACACAACCATTAAATCAGACTCTTCCAACATCCCATCTACCCAAACTCAAACCAATCTTCCACCACTCAACCAAACACCACAAGTTATACCCCATGGGGGTTCAACCTTACAATTAGTTACCTATGCCCCATCTACTATGGCATTATCTTCTATTTTAGCTCTTATCTTCCCTTTGGTTGAAACCAATCCTTCAACCACAATTCCACTTCAAAATTTAGTGCTCTCCATACCTCAAAACCTTCCTCCAATTAACACTAGGGTAACCACCCAACCTCAACATTCCCAACTTCCTCCTACCTCAAGCATACCAACCACATCTTTTCCTCAACACATGCCTATGACAACTTATCAATATGTCCCTAACCTAAAAGGGTACATACCAGCCACCACCCAACCTTTTATACCAAGCAATTCTTATGTGCCTCTATCTGGACCTCTTGGAACCACCTATCAGTATGTGGCTTCATCATTACCATTTGATGCTTATTCATACATTGTCGTGAACCAATGTCAATAAAATGTACCTCTTAATTATGTAGTTTCTCAACACCAACCTGACCTAATCAATATTCTCATGGATAAAATGATCAGTTTGGAGTCATCCATTCTCTGCCTCAACTAATCTTTTGTCGTACAACCAAATTTGTAATGAGCATATCCATCCCTTTGTACCTATTCATGCTTATCCTTATCAATGAGAATTGCCTATATTTTATAAATTTTAAGGTAAAGGTGACCCTCAACAACACTTAAGAACATTCTAACATGCATGTTACTTGATCACTTATGATGACACTCTCCTTCTATGAACCTTTCCGATGTCATTATATGGGGCTGATCTTGACTGGTATAGTACATTTCTCACTCATTCTATCTTTTATTTCTCTCAATTGGTGCAAAATTTCTAGAACACTTTTCTATAAAAATATCTAAAAATGTTTCCATTACAGACCGATACTCCATCAAATATTTTGAAGATGAGTCCATTGTTGATTTTGTTATGAGGTGGAGAGGTCTCATTAATCAACTCACTTTCCCATTACCTCAACCTGAATTACTTGAATTATTTTCTCGGGCTTATGCTAAACACATTACTACAAATCTCCAAGTCCAAACCTTTAGGACCTTTGATGAATCTTTTACTATGGCCCATAAACTAGAAAATCATGCTATTGGTGAAGGGAAGTTGAAGCTTCAAAACAAAAATTCTAGTTTCAAATCCACAGAGTCATCTTCCACAAAAAATAATAACCCAACCAATTCTAAAGTGAAAGCATCAACACATTTGGTCATTCTTAAAACTATACCTCCTCTACCCATCAACCAAACATCTCCAACCAACAACCCTTCCAATCTTCAAAACCATACTCAAAATCAGGGCCCTTCAAAACCATTTACCCTGATTGGAGAATCTTATGCATCAGTGTTGGAGAAACTACTCAAGGCTAATCTAATCCAATTTTCACCCATCAAACCCCTTCAATAATTTGATGCTTCTCACCCCCTTCCTAGGTGGTACAATGAGAATGATCATTGTGACTATCATCAGGTTGTTGGACATGATATTGATAGATGTAATACTTTTAAAAACATTGTCTAGGACCTAATTGATAAAGGGGAGCTTGTGTTTGACAACCTAAATGCTCCTTCAAACCAATCCCTTGATATTTTTTTTAAAACCATTTCCAAACCATCCACCTTCATCCCAATACCATGAAAACCAACCCAAATCCTCCAATTCACATGAATCACATGTAATTAATGTCATCAATAATGTGCCCATTGTCGAAGAAGTTATTAATTCTATCACCCAAATTAAGGAGAACCACCTACCACCAACCCCTTCAAATGCCCATATGAAGGAAGTGAATATCCCCTCCACTTCTTTGGATAAAACCATGGTTTTAACCACCCCTCCTATGGTGGAAACACCTAAGGAGACGGTCAATCCATCGATCATTTTATTCACTCCTCCAATCCAACTCAAAAAACCACTTATTCCTTTGGACAACCAAACTGAAGAGGAAGCTAAACCAATCCTTCCACCTAAAACCATTACCCTTACCACACTAATTTTAGAATCATTCATACCTTCCCTAAAATCCATCTCTCAAGAGACATTACCCCTATCTACCCAACCATTGCCTTCAGAACCTTCCACCAAGGATAACAATACTAAAACTACTACTTCTTCATCCCTAAAGGGTTTACACTTTGAAGCTAATGATCAGGGAATAATTCTTATTTATAAACCCTTCTCCCAGCTAGTTCAAAGTTTTGAGTTCACCTCCCAACCTAACTTTTATAGATCTACCTTTTGGCATCGGCTTGGACTCCCATATAAAAATAAAACTAAACCTTCTGCTTCACTAGAATCTACTTTCAAGCCTATTGTTACAACTCCACCAACTAATCCTCCTAACTTTATCAAGGGAAAACCTTAATTACCCCTATCTAAAAAATTTAAATCACCCTATGCTTCTTTTATGAAGCCAATCAAGACCTTGGAGATCCCTCTCATGCCAAATCCCACTCACCCTCCTTTGAGACTGGATCTAACCACACCAATCCAACCAAAACCTAATATAATTAAACCCATTAAGAAGGAGGGATCGCCTAGACCTCAACTTTGAGGAAGAACCATACCAACCCCTTCACCCCTACCTTATATTTTAGGACCACATCCTTCCACCATTCCCATAACCTACTCTTCCTCCAAAAACCCATCTCCCTTTTCTTTACCTATAACAAGCCCATCTCCTAGTTTAGCATCATTCCTTGCCAACCTTTCCCCATCCACCTTCCCATATATTAAACCCTTATCATTTAGACCCCAAATTTCTAAACCAATTACAACTAAGATAATTCATTCGAAAGCTCCAGCCAGGCTTACCCCACCAACCATACCTCCTATTAAAAATTCCTTACCCAACAAGAAACCTAAACCAAAAAACCAAACTCCACCATCTCCAAAATCCTTATCAAAGTCTTATACAATAATATTACAAAGGCTCCTAAAATTTTCTACCATTAACTTACCCCCCATCAAGCCTTTTCACCATGCTCATAAAAAACCAACCTTGTTTAATGGCAATCTAATTTGTCTTTACCATAGAACCCCTGGGCATGATACAAAGAATTGTAAAGCTCTCAAAACTATCATTCATGGCCTTTTGGAGGAGGATGATCTATTGGATGAATCTTCTTTAAGCCCTTTTTTTCTTTTACCACCTATCTAATCCTCCTACTAATCATCTCCTTCTCTACTCTTGCCAAGGAGTGTAACAGAGGAACTGAAGCAAGTAATTGCTCCCCTTATCCATACTATTCATATGGTAACTCAGTTTAGAGACCAAAACAAGGACAAAGGTAAAGAGGTCCAACAAAATGAAAATGGTAAAGCCAATCCCACCATTCCATGGTCTTACCCTTCACCTCCTCAACCAACTAACCAAACCTAACATATTACACCTTTACCTTCACAACCATCCAAGCCTAAGGTCTCCATTTTGGGAGCCCCTTCCTCCTCCATTGCACCTTCATTTGTGAAATGCCTGGTGATAAAATAAATTCACCAAAAAACTATCAAAATGAGTTTTTATGACTTTATCAGCACCTCACCTCAACATCATCAAGCTTTAATCGAATAAATACATTTCATAAAAGTTCAACCAAATGATCCCAACCTCTTGTATCTTTTATTAGAGCTATCCAACATGTTACCAGCATCACCTTTCAAGAATCTAAAATCCCACCATATCATAGTGAAGATCCTGATCCCCCTCTTTTTATCACAACATCCATCAATCATACACATGTCTAAAGGGTCATGTTGATGGAGGATCAAGTATCAATATCATCTCCTCCCATGCTTATGATCAACTTTAACTACCTAAAAATAACATGTCAGAAAGCTCGATGGTTCTTTGATCATTTAATGATAACTTGGCCATTACACTAAGGATAGTTATTCTCCACATCTATTTGGAGCCTCAAACCATTCTTGAACTATTTTACATCGTAAAGGGTGAATTTAAATATAATGTGTTACTTGGTCACCCCTGGATTTGTGCCATGTCATGCATCCTTTCTACCCTTCATCGATGCATCAAGTTTGAGCATGAAGGACAAGTCATTACAATCAAAGTTGATCCAAGTCCCTTTGCTTCTTGTAACATGACATATCAACCCAATGATGTTCTTATTCTACCTTCACCCTCTTCACATGCAACCACTAGCCAAACCACCACACCAAATCAACACACCAACACTTATGAATTCAACAATAGTGAAGCATCCACTAGTTTAACTATTCTTTCATCATAAATCCTAGTCGAGCACCCCTTACAATCCACATTCCAATGACTTACACTTGGGGAATATCAAATTTTAGATTTGGATACTTTTCCCTCTCCACATGAATTTAGGAACCTTAAAAATGATCCATCTTATGATCCCAATATTGGTATCCTTGTCCCCTTTGGTTTTCCCAATAATATAGCATATTTTGTTTATGGGGGACTTAATAAACCACTTCTTGCTCCCAGCACCATGACTTGTATTCAACCATTCACTTCCAACTTTTCCTATCTTAGCAACCTGACCTTTACCCAAATGTACCTTCATTGTTGCACTTGGAAAGGGTTTGGGTTTGGCCTTTATGAACAAGGACCCCATGAACTTCTTGATATCAAAACTCAAAAACCTCATAAGTTCTTTGGCTTAGGGTATGTTCCCCTAGAAGAGCCCATATTAACCTCATCAATTCTACCTCTCCCATTTGGAGAACCACTAGCCTCACCAATTCCACCTCTCCCATTTGGAGAACCACCAGCCTCACCAATTCCACCTCTCCCATTTGGGGAACCACCAACCTCACCTCTCCCATTTAAGGAACTTCTACCCTTATCAACCTCAGATTTATAATTTGAATAACCTCTACCCTCACCAACTCCATTTGAAGACATCAACATCATCCCACCTAACTTTTTTATTATCAACAGCATTAGTTTAGGTCCCCTTACTTATCAATCAGTAGGTCAAACTAAATCCATTCCTCTCATCCACCCCAAAATGATCACACATGATTATCCTACCATTAACACCATCCAATGTCAAAATGACAAATATATTCTTACCTATCTAGGTGCTGAGGATTATTCTCTTAAAAAATCCCTCCCTCCTGAAAACCAAATAATGCTAAATGAATCAACCATAAAGATTAATTTGGGTACTTAGGAGAACCCTCATATTGTCAAGATTGGCCAATCCTTAACTCTTGAGGAACAAAGAAACTATGAATCCTTCCTTCATGACCATAGCATAGCATTTGCTTGGTCTTATCAGGATATGCTAAGTATTGACCCATCTATTTCCCTTCATAACATCATCACCCATCCTGAGGTTATGCTAGTCTAGAAAAAACTTCATAGAATCCATCCCCGTATAGCTCTTCTTGTTAAAGAAGAACTTTAGTGCCTTCTATTTGTTAATTTCATTCAACCCATTAACTATCCATAATGGATCTCTAACATTGTTCCTTTCACCAAACCCACCAAGGGACTCCACCTTTGTGTGGATTTTTGGGATCTTAACCCTGAATGCCCCAAAGATGACTTTCCCCTACCTAACATCGACCAACTTATTGATCTTATCGCTTGACATGAAATGTTATCCCTCATGGATGGATTTTTGGGATATAAACAAATCTTGATTACCCCACAAGATCAACATAAGACATTTTTTATCACCCCATGGGAAATTTTTGCTATTGTGTCATGCCTTTTGGCTTAAATAATGCAGGAGCCATATATCAGTGAGATATGACCTACATTTTTCATGACCTCATTCATACAATAATTGAATACTATGTTGATGATTTTCTCAAAAACTCCAAACATCACCAGGATCACCTTGTCATTTTAGCCATCATATTTGAAAGACTTATCCATTATCATGTCAGGCTCAATCTGAAGAAATGTATCTTTGGGGTCTTATCAGGAAAACTCTTGGGATTCATTTTTTCCCTCCATGGAATACAAATTGACCCCACAAAAGTCAGAACCATTATATAAATGCCTCTTCCTACTAACTTAAAATAAATCATAGCCTACAAGGCAAACTTTGGTCAATCCAACATTTTATCTCCCAACTATCCGATCCCTATCAACCCTTTCACCACCTCGTAAAAAAATACCTCCTTTAAATGGACCAAGGAGTGTTAACAAGCCTTTGAAGCAATCAAGGAGTATCTTCTTTCTCCACCTATCCTTATTCCCCCAAAGGAAGATCAGCCCTTTTATTTATACCTATCTACCATTGATCATTCCTTGGGAGCCATGCTCGCTCATCATAATGACCAACATAAGGATCATGTTACTTATTACATCAGTCTCACCCTCATTAACTATAAAACCCAATACACCCATCTAGAAAAACTCTACCTTGCCTTATATTTCATCACCTATAAACTTCATCATTATCTTATTAACCAAAAAACTTATATCCTTACCAACACCAACCCCCTCAAGTATATGCACTCTAAGCCATATCGTAACCAACGTATGGTTAAGTGGCTCATAATTTTATCTAAGTTTGATCTTGAGTTTCTTTTAAAAAATTCCATTAAAGGACAGGCCATTGTAGATCAACTAGCTAAAGTTCCTCTCCCTGATAATCAAACTCCTCTTTTTTTGCTTTCTAGATGAGACTATAACTAATCTTTCTTCAGAAGAACCCACCTATCAAATGACTATGTATTTTGATGGTTCCAAATGTCAAAATGGTGAAGGTGTCAGCATAGTCCTTATTCCCATTAATGGAGAATATCTCCCTCTTTATTTTAAACTTCATTTTAAATGTGCCAATAATATAGTTGAATATGAGGCCTTGATCATAGGTCTCCAAATTACCTTAGCCTTAAGAATCAAAACTATACGTGCCTTTGGAGATTCTCATCTTATTATCAACAAAGTCACAAGATCCTATCAATGCAAAAATGATTTTATTATAAAATATAAACAAATTGATGACAAACTATTATCATCATTTAACCATTATACCATTCAATTAGTCCCTCTCTCTATAAATAAATTTACAGACACAATGGCTTCCCTTACATCCCAAATTTCATCCCAACCTACTAACTCTAAAATATTTGTCACCATACACTACTTTGTCACCCCATATTACCTCAATCTTAATCTTCCTACCATTTTCCAAGTGGAAACATCACATTTAGACACTTGGTATGACCAAATCTTTGACTACCTTTATGGTGGTGTCCTTCCACCTGATCTTTCAAGAAATACTCATAGAGATTTCATTCAAAGTAGCTCTCACTACTTAATACTAGGGGGCATTCTTTATAAACGAGGCTTTGATGGCCTCCTTATTCAATGCCTTCATAACAATGAAACCTCTCATGCCATTAAGGAAGTACATGATGATATCTATGGAGGACACTTCAGTGGTTTGGTTGTTGTAAGGTGTATTCTTTGCCTAGGATACTATTGGCCTACACTTAATCAGGATTATTGTGACTATGCCAAGAAATGAAGCAAATTTCAACAACATGCTAACCTCCATCATGCACCTCCTTATGGTCTCCAGGTGTCAACATATTATTGACCCTTCTTGCAATGGGGTCTTGATCTTATTGGCAAGATCAATCCTCATTCCTCTCAACGCCACTAATATATCATCACCACCATAGAGTATTTCACTAAATGGGTATAAGCCACTCTGTTGATCTCAATCAAAGATGAAAAAATGATTGACTTCATTACCCATCACATCATCTACCACTTCGGTGTCCCTCATAAAATCATCACTGACAATGGAAAATCTTTCAAAAACAAAAAGGTCCAAGATTTTTAAGGCTTTTGGCATTGACTTAAGTTTCTCTTCCCCTTATCATCCATAAGCTAATATATAGGTCAAATATTTTGACAAAACCCTCATCAAAATGCTCACCAAGGTGGTCAATGCTTTGGGCAAGGATTGGCACCTCCATATCCCATTTTCTCTATGGGCCTACTGCACTACTATCCAAACTGCTATGGGTGCTACACCTTTTTCTCTGGCCTTTAGAGCTAAGGCAATTTTACCTCTTGAAATCATAATTCCATCTATTCATATATCCTTGCAGGAGATTTTTTCTAAAAGTGACTATCATTAGGAATGCTTAGCATGATTATAACTTCTTGATGAACATCACCTTATTTCCCTTAATCACCTTCGTATCTATCAAGATCATATCAAACTAGCCTACAACAAACATTTTAAAATACAAGAATTCAACATTGGAGACCTTGTCTTCAAAGAAAATCAACATGTCCTTAACATAGAGAAAACCAAAAGGGGTAAGTTTTCCTTAAACTAAATTAGACCCTATATTATAACCCATAAATATGGATTAAGAGCTTATCATTTATCCTCTCTTGAAGGCAAACCAGAACTTGAGCATCTAAATGATTCTCATTTGCACCCTTTCTATTACTAAGGCCTCTTTAACACACCCTACTATCTAACTTAAGCTCATCCTTTGATTTTAACAATTTCTCACTTCCCTAATCCTCTTACCCTATTCCTCTTAGTGACATGTAGTTACACTAGATCTGTGTGATTATCCATCAAGCCTTTTCATCCAATCTTAAACGTGGGTACCATGACTCTACCCATGGCATGGTTCTCATGGATACTTTTCATCTATTGTTAGATGGAATCCCATGGCTGCATGTTCTTTAAGACCCCTTCCTATTATCACATAACCATAGTATTGAGGCACAACCTTTCCCTTATAAATGGTTCCACTCTAAGCTTCACATAGATGTGTCTGTCTAAAACAAAAGTTCAAGATTTTTGGGATACATATTATTTGGGTCCATTATCATAAGAAAAAGAAACAAATCACTCCCTCGAAGGATGTATGTCACCTAAATAATAAAATTATAGACTATTCCCTCAAAGGATAGCTATTAGAACTCAAACACCACTCCCTCGAATGATGGCTAATTTAACATGATAAATAATAACAATCGTAATTGGCTCTATTTTGTCACTCAATGAAGCTTCTTGCCTTGATCAGCGTCACCTCTTTTAAAAAGCAATACACGACCCTATCAAAAATTCAGCATTATCCCAAATGAACCACAATCGGTTCTCTTTTAATATTGGTATACTTCTAGCATTGATTGGTTTACCCCTTCATGACATGGACTAGTCTGTTTTAGTTCTTGGCATCACCTAAGTAAAGGGGTGGGTGAACCCACACACGGTTCCATACCTAACACTTCTTCTCCACCTACCTATCACTACCCTTCCCTTTTCACATCACCTCTATAAATCAAATGATTCTAAGCTCACTTGACACATGGTGTTTATATGACACACCTTAGTACCAGGAAAATGCTAATTTGACGTGCATGAAGGGTTCACTTTCACTAAGCTCTAATCCTCCTTGTGGGTATAATAAGATCCTTGCCAATGAATCTAGCATGACCCATTTTCATTGTCACCCATACATATCCTACCTATTGAAACCAAAATCATTCCATAAATCAAAGATTAACATTCAAAACCAACCCACTTATCATACCTAGCTAACATAATTAATCAACCTCACATCAAAACACTAGATTAACCATTATGAATAACATTATTAAAACATATTTTATACCATCACTATATTAATTAATCAATCATAATGATTAAGCATCATCACCGATAAACACATCCTAATTTAACTACCATAGCATAATTAGCATTAACAAATACTCAAATATATTATCATATAAATATGAACATCAAATAAATATTAGTCATCATCAACAAAACATTTCAAAATGAAACCATATCATATATTTATGTTCATTATACAATGTCTATACATCATAACTCTCGCTCAAAATACATCTCTCATCTTCGGTGCATAGGTTGATATCAAAAAATGGATCATATACATATCATGACCCTGGTAGACCACTACTACTAGCCCCAATAGTACCTACCCCTATACCTATACCTACACCTATATTGGGTATAGGCCCTTCCTACTGACCCACTACCATAGCCCACTACCTTGGGGTCCCCAAACCTACCCTACCTAACACACTCAACTGATGCTCTCCCCACCTTAGCTCATTAGGACATTGTGCTAACATAATGCCCTCATAATACCTCAAATCTTGTATCACTACATGATACTTGGTATGTGTGATATATCCAAGAGGTGCTATACCTATCACTACTCCACTAGCCCATCATAAGGAATCTCTCTCTTATGTCACCAAATCAAGTGAAACCCTCACCTAATCTCACTCCCCTATCGATGCAGTCACTTGACCCTATAAGATCACCATCTACCTCTATAAAGCTATGATCTATGCATGGGCCTAATCTCTCTCCTCTATGACTCTTCCTACCTAACCTTGAAGAGTTGTAACCTACCCTTATAATGTATCTATTTGGGCCTACACTACCACTAGTGCTATTGCCACCAATGGGTCCCCCTGTGCTAGCCCCTATCTCTGATCTACATCCATCGAGGCCCTATCACCATCTCCCAAACCAAAATCCATCATAGTATATATACCTTGAAACCATATAGGGTAGTCAAGTGTCATCTTGATGTTGTCACCTCACTTCAATAAGAGCTCCTCAAAATCTAAAACCTGATCTTGTGGCTATGGCTCTATAAATGAATAATCAGAATCCTCCCTCCTATACCATACAAAATTAGGAGGGATCCCTTGTACTAATCCAAACTATTGTTGTACCCTCTCTAATTGGATATGCTAAGTCTCTCCTTCCCATCATTTGTAAATCCACCTCCCAACTCTGTAAATATAAAGTATGATGTTGGTAGACCTCCCATGTAGGCCTCTCCCTATATGGACTCCATACTATGTCTCCATCCACCAAACTCCCTAGTGCATCTCTAAACTAGTCTAGGTCATGTGTACCACCACCTACTCCTATCATGGCCCTCTCTCTCTTGCATTGATAAAAACCAACCCTATAATCGATCAATAAATACCCCTGACTAGTAAACCCAATGGTTACAACACTTGTATGTGCTTGTATGCCCAATAATGTAACACAAACCCCACATTAATGCCATACCATATGTGTGCCCAAAAACCCCATAATTCCTTGTATATTCACATTAGTAATACCTTTTCCCATACAAATATAACTCCACCTAGATATAACTCCACTAACACCCCCAATAACACACGAGGGTATCTCCCTCTAACCAAATCTAGTATTACATAATAAGTAATTGCTAACTATAATACAATAAACAAATGTCTATCTCTTGGGGCTCTCTAGTATAGTGATATGATATTGAAGCCTCCAACATGAAACTCTATCGCACCAACATCATCCCCATATAGCATCTCTAAACACTTATCATTCTCATCCCCCTCTATCTAATAAATGGGATCTCCTCATATTGATAATCATGTAATTTGGTGAACATTCTCCAATAGTATCATAATCTCTCCTATCGACAACCAAAAGGTATTAGTCACCAGGTCCCATCTTTTGATGAGGGTGACTACCATGGTAGAATCCCTTGAAAGATGTTGGTAGTGGTGCATCCCCCTGAAACCCACCACCTCCATATGACACCAATCTTTGACTGTCATCACATCTCAAACTGCTGGGAATATCTTAGAAATATGATCTCTCAACTGAATCTGCTCTCATGCCTACAAACAACCATGTCATGAATTAAGTATGGACCTATCCATCTAAACATGATAATTAAAATAATTGATATACTTTCCCTACCTTTCTCTCTGATAAACACTATTTGAATCACCTACCTCCCTTTCATTTTCCTCCCTGATATTGAATATCCTCTTCTACCAACCCATACCCTATTCTATAACATACTTTCTCACCTACCTAACATATAAAAACCTAACCTAAAAACCTAAATTCTCAAAACTAATTCCTATAATCTAAAAACTAAACCTTAAAACCTCAATCTAAACCTTAACAAAGCCCTTTTGTCGACCGTCAATGGTTGTACCAACTGTTGATGGTCCCTTAAGAGAATTTTATACCACTAGGGTCGAATGATGCTGGTTGGGTCAAACACTAATGGTCACATGTGGGTGACCATTAACCATAAACCTTGACCCTCTAACCTCCCCAAAATACCCAAAAATATCAAAACTCCCCTTTGCCCTACATTTTATCTTATTTCCCACCCCCGCTCATCAATTTTAGTTAGTTTCCTTCCCACCCCTTATTTTTTCCCCTCAAGGCCACAAAAACTGATCAAAAACAACCTAAAACCTAGGTTTCCTTTTCACACACATATCCACACTATGTAAACTTTTAAGTCTTAATTTAAACTCTAATTAGCTTTTATCAATTTAAAAAAATAATACCCACCTCAATCTATTATTAATGGCACCTCCTCAAGCTATGCCTTACCAATAGTGCCTCTCTGGGGTCCATCTTGCCCATGGACATGCTCTTAATGAACCAATATCCTCTTCATTCACCTCACCACTAATCCCTTTCCCTAGCAAAATGCTAAATGACAAGCACTCTACCAATTTTTCACAATAAGACAAATAATGACCTATTTCACCCTCCAAATCACTTTTGTCATAGTTTTATGGATTTTTGACCCTAACCATTAATGGTTAATATAACCATCATTGTTTGGCCTAATCGTCGATGGTTAGGTAATTGCCACTAGTTCAACCCAACTATCGATGGTTTGATAACCATCGTCGATCGTTTCCTTCCCGTTTCCTTTTTAAACACCCTAAATTTATCACTTCCACTTATTTCCTTCTTCCACTTACCCTTACCCTACCAAACCCTGATAGGGTAGCATATTTCCCCTACTATTACCATTATCTGAGAGTCACCCTCTCCCTGAACAAAGAACTACATTAGGCTTGATGTTCATGTTGGATGAATTGTCTATGATACTATCTAGGTAGCATCCTCTTACCTTGTATATCAGGAGTCAGCTCAACCACCCACCACCCAACCAACCCACCCATTTTATCATGTCCATCATGATGTCAACCTTTTTTTAGAACACACCTATTCATACACCTTGTAATGACCTTACTTCAATCATTATTGACCACTTCAACCAACTTGGCCTTATTGAAATTTTTTTGCACCACTTTGTGTGCAACTCGGCCATTCATGTTTTTCTTGAGATCACTTCCTACCCTAGATACCTAAGTAAACACTGACCCTTTCTAGGACATTTTATATGTGTAGCCTGATCAGCTATGACCATTGCTGGGGACTACTTACCTTGTCACTTTTTCTAGAACCGAAACTTATTATTATCAACATTGGCCATTTTGTGTCTTTACATGATTTTGTAACCTTAGCATCTCTTTGTACCCTTGTGCATGTAGTTAAATTTCCATACCTCAACTTTATTTTCTTTTATCAAACCATGACCTAATTATCATCCTACCTCATCGACTCTTGGTTTGAGGGGGAATACCCTCTTCCCGTACTCAGGGCAACTGACCCTAGACTGTCAACCTTCCATTTTTATTCTACAACTTATTAACCTAATGCCACAAAATAAAAAATTGAAAAATGTAGACACTTTAAAACATCCCTCAAACCATTTTTTAGGTTATTGCATTAGGACCTGAGTCTCGACCCTGACCTAGTTAACTCCTCTATTAACCTAGTTGACCTTTCTTTACACAAACTTGAACAAACCAATCAATACCTTATATTTTATCTCTTTTGCCTTAGAGGATCGACCACCAATGGTTAGCCTAATTTTATATGGTTAGGTACCCTCACCCAACAACTTAGAAAATTCTAACCATGAATAGGCTTGCACTAATAAAATTGGCAACTTTCCCATGGACAAAATCATGGATTTATTTGCATCAGTCCATTGCACTTATCCAAGACCAACTTAGAAACTTTACCTCCTTCAATTTGGAAACTCTCTCTAATCATTCAAGAAGTTTGTGCTATAAGTACAGGGCTCTTGGAGGAGATATGGGACCAAAATTTGTGCATGTAGACTCTCTTATTTTCTTTATATGCATTCAATAACCTGAAGCTCTGTCCATGTGATTCTCTCATCAAGGTATCATTACACTACCTACATTCCTCTAGGCATTCAACCATCCAAATCTTCAAAGTAAAGGTACCTCACTTTGTTTTGTCTATTTTGATTTATACTTCTTTTTCTTATTATAAGTGTGTTCTTTGTTGAATACTCTTCCTGCCTCTTTTCCCTTACCCATACTATTCATACAACCTTTTGGTCCCCTCAGTTACTTATTTGTAGCTCATTTTTACTCCCCATCAATTTTATGATAGGTGACCACCAATAGTTTCCATAACCATCACCAGTTATAGAAACCACTGCTGGTCACGCAACCATCGACGGTCAAGACAACCACCACTAGTCACCCTGACCGTCGATAGTCACTATCACCCAAAATTATAGATTGTTATTCTAACCCTCCTTTTCACCTTATCAAACTTCTTACCATCCCCTAACCTGTAATTGAAAACTTTTCTAAATTTTTGGACCTGACCTTAACTTTTTTATTGCATGTAGATGACCCTACCAGGACTTGAACATGAGATAGATAGTGTCTTTGACCTTCGTATTATCCCCAAATCTCTATTTACCAATCAAAGTGACATTGCCTTTGAGTTATCCCTTTGCATTATGGTTCTCATACCCCATCTAGAGGATGTAGAAGAATAATTAGCCTTAATACAGGAGGATATTGATGAGGTTATTGCATTTTGGAACCATTATTTTGATAATATCAACCCTGCCATATATTAGACTTATTTTATTGTTCATCGACATCATTTTCATATGTATTATTTGTAATTTATCTTTTATCAATGAACTTGAATGTTAAATAAGGGCTGACATCTATTTAAGCAAGCATATTCCTTTCTTGGGACTGGTTTCTCACTAGGCAGCACCTTACTTTATTATTAACATATTTTTTTTGTGAGTTCATGTGATTTGCAGGTCATTCTTCCCTCATCGAATAAGATTTCCCACTTCATATAGATATCAATGCATGCAAAATCTAACTAGGTACACACCCCTTATCTATTTTTTCTCTCCTCTTTCAAATAAAAAAGAATTAGAGTAAGAAATCGAGTGAAACAATAATATTTAATATTATGTTTAATTAATTACATAAGCACTTTTGATTTCTATAATTTAAAAAATAATAGACCAGGAGAAAGCTTCCAAGTTAGCCTTAGGTTTATTTCCTATTGTTTACTTTCTATGCAAGTGAATTAATTCATTCTGAAAAATAAGTTACTTTGTTTTAATCAAGTGTGTTTATCTATACGCAACCTTTAAGCACATCAACCTTTTAAAATGACTAGTTTCACATATACAGTGCCAAAACCTTATTATATACATACACTAGTTGACAAATACTGAAATTAACAATATCAATATATCAAACAACTACCCCTAGAGTGACTCTATCAAGTTGTAGGTGATCATTGATGCTTCAAGTTTAATTGATAGTTTTATTTTCTCATCAATATGAATGTGTACTTGATTTCATAATGAATTTTTTTCACTTTGTATTAATTGAAATATATATTATTAATCATGGTGGAATTAATAGTAGTTGAGAAACCTTTGGAAATACAATTGTAAGCACAAAAAGGTGTTATTGGGTGTTCCCCAAATGGGTTCTTACAAAATTTTCATGGTGTAGCATTGATTGCTTAGTGTGTGTGGAATTACCTTGTGTGACATTAATTTTTCATTGTGTGACATTAATTTTTTATTGTATGTGACTCTTGAATTGAGTGACATTTAATGTACTATGTGTAACTATTCTTCTACTTGACATCAACTGCTATTCTATGTGTCATATTGTGTGCATGTGTGGATAAGTATATTAATTTTTTCTAAGCTTGTGGTTTCGTGATCTATATCACACATTTTTTACTTATTTGTGATGCCATGATCTATATCATGCACA
Source organism: Torreya grandis (assembly GCA_037957365.1). NCBI lineage: Eukaryota > Viridiplantae > Streptophyta > Pinopsida > Cupressales > Taxaceae > Torreya > Torreya grandis. The sequence continues at coordinate 1,914,897 of JARHVA010001815.1, forward strand.
TTCTTGTGTGGTTTAGTATTTTGTGTTTATATCTATGATGATTACTAAAGCATGCTTGATTTCAACATCTATCTTCACATGACACGTGTATACCTAAAGATACATGTTTCATATATTCTTTGTTAATTTACTCATATTATGATGATATTTTACACTCATGTTAGCACATGTTTTACATGTTCATATCCTTCTATATAACTTGATGCATTTAGTTATTTGCATGTAAGATGAGTGATATATAGGTTACATGCCTCACCAAAAAATGGGGGAATACCAGTGGGATTGTCATAAAGATCAAGCTTCCATACACAAAATTTTAGCTTATGTGAAATAATTATAGGATTTTGATGTTTCACATTACAAAAAAGTATTAGATTAGTTTATTTTATCAAACATATATATACAAATCGAGACATATTTTGGTGGAATGTGAGGACATATTATAGGCATGAGTGACAAGTTATAAGTATTGGATAGAACAAGTTGTCATATTTTAATTTCAGCATATTTTTGGCATTCTATATCAAATTGGTTTAGCTGGAATAGATTATGGGTGTATGAACACTATTCAATCACACACTATTACAATTTTTATTTTAAATTTGGCATTGAATTTATTGAAGGTAACACTATGAATGGGTAGGTGCACAAAGTTAGTGGATAAAAAGGGTCCTACCAGTGGACATGTTTTTCCTAAAAATTTAAATATTTCAACTTTTGTAGATTATTTGAGATGACTACCCTCAAAATTTGAAGATGGTATAAAAATATGAATTGTAGCATTTCAAGTCTAGTTTCTAAAACACTGATTTTTTTTAAAAATGGTTAAGTATAAGTATGTCAAACATATAAAATTTAAAGATTAAATCTTGTTTTTTAGGAAAATAAAGTAGATATTCATTCGTATGACAACTTTTTTTAGGAAATTTTAGTATCTTTTGAAACACTTTTGTTAAAATTTAGATAAGATCGTCTAGTTTGTGACTTATATTTTATTAAAAAATTATTGAGTATATATTTTTATTAATTTTAAAAGTAAATATATCCTAAAAAATAATTAAAAAATGGATATATGGTTGTACAACCTCCATAACTACCTCAAAAATATGAAAACTAGTTTCTTTCTTGAATGCGTATAAAACTAGGCCTAGTTTTGTGTGTGTGTGTGTGTGTGTGTGTGTGTGTGTGTGTGTGTGTGTGTGTGTGTGTGTGTGTGTGTGTGTGTGTGTGTGTGTGTGTGTGTGTGTGTGTGTGTGTGTGTGTTTGTGTGTGTGTGTGTGTGTGTGTGTGTGTGTAGACACACACACACACACACACACACACATACACACACATTGAATTTGGATGAACAAAAAAAACTTAAACATATATATGGATGTATATTTTCTTCATGTAGTGGCCAAGAAATCCATAGTTAGAAATCAATAGAGATATAAACCTTAAATTAGTCCCAAAATTAAAAAAATAGTATATTTGGAAATAGGAGAGCATGCCCGTCATCATGGTAATAATTTTATGAAATTTTCACTGAAACTCAAAGTGTATTTCATGATGAAATTTGTATTTTATGTTTTTTATCAAAACTATTAGATTTATTTTTATGTTTACAAGTACAAGCCTTTGGCTTAGGAATCCAATCCATATTAGAGCCAAAAGGATTCATTTTTTGAATTAAAAATAAACATAGTACATGTGCATTATAATGAACAAGATTTATAGCACATACCATTCCTTTGACATTGTAGTAAAAATTTTTAAAAAAAAATTATTAGAGGGGATATCTACTTTGTTTTGTGTGATGTGAAGGGAATGCATATGCATTATCTTCACATTGCATAAAAAACATAAAATATCTATTAGAAGGGGAAGATTATTTACTAAAATAAATGTTAAGTATAAGTTTACATTTATATGGTTACTTTAACTTATAAATTTAAAGTATCATGAATATGAAATTATATAAGTTAAAGTAACAATATAAATGTAAACTTATATTTTAAATTTATTTTATTAAATATAAGATATTAGGGCCACTTTGCATATGATAGATTTTGTCTCATAGCTATATGCCTTAACATGTGTAAGATAGTTTTTAAAAATCCAATATGATCATTATGTTTAGGCATTTTAGTTTCTCAGTATTGAACCTAAGGATTTCATGGCATAAATTTTATAATTTATGTCCATTTTTGGTAAACATATAGTCACTTTTTACATTTTTGTTCCTTTCAAATTAATTTTTGACATTTCTATGAGTCCTAGATTTGTCAAAATTGAGGTTTAAATACCAATAACTTTGAACTCAATCATAATTGGTGTGATTTAGGTAGTTTAAATCACATTAATGACTTGCACACATCAAATGAACACTTTGTGTTGATTTCACTCACTCATCATCCCTCCCTCATGCCTAATCACTTTCTCCTCATTCCTAATTTTCCCTAATCACCCCTTCATTAACCCTCATCATCACTAATCACTCCCTCATTATACTTAATTACTCCCTCATTGATCTTCATTATCCTTCATCATACCTAATCACTCCCTCATTGACCCTCATAATCCATAATCATTTCCCCTCATCCCTCATAATCCCTAATAACTCTTTAATTTACTCTCACTATACCTAATCATCTTTAATCACTTCCTCATCATTGCTAATCACTCCATCACCAATCCTCACCATCCTTAATCATCCCTAATCACTCCCTCATTGATCTTCACCATCTGTCATCATCCCTAATCATTGATTCATCATCCATAATCACTCCCTCCTCATCCCTCATTATCCCTAATCACTCCATCATTGACCCTCACCATATCTCATCATATTTAATCACTACCTCATTGACCCTCACCATCCCTCATAATCCATGATCATCACTTCATCATTCATAATTGACTAAGATGACCATATCTAATTTAATTGTATATCTCCCCATTCAACCCATATAGAGTATTCATTTTTCCAACCCAACCATGCCTATTTATCTGCCCATATCTCTCTATTTGACCATACCTACATCACTAGTCCCAATCACTCCAAATTGAACTGCATGGATATGGTAGAAATATGTTCTATAAATTGAAATATTTTATAAGGGATAGTGCCTACATAACCAATAGCCATACTATTAGGCCATGTCTATATATAGGGGTGAGTAGAGTATTAGGTATTATAAAATATAAGGGGTAGGTGGTGATTAGGCCCTCTTCCCCCAAGATAGATCTAATTAAAATAAAATATATATGGTTGTATTTCCTTAAATGTGAGATGGGGAATGTTAATATGGCCATTATGGTAGGCTCTTCCTCCTCCCCCTCTTCCCCTTAGGTCTTTTGACTAAGTAGCTTCATCCTTGGGGTTAATGCGCAAGGTTTATAAACCCATACTTATTTCATGTTTGGGCTTGATAACACTCATTTGGTCCTCTATTAGGTCCAATAACTTAGCCAACTATCAACCCAACACCTTTTTAGTTCTAAGATTAATGAATATCCATTAGGTTTTGGGCTTAAGTCTTGGAATGAAGGGACAAATAAATCATGAGATCATTTATCTAGTGGTCTCTATTTATTTCACATAGTGAACCCTAGATTGATTATGATTTATATATGGAACATGTATTCCTAGAACATAAATTCCCTAAAAGGGGAGGTAAATGTTGTTGAATAAATTTATTTTTATTATAACCATATATAGATAAGGGACACCTACACTCTTATGACTTATATAATAGAATATTTTTTATTGGTCAATCTCTCTACCCTTTCCTTTCCTTTAATTTATCTAAATGAGGATAGGAATGGGGATCCTAATGGTCAAGATATATGGAACCATGATGAGCAATTGGGATTTGAGTGATAGATATTAATTTCTTGGATACACACACACACACACACACACACACACACACACACACACAAATTTATAGTTGGAATACCAAGATGAGGAATTAATTACCTAGTTATCTATATACCTATACTGGAAGTGACCTAATCCTCTATATAGAATCTAAAATTCTATTATATTCATCATCCCTAATCAATCCCTATTCGTCCATTATCATACCTAATAACTCCTTCATGGAACCTCATCATCCATAATCTCTCTTTCCTCATCCAAGCTTATCCCTAATCAGTCCCTCCAATACATTTATGGTGGTTATAGTGGATTTTTTCTTGTGCTCGATCATCCCTAGTCACTCTTTTAATAAATAGGTTAGAATTCCTTCTCTCATTCCAATAAATGACTTGGGTATTAAATTAGGTATAAAGTATTATTAAAGATATGGTTAGGTAAGATATATTCATTCAAGAATAGTTACAGGTATTCAAAATCCCTATATGGCTTAGATATTTTATCACGAAGGGAATACTCAAGTAGGTATGGGAATAAGGATAGCTAGGTAGGGCATAATCGTAGGTAGGGCATAGTCAAGATCAATATATGAATAGGTTATTTAGGTAGGTCATACTCAAGATAAAGATATGGTTCAAATATTCAATCAGGTAGGGCATACTCAAGTAGGAAAATTAGGTATGGCATACTCAAGTAGGTAAAGTAGGTATGGCATACTCAATTAGGTAAAGTAGTTAGGACATGCTAAATGGTATAAATATATTACACATGTGACATGATTAAAAACTTAATTTTTCATTCTATTTATTGAGAAGTAAGCTTCCCTTGACAACAACAAAAGCTAAGTAGGTAAGGCATAGCTAAGTAGGTAGGGAAAGAATACGTGTCAGATATATATTAGCAATTGAGATTTAATTAATAGATAAGAATATATTCCATAAATGTAAAGTAGGTATGACAAGAACAAAGTTATATATTTGTAAGTAAGCTTCCCTTACCTTATTAAGTAAGGCATAGCTAAGTAGGTAGGGTAAAAACAAAATTATCTATCATAAAGTAATCTTCCCTTGATAGAAATGCCATAATATAGAATCAAATAATATATAGATATTAGGAAGCTAAAATTTCCTTGATAGTTATGATTTATTCCCTTTTTATCCATCAAGAAGGAAATATTCCTTTGATACATTATTAGGTGAAGAAAAGTTAGATATCAAAAAGGCAATCTTCTCTTTCCTTATTCCTTGGCATAAATGAAGTAAGTAGGGAAATATTTCATTGCCTTAATGGATAGGGGAAGTATGATATTATGGTAGGGTCTTTGGAATGGTTCCCTCTATATATCTCTGGTCAATTCCCCATTCTTATGTTATCTTTTAATACACTATATGGATAGGGGAATACTCAAAGTACAAAAGGGCCCCAATTTAACCTTTATAGACCACCAATACATGTCAAATATCTATGTGGCCCCTCTTTAATACACTATATTAAGGAACATGCCTTTAGATCCTTTTATATATCAAGTTAGGTATAGATCAGGTTGGGTATACATTGATTTTGGTTTAGAAACAAACTCTATTAGCTATAGGATTGAAACACACTCTACCAAATTGGTGACTGCCTATTTATCTATATGGAAATCTAGTCTACTATGGATATATGGTTAAATATGAGGTTAAGATTAGAATTCACAACTAATCTCCAATCACCCCTATTTATATAGATATAAATTTGGATTCCCAAATCTAGGATTAGGATTCTTATATGTCCAAATCCCAATGTATATATGTAAGTAATATAATTTCATCCCACCCTTTTCTCTATTTGTTATCTATTTATTCTAGTTTGGGGCTCTAAATACACACACACTCCATGGTCTAGGCATGGATTTCCATATATATCTTTGAATCCCACTAGATAATTAGATGATATATCTGAGTTCCTTATTCGAGTGAAACAAGATGAGTGAAAGAAGAGTTTATTTGTGACTTATTCGAGTGACTAAAATTTTTAATTATAAAATAATTCAATTGACCACAAGAAGGAAGCTACTGTACATACCATCAAGGTATTAGATGGGGTGATTAAGGATGAAGAGGGATGATGATGGAGTCATTAAGGATGGTGATGGATGGTGAGGGTTAATGAGGGAATGATTAGAGAGGATAAGGGAGAGAAGGATGGTGAGGTTCAATGAGGTAGTGATTAGGGATGATGAGGGATGAGGAAGGATTGACTACGGATGATGAAAGATGTTAAATCAATAATTCAGGATGATGAAGGATGGTGAGGATCAATGAATAATTGATTAGGGATGATGATAGATGTTGAGAGTCAATGAGGGAGTGATTAAGGATGATGAGGGATGAGGAGGGAGTGATTAGAGATGATTAGGGATGGTGAGAGATGGTGAGGGTCAATGAAGGAGTGATTACGAATGATGAGAGATAATTAAGAAATGATTAGGGATGATGAGGGATGTCCAAGGTAAATTATGGAGAGATAAGGGATAATGGGGGAGTGATTAGAGATGATAAAGGATGGTGAGGGTCACTGAGGGAGTAATTAGAGATAATGAGGGATGAGGATGAAGTTATTAAGGATGATGAGGGAAAATGAAGGTTAATGAGGGAGTGATTAGGAATGATGAGGGATGGTGAGGGTCAATGAGGGAGTGATTAGGGAGGATGAATGAGAGAGGTATGGTGAGGGTCAATGAGGTAGTGATTAGGGATGATGAGGGATGAGGAAGGAGTGATTCTTGAGCCTAGTTTTAAATAATGTGTATGCATTATGGGCATTACACATACATGTAATGTCTATAATTAATATGTATTATCATAAATGTCCAAGAAATTTTCCCCCAATTTTGTGTACTTACACACATATAAAATCCATATGTAGTAATTGATTCAGTCTATCCAAATTTAGATTTGATCCTAGTATAGGTTCCCACTTCCATTTTGATGTTCAAGATTAGTTAAATGAGTAGTGTGATTAAGGTTCTACATCACTCAATATCCTAACACTAATCCTTATTCATGAGGGTTGGGGCACTTAGATTCCTAACCCATGTTTTTAATAGTGACAATAGCCTTGGTGCATAATCACCCTTTAACATTCTTTATTAGGTTAAAAACTCCCAATTTCTAATGCTACAAAATGTAGCATGGTTCATCTACATTTATGTGTATTTCTCCCTTGCTCTTAAATTTTAAATGTTTTATTAAGATATTTTACTTGAAATTTCATATTATATACAAACATTTATTGATCCATGTTTTATATTAGGATTACAAGGAGAAAGTTGAACACTCATAGTATTCTCTAAATGATAAAGTGTGTTTACCACTAAGGTATGCTATTATCCTTTAGCAATTTAAATAATAGGATATAAAGAGGGGCATTTTTAGATACAAATTTCTATTATTGGACACTTAGAAATGTCAATTTTGACTTACCTTTACCTTAAATGCCTTGTGCATACAAATTTGGCTCTTGCACACCCTTCTCTCCTATCCAATCACATTATATGTGCATGACCTTCCTGATTTGTTGTTAATCACCTAAATGAATTTCTTAATTTGTGCCTAATATTTTTTATTAAAAAAATTAAGTCGTCTCTTAATCATTAAAGTAATGTTCTTATTTGAACCTCTAGTCACAACTAGATACCTCTATCTGATAAACTCATCCCACTTTGTTAAACTCATTTGTGCACTATTTAATAGTCATTTTACAAAATTAAATATTTTTACAGGTTGGCTCATGCATTTCACATGTCAGGGACATGAGAAATTATCTAATGAGTCATATATCTATATATAATAGGCTTAAGACTATTCTTATCTAGCAAACATATAGCACTTATCAAGAGGAAATCTATTATCTACTTCCACATTATGAGGAACATCCTTAAATCTCCCAAGTCATAAATTAGTTACAAGGAATAGGCCCTAGCCAATTCTGAAGTACTCTTAATCTAAGTAAAACTGTCTCATTATCAAGTGTCAAAATATATATTATAGATTGCATTCATTTAATGGAGCACTACTACCCACATACACCTAACCAAGATAACTACATGAAATTTGAGCCTTATTTTAAATATTGGAAATGCATGTAACATTAAACATTTTAGTAGGGAGTGGATGGGGTGACCCCAACCTAGATTTATTTTCCTTTTGCAAGCTAAACCTAGTATCAAAGGTGGATCTAGGGTTTCCAAGTGAAGGATACATGACTATGGATTTTGTATACATTGCGAGCCCTTGATTTCACATAGATCATTAGTTTAAAAGCAAGTGTAATGACCTATGCTATAATAGTGATGCACAATTCACAAGGACAAATCCTATAGAAGTTAGACAGTTATGGTTAACATAGGTAACCAACTATTGTTGGAATTATCCTAGAATATAAAAACATATAGTATATTGATTCAAGTGATACTTGATCCCTTTCAGGAACTTATTTCCATTTGAAGGATACCTTAAAGTGAAACCCTTCTATATATATCTATCATAGTGAATCTATACCATGCCCTATCCCTTATCCCCTATATAGGGATGGGTGGGATGGGGGTCATCCCAACTAGATATAGTTATGGTATGGATTGGCAAACTCTCAATTAGATCGAGAGATTGCCTATTATGAGGTGAGGAGTCTTCTATATCCAATTTCAATCCCCATAATATATAGATATAGATAGAGCCTATATTATATATGGTGAGTCTATATTTAGTTTATATAAGGGGTGCCCCCACCAAATAAATATATAAGCTATATGGGATTAATATAGATTATGCCCAACCCACCAATATTTAGGTGCCCAATGGCCCCATATATATACCTGAATTATTTCACTTGATATAAATAGAAATATACAAAAGAATATGGTACTTAGCTTGTTTTGGATCTGAGTAGACCTCAGCTTCCTCGAATCTATATAGTTTTTTGTCCCCCTATCTATATATGGGCCCTATATATCTAAGTGGTTGATCCCTCCAATATAGATTTCTTTGTGCCAACTATATATATATATATATATATATATATATATATATATATATATATATATATGGATTTCTTTGTGCCAACTATATATATATCAAACTTTAGGATAATTTCATATCATTTAATATGTTTCTAAATTAACCAAATTTTAATGCGACAACAAAGTATACTTGAATTATTTCACTTGATATAAATAGAAATATACAAAAGAATATGGTACTTAGCTTGTTTTGGATCTGAGTAGACCTCAGCTTCCTCGAATCTATATAGTTTTTTGTCCCCCTATCTATATATGGGTCCTATATATCTAAGTGGTTGATCCCTCCAATATAGTTTTCTTTGTGCCAACTATATATATGGATTTCTTTGTGCCAACTATATATATATATATATATAGTTGGCACAAAGAAATCTATATTGGAGGGATCAACCACTTAGATATATAGGGCCCATATATAGATAGGGGGACAAAAAACTATATAGATTCGAGGAAGCTGAGGTCTACTCAGATCCAAAACAAGCTAAGTACCATATTCTTTTGTATATTTCTATTTATATCAAGTGAAATAATTCAAGTATACTTTGTTGTCGCATTAAAATTTGGTTAATTTAGAAACATATTAAATGATATGAAATTATCCTAAAGTTTTATTTGTTATTTCACATTAATAAAAAAATAAAGTAAAATAATAGAAAAATAAATGCAAGACTTATTTCATGGGTATTATATATATAGGTGAAATATACATGTCTTGTTTATAATATCTACATATACATAATGAATATATACAACTTCTATTATGTTACATGGATAAATACAAACTAAAAAATATAAAACTTCCCATTCAGGTATTCTCTAAACAAAAGCATATCGCTATTTATAGGCACCCAAAATACTTTTTCAAAGTGAATACATATATGATATACTTGAATTATACTATTTTTTCAACAAATATAAACTATATTTTTTATACAAAACTTATCTTCGAGGTATTCTTCAAATAAAAGTGTATAATTATTATTGGATATAATAATCACATATAAGTGGTATTTGAGTGCTAAGAGTGCTAATTGAGACTATTTATCCCTAACTTAGCCCTAGACCTATCCTAGAGCCTATTTTAACACTTATATAGCCTTCAAGTGGGATACAAGCATCCCTAGTCATCCCTAAAGCAGTCCTAGACCCTAATTCTTCCATCCTGGCCCTTCGTACCCAATGTTTCCCAACTTGGACACTAGTGCCATAATAGGGACAATAGCGCCACATGGCACTAGTGTCTTAATAATGGTATTAATTTCCTTTCCCTCCCTTTTTCACAAATAGATATATTTTCAAATATAAAACCTCCTATGCTTAGCCTAGACCTATTTTAGCACCTGCACAAGCATTAGAAAGTATAAATACATGAATTTTATACCTATTACTACTAGAAGGAAATTAGATGCAAATTACTCAAACAAAATCAGAACAAGTTGTGCACAATCAAGGTTATGAATCCCTATTCTTTCCTAATTCTACATAAAACCATCTATAGCATTCCTAAGCTTAGATCACTCAAGTTTCTAATATGAATCACATTCAAAACACTCAAGTGAACTATCATACTAATTTCATTCACACTTGTACCAACATTTAGGTGGGAAGAACTACGTCAGGCTTGATCCATATTCAGAGTATTGGTATGTAGGAAAATCTCTTCATGGTGGGGTGTTGAGGATGTCCAACCTACCCCATTAGCAAACACACTTTTTAACTTGTATCAACCAGATGATCTAGCAACATGGAATATTAGGGTTTACTCACAAATTTAATCAAAACAAGTAATATACAAGGTTTTAGAACTTGTGCATGCAGGAATAGACCTCACAGATCTAGACACATGTGCACTCAAAAGCTTGGGACAGTCCTACACAAAGGACACTACTACCAAATAGGGACACTGGTTCCACATATCTAATTAGGGTGTTATTATCTAATTAGGTAATTATTGTCCTCAAGGTTTTGATACCTGAATCCTATTTGTGACACTCGTACTAGTCTCTGTCTTAGTTTTCAACCTCTAGATTCTCCATTTTAGTCATTTTCAAACTAAGTTCTTGCTTGCACTATTTATTATTATTTTTATAAAGATCAAATTAATAAATTTTATAACAGATCAGTGGTTGTATTTATTTCATATTTTTACCCTAATTTAGTATACTTGGTTCTTTAACAAACATAAAATTTATACTTACTAAGTATTAAAAGGTTAAACCATTTGGTGAACTCGACTTACTTTATATTGCACAAAGCCTAACCCTAGATAACCCTACGGTTTATGTTTATATCCTTCTAAGAACCAAACTTAGATTTTAGATCATATATCTTATGATTTTTCTTTGACATAATCATGATAATCATGATAGAAGAAGTTTATCACTTTTTGTTGCAAAGTTTAATACTTTCATTTACATGCTTATTTCCTCTAATTCAGAATGAACTCAAAAAAGACATAAGCACATGTATAGATGATGGTTTATATCAATTGAAATGTATTTCATAATACATTCTATCTCTATCATGTTATTATGCTCTTATGAAAAATTTAATTAAGAAACAATCCCTTACATACATAGGATCTATTACATAATCTAAAAACTATATTTCAAGTTTCAATGCCATATCTTATATATAGGAAAGAATATCCTTCTCCTCCTCATCTCCATGAGGGTGATAGATACTTTCCATCTAACTAGATCCTTTTCATCACTGTTTCAAAATATGAAACATCATATACTGTTATTACTAATTCCCATACTCAACCTCTCTACATCTCTCCCATACAGGATGTGTGCCTACAAATTCAATTAGAAGTAACTAGGGTTTGTACTTATGATATTTTAAGGGATAAAATTATTAGTATAAGTAAGCTAATATCTAAATAATAGAACCAAAATCAGTTATTAATTGAACATGGCATATTATTGGCAAATAAAATTACATATATATAATCTTCAAAATATGCTAGTATAAACCATGTATATACATCTACACCTAGCAAAGTTGTGCTTATCATTATTTCATATCCAAATAATAAATTACAACACATTGAATCTATTATGAGTGATTCAAAAGATTACGAGGGTCCAATAAGAGATCAAATGAGATATTAAGGGAAATTATTAAAGCTAAGTTGATCAACCTACCTCCTCTACACCTAGTGAGGAGATATAGATATTGTTATGCATATCATATATTGCATGGGCACCACATCAATTAATGTTTAGCATTAAAAATGAAAATACAATAGATAATGGATACATATGACTCAAATAGTGAGACATCATCTAAACAACATATAATGGCACATATATAAATTTAAAAAGGGTCAAATTTAGAAATAGTCTCAAAGTGGTTATCAAATCATAACTCAAAACAAAAAAAGGTTCACAAAACATAATCAGAGCAAGAAAAATTACAACAAACATAGATAAATCAAGTAAAATATGAAAAAATACCTCTTCAAAATGAGGCTCAACTTTCAAAGAAGAATTGGTTTGGTCGAAAATATCTAAAATAGATTGATTATCATGGTCAAGGTTTGAGAAAGCAAGCAAAAGGCATCACTACTAATATTTTAGTAGTTGATAATGTTAGTCAAAAATGTTTGGGATTTATTGAACATCCTAAGGCACATCTATCATAGATATAGTTTATCAAGGGAATAAGTCTAGATACAAAAGAAATGTTATAAAAAGAGCAAGCATATAAGTTATGAAGTCAAAATCATGCTAAGCCAACAAACATTCTCAAAAAAGGCTTTCTAGAAAAGGAGCCCCCATGACACCATATGTCTAAAAGAAGCATAGTTTCAAAGGAAAAAATCACAATAAATATTCCAAAGCACAATTCAGAAAGGTCAACTCCACAGTATGAGGAAATTCCATCTAGCATTCCAAGTTATTATGATTTTGATTATGAACAATACATAAATTCATACTGCAACACCATTCAACTACAATATAGAAATCACATTTCATGAGAGATCACCATTTCTATTTTTGACACAGACCACAATTATAGTGAGTTTCCCACAAGACTCATCAGTTAGTATTGTACATACTTTGCTTGTTTATTGCTCCTTGTATATAGTTTCATTTTCATGTTACATGTACATAGCTTATATCCAAAAAATACAAAAATAATATAATATGTCAAAAACACAAAAAACATTCAAATAATTACTCAACAAATACAAAATTATAGATGTATGCATTTCCATATTTACACTTGTTATATTTTTTAGACACTAAGAATGATAGCTATCTTAGTATAGTCAGTTTTATCATATATACATGTTTCACTTGTTCTTGTTGAGTGCTTGTAGATTACTAAAAGACTCAAGTCCACTACATTGATTCAAATTTGTTATTATCTACCCACTGGGGGCATATACATCAATACATGGGTCCTTGATTTAATTCATTCACCCACTTGGGGGCATCCTATATACAGTTTTGATTATCAGGTTACATATTTATATACTCTACCTCATAGCTTTAGCATTGTTATATCTTAATTTTGATCATTCTACACGTACTAATAAATTTTGCCAACTATTAATACTTTAGACTCAACATATGTACATCCTATCCCTTACACATATTTATATTACATGTTTATGCATACATTCATTTTTAGCTTTCCTAGTTTAGACTTGATTGTATTTCTATGCTTCTTCTACTCAAAGGCATTTGAATATGTCATTGCTCTATGGCTCTATTCCACTTCTTTTCATAGTATGTATGCTTTGGAAATATGCCCATGTCCTTATGTGTGCCTTTTTTATTGTATATGTGGGTATTTAAACATGTCCTTCTATGTGGATCTAAGCGAACTTGCTTATTACTTATGTATGTAGGCCTTTGAACATGTCTGTATATGTCTTATTTTCTCAGATTCTGTGACATGTGCCCATATCCCTTGTATTATGGTTTCTTGGCCTACTTTATGTGTCTCATGTGTGTTGTATGTTTGATTTATTATATACATCATGGCCATGACACTTATCTTTTACTTGTTACAAACTCTAGTTTTAGATGCCACAAGAGACCTCATGCATCTCCCCTTCGTACTTGGGTGTCATGATGGATATCATGCCCCATCCCCCTAGGTAGCCACTCAAATTTTACTCATATTTTCTATTACATACATTATTATATCTATCTTGACACCCTTCTAAATGCTAGACATGACATACATCATGCATTATTGGCTTATGCTCAGATTATCTTACATTCTGATGTTATGTATGCACATTATATTGGATTATTATGTAGATACCATATATTCTCTCACTAACACACATTTTACAAAGATTTTTATTTTGAGGACAATTATTTCACAGGTTCAATAAATCCCCTCAAAAGAGAGGCCATTCACAGGGGTTTGTCATAGTGATCAAGCTCCTACAATGCACTCATAACACATTATTCAACACACAAACTCAAATTACATAAATTAGACTCAGGTAAACATAGTGGTAAAATAGTGACATAAAGATCATTAAAATTGCACAAAAATTAGAGAAAAAGGGCACTAGTGTCATATGGCACTATTGTCCAAGATATGGTGCTACTATCCAATAGCCTTAGTTTCATAAAAACCCAGATTGGATAGAAAAGTATAGTAGGTACAATATAATTTTACACAATTTTAGTTATAGATTTATCAATTTTACTCAAATTTATACTAGTTTAGCTCAAATTCATACCAATTTAGTTAAAATTCATACTAATTTACTCAGATTATGAGCATCATGTGTAACATGACCATTCCCATATTCAATACAACTACCTAGTTATAGATTATTACAGCTCAGTCCAAAATCCATATGCTCACATATTAGATTTGGGGGCATGTGTGCAACACATTATTTTGTATGCTCACTTACACAATGATTGATTAGATGGAATGAAAAAATACATGTCATTCCCTACACTATATACATCTAAAATCATATTATGAGTTAAACACCTATTTAATTCATTACTCCATTTGCAGTGGTTGGCATTCCTAAGTGGCTTAAATCCACCTAATATACTCAAGTGGTTGTAGAGCTAACATTCCCAATTAGAAATTTATAATTACATCATGTAGTTTTAATTTTAGATGCATCTACTACACATGGATAGGTAATGATAAAATCATAGTCTAATTTAGTTCTTGAGACACCTACATGAGAGGGTTGGACACACCATTACTCTAATCCAAGCTATTCATAGGTCATGATCCACCAAGTAGGGTTGGGCAATAAAGGAGTCAAAACCAGATTGAGTTATTAATCCACCCACATATGAGGATTAATTAAACCATTATCTCAATTTAAGCTATTCACCGATTGATCACTATATACATGTACAAACATATGTTATCACTAAGTTTATGCATTGGTTTGCATACCCAGTGAGGTGTATTCATTTATTTCCTCTCTCTTATCCCTTTACATAGCTTTACTCAATTTTATTTTTGCTTTTGATATCTCTTAAGGACTAATTTATGCACATTTCACTTGTTGGACATGCATTAGAGCATGCTTCACATAATCAGACCCAGCTTCATGGGCTTTACCTATTAGGTAAGTCTAGGTATGCTTATTTTTCTTTTATCCTAGTCATTTCGCTTTGCTACATTTCTAGAATAAAGGGGGGGGGGGGGGGGGAACGTAATCACTTAAAAGTGGTATTTGAGTGCTAAGAGTGCTACTTGAGACTACCTATCCCTAGTTTATCCCTAGACCTATCCTATAATCTATTTTCAAAGTTATCCAGCCTTCATGCAGGCCAAAGGCATCCCTAGTCATCCCGAAAGCAATCTTAGACTCTCATTATTGCATCCTAGCTCTTTGTGCCTAATATTTAGTGACTTGAAAACTAATGCCATAATAGGGATAATAGTGCCACATGACACTAGTGTCCCAATAATGGTGTTAAAGCCCTTTCCCTCCTTTTTTCATAAACATATATATTTTCAAATTTAAAACCTCCTAGGGCCGGCCTAGACCTCTTTTAGCACCTACACAAGCATCATAATAGTATAAATACATTACTTTTATCCCTCTAACTAGTAAATGAAAATTAGATGCAAATTACACAAATAAAATCAGAACAAATTGTGCAAAATCAAGGTTATCAATCCCTATTCTAACTTACTTCTAAATACAACCATCTATAGAATTCCTAAGCTTAGATTAATCAAGTTTCCAGTCTTAATCACATTCAAAGCACTCAAGTCAACTATCATACTAGCTTCACTTGCACTTGCACCAGCACTTAGGTGGGGATAACTACATCGAGCTTGATCTCTATTAAAAATATCAGTATGTAGGCAACTCTCTTCATAGCGGGGGTGAAGAAGATGTCCAACCTACCCCACTAACAAACACACTTTTCAACTTGTATCAATTGGATGCCCTAGTAATATGAAATATTAGGGGTTGCTCATAAATTTAGTCAAAATAGGTAATATACAAGGTTTTAGAACTCATGCATGTATGAATAGAAATCATAGATCCAGACATAGGTGCACCCATAAGATCAAGATAATCCTACATAGAGGACATTACCACCACATATCTAATTAGGGTGATATTGTCTAATTAGAGTGCTACTATCCAGGAGGGGTTTTGAAACTTGAAGCCTATTTGTGATACTCAAACTAACCTTTACTTTAGTTTTTAGGCTCTAGATTATTTATTTTAATCATTTTTTAGTTAAGTTCTTACTTGCACTATTTATTACTATTTTTAGAAATGTCAAATTAATCAAATCTATAATAGATCCATGGTTGCATTTATTGAATATTATTACCCTAATTCAATATACTCAAGGATCTAGACTTGCTAAGTCCTAATATGTTAAAACAGATACATAAATAGATTTTTCTACATATATAATATATATAGACCTTGAATATATCTAGCATATATTTTTCAATTCGAAGAAAAAGTAAAAATGGGAACAATTCAGAACTTACCTTTTAAGTTTGCTTCAAACATATATGAATATGTGTCATTGAGGTATACACGTTTTTTATTTATAATATACATAATGAATATATTTACCTTATAATTTTTAAGTAGAAATACAAACTATAAAAATATATTACTTCCTTTATGGATATCTCAAAAATAAAAATGCATGTCTATTTGAGGGCATCCAAATGGGTTTGCTCACAATTAAAAATATATAAAATGAATATATTTCATTTATATCATAAGTCAACATAAAAATGTATGGATAGAAAAAAAATATTCATTACTAACAAAGCATTGCATGTTGTACCCATTACATGTTAGAATTTTTTTATTTTTTTATTTTCATAATAAAACTCTAAAATGACATGAACCGATCAAAGGCATTGCCATTGAATGCAATGAATATATGATAACATAACTGCCCAACCTATTAAATTTGAATCATGACTGAAATAATACATTTTTGTGCTTAATGTATGCCATCATCTGTGTTGGCATATGCATGTATACTAACACAAATGATGACATATATTAAACACAAACAATCTATTATTTCAACTAATAAAAATAGTTTTTTAAATAAAATAATATTTTTTTCCAAATACTATTTCATATATGTGCACGCACGTACATATGCCAAAACAAATAATAACATATATAAAACACAAAAAAAATATATTATTTCAATTTATATATATAAGAAATAATTTTTTTATATACCAACACTGATGATGACATACATTAAACACAAAATGTACTATTTCAACTAATAAAAATAACAAAAATAGTTTTTTTAAATGAAATAGTTTTGTAAAAAAATATGTTTGAAAATTTAATTTTTTCTTCTCTGAGAATATCAAATGTTTTTAAAATCATTTCATAAAATTTATAATAATTACAAAATTATTCTATATATAATCATGAATTATATGAAATAAATTTAATTTATTATTTAGAAAAATATTTTTAAAAATCATTTCATATAATTTATAATATTTTTAAAATTATTTTAAATATAATCATGAATCATATGAAATAAATTTAATGTACTCTTAAAAAAATATTTTATACAATTTATACGATTTTAATAATTCTTTTAAATACAATTATAAGTCGTCATCATGATGATGACGACGATGACGATGACGTAAAATCCATTACATGTTTTAGATATAAATCATATATTAGTAAATGAGATGTGGCTTAATTTTTTCAAGCCTTATTCAAGTTTAAATTTATGTAAATATATATGAGGCCAATTATAACTATTGATTGTATTTTCGGGGTCATTAATTACTTTTGATTATTCTTAATGCTAATTGTATTTTTGAAGATATTAATAATGAAAGTTATTCTTGAATCTGGTTATTACTCTTGCTTGTAATTTTTTAATATATATTTGATATTACATAAATATATGGTCCCCAATTATATCCCGAATCACTTCACACTTCAATTAAAAAAACTATTATCTTAAAAAAAATATATATATATATAAAATATAAAAATAAATTATTATTAATATAATTTTATTTTATTTTTAAAGTTGAAATTATAATTATAAGGTTGATTGATCGATTTTTTTTTTCTAATGTGGCTCAATAAAATTATATGTATATTCTCATTTTTGTTCAATAAAAATATATGTATATTCTCATTTTTGCTGGGCGACTATGAAATGTTTTGTAAAAATATATGTTTGAAAAATTCAATATTCTTTTTATAATTATCAAATGTTTTCAAAATTATTTCATATAATTTATATTATTTTCAAAAATATTTTAAATATAATTATGAATTATATGAAATAAGTTTAATAAAATTTAATCCATTGTTTTTAAAAAAATCATAATAATTTTATATAATTTATACTATTTTTATAATTATTTCAAATACAATCATGAGTTAAGAATAAATTTAATGACAACCACAACATCAAGTACAACCACGATCGATATTGATCTCGAGGCTCGGATGGCTGCGAATGGCGGAATAGTCCAAGGCGACCAGAATGGCGCCCCCAGGCTCGCGCGGCCGTTGCTTGGGGAGTCTGCGCAAGAGGCTGCCAAGACCTACGTGGAGGAGAGCTCGAAGCTCAAAAAAGTGAACGGATGCTTACCTAGAAGCCATGAACGCCCTGTTCTGGTAATCTCCCCAGACTCAGTGAAAGAGGAGGTCGACTATTTGTCTTCTCATGCCCTAATCTGTAAATTTTTGGGCCTGCGTATTTCAGTAGCTGCTCTGGAAACCTGGATCAGGGGGACTTGGCAGATTGACGGTGATTTTGACATTCTCCTCGCAGGAAATAGCTATTTCATGGTTAACTTTTCCTCTGTGGCAGACCGGAACAGGGTCTTTGAAGGAGGCCCGTATTTCTACGATCAAATTGGACTTTTTCTGAAACCCTGGCATGCAGGTTTTAATTCCGCAGAGGATCTTCCAGATTGCGTACCTATATGGGTCCGGCTACCGAGATTGCCCCTGGAATTTTGGTGCGAGGATATCCTCCGACAATTAGCGGCTATGCTGGGAACACCGCTGGCTATTGCACACCAAACACTGGACAGGAAGGTAATATCGTATGCCCGAATTTGCGTTGAAATTAATCTGAATAATCCACTCTCGGATTCTCTTGAGATTTGTCTGGGAAGCTCCTCATGGATCCAGTCTATAGACTATGAAGCTATCCCATTCAGGTGCCATATTTGTCATGTTTATGGCCACTTGCATAAGCAATGCCCGCAGGGAGCTAGAGATTCTTCCCCACAGGGAGAAGGCGTCGGGACTCGAATGCCCAATAATACCAGGGGCGCCAGACAACCGAATTATAGTGGGAAGCTTCAGGACCAGGCAAGTGGATTGAGTAAAGGCAAAAACCCTCTCTTCCCAGCAAATACACAGCCAAGTGGGAGTGAATTCAGGGGTCCTGACAAGGACGGTTTCACTGCAGTAAGGCGACGCATGAAAAACTGTGGGCTGAAGAGGACAAATTTTGACACGCAGATTGAGAGTGACTTCAATCGGTTTGAAGACCTGGACAATATGAACATTGAGGATGGTATTCCGGATCTTTTACAGACGGAAGAAGAAATGACCATTGAACAACTTGCCCCAGGAGGGGACTCCCTACCTTTGGTAACTCCGCCGACCCAAGCAATAGACCATGGCACGCAAGAGACTCACAATACCGATATGCTGGATACAGGGGACAAGGAGATGCGATGGGCAGACCTTGCTAAGGAAGTGGAAGCTCCCAGAAATGAGAAAGGCTCGTCTTCAAGCCTCGGTCTTCTGCACAGACCTCTCAAAAAGACTACTGGGTCCATTCCCTCCCGAGCTGGGCGCAGAAAGGACCAGGAGTGGCTAAAACTTGCAGGGGATCTTTTAGTAGAGGCAGGGCAGGTAAAACCCCTGGATGAACATTTCTCACCGGTTACCCAATGATAGTTCTCTCTTGGAATGTGAGGGGTTTTAATAGCTCTCCCCGGCAAAAAGCTATGTTGAAACTGGTAAGTGCAAATTCCCCTGATATACTTTGTATTCAGGAGACTAAATTTTCTATAGATTTGTGGTGTTCTTGTATGCAAAAATTCTGGTTTTGTAGCCATAGCCAATGTGTAGGAGCATTGGGCTCTTCTGGTGGGCTGGCCACCTGTTGGAATCCGGAAACCATTACTCCACTATGCTAGATGACCAGTACTTCAGCTCTCACAATGACGGCCATCTCAAAGGAAACAGGGGAAACTATGCTTATTACTAATGTCTACGCCCCTGTGGATCTATCCGGACAGCGGAAAGTATGGGACCACATACGGTATGTTAGGAGCTGCCATCCGTATTTGCCCTAGATTTTGGCGGGGGATTTTAATGCGGTCCTTAGCATGGAAGAAAAGAGGGGGGGGGATGGCCCGCTTAGGGCCTTCATTAGAGGTTCTCCAACACAATATCGACATCCTACGTCTCTCGGATATTAGGCCTCTCAATGGCATCTTCACTTGGAGTAACAGGAGGAGCGGTGAGGCCAACATTGCTGAGCGCCTTGATAGATTCCTGGTGTCTTGCTACTGGCAATCTAGCGCCACTTCTCTTGCTTCTAAAATTCTTGACTGGGGGGATCGGATCATTGGCCGATCAAGCTTTCCACTAATCACATTCTTACACCAAGGAAGCCCCCATTTAAATTTCAGCTCATGTGGCTCAGAGAGCCTTCCCTACATGATCTTATGGCAAACTGGTGGAGCCAAGGAGGACCTAGTCACGACACTGCTATGTTCATGTTCATCAAGAAACTCCAGTATGTTAAAAGGAGGCTGAAGTTTTGGAATTTGGACAGCTTTGGGAATCTCCATTTGCAGAGGAAAAAAGCCCAGGATCAGCTGGACGGGATAACCAGGCAAATTAGAGACTGCGGCCTCACTGAGGAGCTCCAAGTGGCTGAGACCAGAGCGGTGAAGGAGCTTTCAGAGTGGGATCTCAGAGAAGAAATCTTCTGGTAGCAGAAGGCACGCATAGACTGGCTCCAGGAAGGTGACAAGAATACTGCCTTCTTTCATAAATCTGTTCAGGCTAGGCAGAATAGAAGCTACATTTCCCACTTGGTCTCCCCGGATGGAGCTCGGTTGAGCTCTCCTCAGGATATTTCTAGAGCAGCGGTTCATTATTTTTCTAATCTTTTCTCGGAAGGGCTGCACCCCCCTGAGATAGCTGAGAATACAGTGCTGTCTTGCATCCCTTCTGTGGTTAATTCGGGGCTGAATGAGTATCTTATGCGGCCTATAGATATGACGGAAGTGGAAGCTGTGGTTTTCAGCATGAAAAGAGGAAAAGCACCAGGGCCTGATGGATTTCCAGTGGAGTTTTACCAGGACTTCTGGGATGTCATCAAGCAGAACCTCCTTGAGGTAATACAGGAATCCTATTGCAACAAAGAAATGCTGAGGGCATTGAATGCCACCTTCCTGGCCTTAATCCTGAAAAAAGATCAGGCGGATCAACTGGACCACTTTAGGCCTATTGCGCTTTGCAATGTGGTCTACAAGGTTATCACTAAGCTCATAGCGGAAAGGCTCAAAAGATGCCTTCCTTTAATTATTTCAGAGGAACAGGGAGGCTTTGTTGCTGGCAAGCAGATTCTTGATGAGGTTGTTATTGCGTCAGAAGCTATCCATTCTGTGAGCACCTCCCAAGAGCGGGCCATGTTCATCAAGCTGGATTTATCAAAGGCTTATGACAGGGCCAGCTGGAGATTCTTGGAAAAAATCATGTTGGCTTTTGGTTTTAGCCCGGCTTGGATACAATGGGTGCTTAGTTGTGTTACCACGCCTTCCTACTCGATCCTCATCAATGGGCAGCCCACTGAGCTTTTTGGGGCTGCAAGAGGACTTCGGCAAGGAGACCCACTATCCCCCTATTTATTTATCATTCTTGCTGAAGGATTGGGTCGGCTCTTGAAATTTCAGGTTTCGCAAAATACTGTGCAGGGTTGGCAGTGGGGTAATGGCTTAATCACGTCCCATCTCCAGTTTGTTGACGATACCATACTGGTTGGGAAAGCTCGTATTCGGGAGGCGGAAGCTTTCAGAGCTACCCTTGACATGTACCTAGATGCTACTGGACAAAAAATCAACGACCACAAATCCTCCATTTATTTCTTCAACACCCCTGGTCCTATATAGAGGAGAATTGCGGCCATCCTGAGGTTTCAAATTCAGGTACTCACGATTATCTATTTGGGCATCCCCATTGTGGTTGGTAGGCAGCCTCGGCTATTTTGGCAAACCATTCTGGATAGATTGAGACAGAAAGTTAGCCACTGGACTCACAGATGGCTCTCCACTGCTGGTAGAGTCACTCTGCTGCAAGCGGTGATACAAGCTCTTCCGGTTTATCGTTGCTTAGTTCAGGCTGCTCCTGTTTACTTTCTTAAAGAATTCGATGGCCTCTCCTGCCAGTTCCTTTGGAGTGGAAACCTGCGAAGCACAAAATGGAACTTGATCAAGTGGGATACTGTTTGTCGACCAAAGAATTATGGAGGACTTGGGCTGCGCTCCGCCATCCTGGCGAGCCAGGCCTTGGCTGCCAAACTCTATTGGAGATGGTGTGCAAATCTGTCCCAGATGTGGGCTCGCATTCTGGCTGGTAAGTACTTCCCTGGGGCGGACCCCTCTGACATTGTTAGGATGCCTCTTGAGCGGGGTGGTTCCATGATATGGCGCACTCTCCAAGTTGGAGCTCAGCTGATTAAACGCAGCCTTTTCTGGATATGCAAGACCGGAAATCAGGCTCTCTTTTGGGAAGATTCGTGGGATGGCTCGCCCCCACTTTTATCTTCCCACCCACATCTGCAGTCTTTATATGATGTCTTCCAAGCTGCTGGATGGACTAATGTGGCCCACTACAAGGAAGAGTATAACATGGGATTGTCCACTGGCTTCAGATGGAAAGATCTGTCGAAATGGCCTCCAGGTGGGGAAATGAAAAATCGCTTGGAGCTAGCTCAGATTCTTAATTCGAGACACTGCAACTCTCTCCCTGGACAGGATATGCTTGCTTGGGGAGGGGGACCAACTGGAAGCTATTCGGTCTCAACGGGATATCAGGCCTTGCTTAAGCAAGCTTATGGTGAAGTGCATTTCATCTGGGGGAAGCATATATGGAATTACGTTGCTTGGCCCAAATGCATATTCTTCTTGTGGACGCTTACATACAATAGGTGTCTCACGTGGGATAACTTATGCAAGCGCGGCTTTCAGGGGCCGTCCAAATGTGTGCTCTGCTGTAGTGAGATTGAAACAGGGGCGCATCTCTTCTTTCTCTGTCCGTATGCCAAAAGGATTTGGCACAGCTGGTGGGACACGTGGAAAAGACCCTGTTGGCATGCCTCCTCTTTAGCTGATTTTTGGAATGGTCTGAGTGTCCCGAAGTCCAAAGCACCAATTCTTCAAGCTGCCTGGTTTGCTGGACCTGCATTTGTATTATGGAATGTTTGGCTTGAGCGTAATAGGAGGATTTTTCGATCAGAACAGAGACATAGCGTTGTTATATGGGAGACAGTCCGAGCGTCCCTATTAGAATCGTTGGGTGCGCAGCAGTTTAGAGCGGATGGCTTGGGGGATGAGGAGCACGAAATCCTTTACAGCATCGATGGCAGCTTATTGGATGGACTTACCACCGCCCCTTCCTCACGGCCTGGGAATAGAGGTCGACATTTGCACAAACTGATTTGTAGAAGAGGCCGCTGGACGACCCCTCCTCCTGGATCGCTGAAGGTTAACACCGACGGCTCTTCAAAAGGCAATCCAGGGGAAGCTGGAATTGGGGGCATAGGCCAGGATAGCTCAGGTAACATCCAGTTCATTTTCTCTGTTTATAAGGGAAGACAGTCCAATAATTACATGGAGGCTTTAGCAATTCTTCAGGCAATGCAGCATTGCTGCCAACTGGGATGGCATAATATAATTTGTGAATCTGACTCCCAAATTGTCATTGATCTTATTAGCAATCGCAATTTTGATAGAGCCGAGTGGCGTCTCGCTGTGGTTGTCCAACAGGTTATTCAGTTAAGTTCGGTGATGAACTCTGTGCGGTTCATACACATTCCCCGGGAATGGAACGAGACGGCCGACTGTTTGGCCAAATGGGCGTCCGACCAAGGGCCCCAATGGGAAATTTTAGATTATAGTATGCTGCCTCCGAACTTCTCCCAGAAGCTGAGGTTTCTGGTCGAGAAGGACAAGGCTATGTAATGTTTTTGGCTTTTCTTGTCTTGGAATAAATTTTTACCCCGCTTAGTTATAAAAAAGAATAAATTTAATAAGATTTAATACATTGTTTAAAAAAATCGAACAAACTTTATTCAATATTAAATGTCTGTTGGTGGAAAAAAATGAACAAACCTTACTCAACATTTAATCATGGTTGGTGGACAATCATACTAAACGCTAAATGAAGATCTATTATGTGTTTTAGATATAAAATTTATTGGGAAATTTTTGGATATCATTATTTTGTACACACTATGAACCCCTGATTTCACATAAAACATTGGTTTAAAATCAATTGCTATGGCCTATGCTAAAATAGTAAGGTATAATTCACAAGGACAAATCCTACAGAAGTTAGACAACTGCGACTAATGCAGGTGTCTAACTATTGTCGAATTTATCCAGACATACAAACATCCAGTCTCTTGATTCGAACGACTCTTGATTCCTTTCAAACAGTTCTTGTCATTTATATAAAGTTTCAAACCTACACAAACCCAAAACAAACTAAATACCATATTCATTTATATATTTATGTTTATAGAAAGTGCAATAATTCAAATATACTCTATTGTAGCATTCAAATTTGGTTAATTTAGAAACATCTTAAACAATCTGAAATTATCTTAAAGTATTATTTATTAATTCACATCAATAAAAATAAAGTAAAATAATAACAAAATAAATGTAAAACATCTTTTATGGGTATTATTTTATATAATATATACACTGATTACATAGACATGTCTTATTTATAATCATTACATATACACAATTAATATATCTAACTTTTATTGTATTATATAAATAAATACGGACTAAAAATATAAAACTCTCCATTTAAGTATTTTCCAAACAAAAAAATATTGCTATTGTTATACACCCAAAATGATTTCACATAATAATTACATATATACAATGTATATAGTCAACTTATATTATTTTTCACTAAATTTAAACTGTAATGTTTCTACAAATCCTATCTTTGAAGTATTCTCTAAATAATGATATATAATTATTGTTGTATATACACATGGCTTGTCTACATATATAATGTATATAGATCTTGAATATACCCCACATACACACACATTTCATTGAATAAAAAGCACAAAATTAAAACATTTAAAGTTTGCTTTTTGGATTTACTAAAAACATATATGAATATGGGGCACACATGCTTTATTTATAATATACATATGTTTACCTTATATTTTTTAAGTAAAAATATAAATTGGAAAATTTAATACTTGTTTTGTGGATATCTTACAAATAAAAATGTATGTTTATTTGGAGGCATTTAAATAGTTTTGCTCATAATTAATAATACATATAATGAATACATTTCATTTACTAACATGAAAATATATTAATAGAAAAAACGTTCATTACTGACAAAGTATTATATGTTACATCTGTTGGTAAGTTAAACTCCCAAAAAGGAATAACAACATATTGTCAATGATTTAGTCTATGCTAAAATATTTTAATTTTTTCTTGACACAATAAAACTTTAAAATGACATGAACCGACCAAAGACACTTCTATTAAATGTCACAAATAAATGACAACATAACATACTCCACCTCTTAAATGTGAATTAGGATATATATGTGTCAACACAAAAATGTATTATTTCAATTAATAGAAATAACAAAAATAATTATTTTAAATGAAATAGTTTTTTTCTTCAAAGACATCCAAATACTTTACATATATTGTATTATCATTGATCAAGAAAAATAATTATTTTTTATTGATTTAAAATAAATTAATTATATTAATCAAAATATTTTATTAAAAATATTTTTAATTGAAATGATAATAATATTATATCATAAATCTCCAGGATTATGATATAATTGTGATGTAATGGTTAAAACAAATACATCTATTTTAAGTGATCCAAGATCAAATCTTATCAATAATAAAAAAACTTATAATCAAATACATTAAATTAAAAAAATGACAAAGAAAAATAAAATGCACTATAAACCTACTAATCCTACAATTATATATATATATATATATATATTATATAATATAAAATTAAAGTTGTACAAACTTTATGTTTTATCTTTTCATAGTTCAATATAATGGACATGCTTTAATATGTGCTTTTTGTGTGCGCTTTCCTTGTTTGAAATGATAATAATACTCTCTAGAAACTCTTTTAATACTTCAAAGCTGGTACAAAAACCTAACATTCCTTGCTAAATGGATTGTTTGTTACATCTTTGTAGATGAAAACCAAGTTCTTCCACGCAACTTGCAGCCCATCCCGTCAACATTAAGAAGCATTAAAGGCCGCCTGTTTTAAGTACCGTACTCACCACATCAGTGCCCATGGACCATGCCCATCCAGGAGTAAATACTATTTATATTTCTAATTCTAAAAAATTTAGATTTTTTGAATTATTATCAAGATAAGAATGAGAATAGCATAATTAATTATTGCATATTCGAACAATAAATTATATTTATAAATCTTTTAAAAGAATAATTTGATGCAAGAACCATTCAATAACATAATAAAATCATAAAAAAATATATTTATTTATTTTACGAAAAAAGTGGAAGGTCACTTATAAAATATATAACTTAAAAAAAAGTTAATACAGAATATCAGAATAATGTCATAGCAAAAGGTCATATCCAAAAATATTTTTACAAGGTCTCGTCTTTATACTCAATGACGTAAAAAGTCAGACTTCATTCCCCAATAGAAACTGGAAGTGACACATCATCCCCTAGTAGGAAGCGCTGCCTTCCACATCATTTTTAAGCCATATCATCAAGAGATTCGGAACATTGCCTTGTTCTGAATTAAAAATGTCCATGTCATTCCCCTGGTTGGTCGATGGAATTGACAAGGCCATCCGCTACTTAATTCCCCTCTCGGTAGCAGTGAAAAATTAGGAAATTATGAAATAGATCCAATAAAACTATGGCTTGCTGGATGATATAGTTAATCTTCCAATTATCTGATCCTTTAACCTTCAAAACATTAAAAAATATTGATAAATGACACTAATTTTTTTGAAATTTTTTGTAAAGTAGGTAGTACTTGTGGTTGGTTTGATTTTAGCTATAACATCAAAAATTCCAAAATTTATTATATATATGAAATTGTTATATGTGTGTGTGTGTATAATTGTAATTGTAAAATTGATTAGTTAATTAATCATTATTTTTTACATTTTTATTTTAATTATCAATATTTTCAATAAGATGTATATTTTTTCTAATTTTTATTCTATAAAAAAATATGTATGAAAAATTTAATATTTTTATTAAATATTAAAAAAAATTCAAAATCATTTCACACAATTTATATTATTTTCAAAATTATTCTAAATATAATCATGCATCATAGAAAATAAATTTAATAAAATTTAACTTATTATTTTAAAAAAATTCAAAATAATTTTATATAATTTATATCATCTTCATATTTTTTCCAAAAACAATCATGATTCATCAATGAATTTATGAGAACTCAATTGAAATTGACTGTTAAAAAAATAAAAATAAAAAAATCAAGAGAACCCTATTCAACACTAAATACGATTGGTGGGCGCTCGCTCAGATTTATTGGGGAATTTCTTGATGTCCCTCTAACATGTGGCATTCTCAATCAATCACCTCTTGAAACAACATTCCATCTAACCCGATTGGGGCGTATGAATGATCCCTCACCTTACACCAAATTTTCAATATAAATTAAGTGTTTTAAGCTTTGTTCGGTATTTAAAAATTCTTTGCAGTTTGTGATTTAGAGCTTTATTTGTTCTACAATGTATTGTTTCTATTTTTAACTTCTTTTATTCTTTTTATTGAGCACAATATTTGTAACAGATGGATCTTCATTGTTTTAATGATGTCCAATTTTGATTGAGATTTTATGATTTTATGTAATTGTGTCTGTTTTGGTTACAGCTTACATAAAATCTTTATTGGTCTTTCCTTCGTATGTTTTTTATTCTGTCTGTGGTTCAGGACCTTAAAAGTCTTCCCACACCCATAAAATTTCCCCTCTCAAACTTTGTTTTCTTGTTCTCTAAGTTATAAACAAAGTGTTTGAGGAATTCAAACCATGGAGCTTCATGTCATTGCACTGACGGTGACCATGGTAGCATTATTAAGCGTTTCAACATGGCATTGCATGAAGTCAAAGGGTAGTCTGCCAGTGAATTGGCCTGTTGTAGGCATGATGCCATCGCTGCTGTGGAATATATCCAGTGTGTATGACTATGCAGCCAAAGTAGTCATAGACAATGGTGGCACCTTCAAATTTAGCGGCCCCTGGGTGACCAATGATCTCTTTGAAGTAGTCACCTCAAGTCCTGCTAATTTAGAGCACATTCTCAAGAATGATTTCCCTAACTTCCCTAGGGGTCCCTATTTCAAGGGTATTTTCTTTGACATATTTGGTGATGGTTTGTTCACAGCAGACCATGACTTATGGAGGAGACAAAGAAAGGCAGCAGGGATGGCCTTAAGCAGCAGTAGTTTCAGAGATCGTAATATAAATCTCTTGCAAAATTTTTGCAAGAAAAATTCATACCTGTTCTTGAAGAAGCGAAAATAAAAAAAACTTTGTTTGATCTGCAAGATGTATTGCTTAGATTCAATTTTGATAACATGTGCATTATTGTATTAGGTAAAGATCTCGGATGTTTAAGTTCTGGTCTTCTTCTTGATGTACCATTTGCCATGGCCTTTAATGAAGCTATTGAAGCATGTTCTTATAGGCTCATATGTCCTCCATTTTTATGGAAGTCTTTGAGATTTTTTAATGTGGGGCTTGAGAAAAAGCTCAGAAGAGCTCAAGCAATAATATGTGATTCTGCATCAGAGATGGTGAACTGTAGAATTGAGGAGCTCAAGGGAGGAGGAGGAGGACAGCAGGATGACATTTTGTCATGTTTTATGAAGCTCGAGGAAGAAGAAGGGCGTTCTCCTCCTAAAAAATTGCTACGGGTATGAAAATTTTAAACACATTGCACATTTTTACATATTTAAAAGTTGAGGTTCTGTTCACATTGCTGCATTATTTTGTACAGATTTGTGAAGATTTTTTTAAAGTTGAGACCAATCTTTATTTTAACAACTACAATCTTTTATTTTTTTCTTTTCTACAGGATCTGAGTTTGAGCATAATGCTTGCTGGAATAGATACATCTGCACCATCTCTTTGCTGGTTCTTCTGGCTTCTAAGCACGCATCCGATTGTAGAGCAAAAGATTGTCAATGAAATCACCAAGATAACGAAGTCAAAAAATCTGAATAATAACAACAATAATTCCGACGACAAGATGGATTTGTTTGGTTTAGAAGAACTGAAAAGCATGAAATATTTGCAGGCAGCATTATCTGAATCTCTAAGGCTTTATCCTCCTGTCCCCGTAAGTTATAGACAAGCCATAGAAGACAACATTTTGCCTGATGGAACTCCTGTTAAGAAAGGCTCAAAGCTTCTCTATTTCATTTATGCTACAAACAGAATGGAGAACCTCTGGGGGAAAGATGCCTTGGAATTCAGGCCTGAGAGATGGATTAACAAAGAAGGTGTTTGTATTAAAGAGTGGGATTGTAAATACCCTGTGTTTAATGCTGGTCCTAGGCTGTGCTTGGGGAGAGATATTGCTTATGTGAATATGAAGTTTATAGTTGCAAATATTCTTGCTCGTTATAAAGTGAAGATTGATCCTGGTCATAAGGTGAAGCCTAAGTTTGGGCTGACTCTCTTCATGAGACATGGCCTCAAGGTTGCCTTGCATTCAAGAGATGCTACCGTACAATGAAGATGAAGAGGGTGTGTTTGTTATGTTTGCATGTACAATACTTAAAAGTTATTGCAAATCTACAATGGAAGAGAGTTTGTTGGGTCTGTTATAAATTCTATGCAAGTTTATAGGCTGTTCTTGGTGAGAGATATTGCTTATGTGAATATGAAGTTTATAGTTGCATATATTCTTTGTTTTTTATAAAGTGGACATTGATCCTGGTCATAAGGTGAAGCTTAAGTTTGGGTTGACTCTCTTGATGAAACATGGCCTCAAGGTTGCCTCGCATTCAAGAGAGGATACTGTACAATGACTAAGAAAGTTTGTCAGTTATGTTTGTATACAACACTTAAATGTTATTGCAGAAAAGATAGTCTACAATGGAAAAGAGTTTGTTGGGTCAGTTACAAATTATATGCAGAGTTTGCAATGTTAGATCAAAGAAATATTTATCTCTAATAAGATAAGGAAAATATTATTCTTATATTTTAAGATGAATAGTTGATTTATCTTTGTTCTTAAGTTACCCATCTCGCCGTTTGGTTTTATCAACATGGTTTGAACTCACATTGCATTGTGGATTTGTGCTCATACTTTTAAGTGGTTTTGGACTTCATTTTGTATTTTATGTCAAAGTGAACTGATTAGATAACTTTACCCTTGTGTTGATCTCAAAGGACTATCAGTACATCGAGGGAAAATGTGAAAGCAAGGTATGTTTTCATTTCATTTTTTTCAAATTAATTGCTAAAATATTATAGATATTTTCCTTACATAGAAATATGCGACGTGATCACAAATGACAAATGTGAATGAAGGAAACTTTAATGTAATGAATATTTAGTCTTATACTCGCTAAAAAAATTTATTTTGTTAATTTTAAAATTTACAAATAAATTATATTTTTGATGATTAATTATTAATTTTATTTTCATAAATAAATATTAATTAATTTTATATCATCATAAATAATTTTTAAGATTTTTAATTAATTATATTTTTTCTAAAAACAATTTTTAAGAATATTAATTGATTATATTATTATAAATAATTAAAAAACTATTAATTAACTACATTAAAATTTAGCCTAACTTCAACTACCTACCACCTCACCTTACGCATCATTCCACCATTCAAGCATTTTGAAACGCCATAAACTCTCCGTTAAAGAAACAGCTTTCTTTGAGTTGAATTTAAGACTCCCAGTTGGAGTAACCCACTCCAGCCGTCGCCCCACCTTAACTTGCGCTTGGCCATGCAAACAGAGAATTTTCTGCCATGTCGACTACCACTTAGGAGATAGATAAAGCCAGTTGAGTGAAGTTAAGGAGCCAAGCAGAGCAGATCGATGCCAAGTAGGGGAGGAAGAGAAAACAATGCATGAGAAAAAGTTTTACAAATAAAGATCAGCGTAGAAGTGAGGGGAGGAGAAAAAAAGGAGAAAGGGAAGGGAAGGGAATAGGTCGATGGCAACAGAGAAGGAGGAGGGAGAAGAGAAGGAGATCGACGCCACAGGGGCAACAGATCACCAACGCCATTGACGTGGTTGCCATTGCAAGTTCTGTTCTTTTCTCTTCATCAAACTCAGTCAAGATCAACACCGCCACCATTCATTTTCTCACCTGCATTCAATTCAAGCGGATTCACATTCCATTTTAGTCAAGGATTTCAACGACAGAGGTAATTATTTATTTTATTTAAATTATAAGGCAAACTTTTTTATTTTATCATATTTATGTGTACAAATTTTAATCATTATATATATAAAGAATAGTTTTTTTTAATTATATAATATTAAATAATTATATATATTAGAATATATTTGCAACAATATTAATTCTAATATGGATAATACTTTATGTTAATATTAGTGTAATTCTATGTATTTAGCCCAAATAAAATAGATTATATCTAATAAATTAAACGTAATCATCATATATACTATATTTTTATTCACTATTTAAGTTATTATTGATGTTTTAAATTTAAGGGTCTAATTCACTCTTCAAGTCTACATCTTTGATTGCTAGTCTAGAAAGGAAGATTACATTTGTGATAAATATATGATTGGATTTTAAATTAGCCTCAATATTAATCCATGTGCATCTAATTATTTTGTCATGAGTAAGACAGCTTTTTAAGAAAATCATACCCTATCAAATATAACATCGTAACCATAGTGACAAATAATAATATACTCCTCATAAAAGATTTATTTAACATTAAGTTGATAGCATTCATTGTGGATAAGTTATCTTATAAAAAAGTAGACTAAAGGTATGAATGATATAATTGCCTAGAATAAACATGGTTGAATATCGACATGATGACTAGACTAGGAGTCTATGTTCTACTTTCCTACTAAAAATTTTGCTTTTGAAATATAATGCATTAATTTATTTCAAGTATTCTTTACTTCTTTTTAAATCTAAAACTTAGAGCAAGAATTTAGGGTTAAACAAAATTATGTAACATTTGGTGTAAGTGATGCCTCTGGCTCACGTTTATGGGTAATGTCATCGCATTTGAGATACTACATCCATAGCTTAATATAGTTGCAACAATGACGTCTGGACATCATCCCTATAAACTATCAGAAAAAAATAAAGATCATGTCATAATTTTAAGACCAAAGAGTGGGATAATACCTCTTGGACAACAAACACTAATCAAGATAATAAAACGAATTCAACTACCTTAGACGGTTTTAACTTGTAAACTTATGAAATAGAATGGAAAAAGTACATTTTTTACTCAAAAATTGGTATCACTGAAAAGGAGCAATAAAAACCAGGATTGAGTGTTAAACCTATTGTTCCCAAAATTTGTCACTCATTTTTGGGGACAACATATCAACTATTTTGGTCCTGCAGGCCAAAATTCTCTCTTCCCTTCTCAAAAAATGTTTTGAGTGCTCCAATTCTTCAATTATTCAAGTTTTTTCAGCTAAGGGACTCGCAGGTTCAACAGGGTCAACAACTTCAACAGAGGGGCTCTCATAAAAGAATAACTTCCAAACACTTACGCATTTTCAAGGCTGGTTCAATGCCGAAGTTCAATCAAAAGACTTATTGGTGGGCTTCAAACAAAATATTGAACCATTGAACCATTGAACCCCACTTTCAAAGGTTCAAAGGTTCAATGGGTTCAAAGGTTAAACAACATCGACAGACTTAAAGAGTTAAGCGCTTCGGCAAGTTCAAAGTTCAAAGCTTCAAAGGACTTAAAGAAAAGAAGGCTTCGAAGAGTAAAGGTTGAACGGTTGAACCGTTGAACCGTTGAACCTTGAACCAAAATGGTTCAACGAGTTCAAAGGTTCAACGAGTTCAATAAGATCAAAAGACTTAAACAAAAGAAGACTTTGAAGAAGAAAGAATGAATTGTTGAGCTGTTGAACCTTGAACCAAAAGAGTTCAAAGTTTAAAGGTTCAATGAGTTCAATAAAATTTGAAAGACTTAGAAGAACAAAGGATTCGAAGAGCAAAGAATGAACCATTGAACCGTTGAACCTTGAACCAAAAGAGTTCAAAGTTCAAAGGTTCAATGAGTTCAACAAAAAAGAAAAGAATCCAGAAACTTCGAAGGACCAAAGGATTATGAGAAAGAGAATGAACCATTGAACTTTGAACCAAAAGTTCAAAGGTTCAAGGAATTTCAAAGTTCGAAAGGGAGCTTCAAGTGAAGGAAGGAAGTGGAAGATTCCAGAGACAAGTTTGAAGAGATGGTTCAACCGAAGAGGAAAGAAAGCGATTGAACCAAGGAAGCGACTGAACCAAAGAAGCGATTGAACCAAGGAAGCGATTGAACCAAAGAAGCGATTGAACCAAGGGACCGCCCAGACCACTCAAACCGTTGAACCATTGAACCAATGAACTCTCACGGTTCAAAGGTTCAAGGTTCAACGTGGTTCAAGTGACCAAGTGACCAATGATGTCCCCGCAGACATCAAATTCAAGGTAACCAAATGCCCTTTTATTTTCAAATATGGCACAAAATTTGAAGACCAAACTAAGTGACCAGCTGAAGAAGAAGTCAAAAGAGCTAGCATAAAGGGAGAGATAGCCTAAGAGCTCAGATCACAAGGAAGAGATAAAATGCGTTAAGAGAATAGGGAACAAGAGGAAAAAACTAGAAATATCTGTGCAAAAGTTATTTCTAGTTGGTGAAATAGTACACCAGGTAGACATCAGAGAGCATGAGCACTCAAGGACGCAGCCTATTTTTTTCCATCGAGTAAAGGCAAAGTGGATAGCTACCCAAATATCAGGAAGAGGACCAGGCGGCCTATACTTTAGAGGAGACATTTGAGATGAATTGACATGTCACAGTTAAGGCCAATGCCCTGTTCCAGCATGGCCCTTTGACAAAACTGAAAATGCATTCAAGGCATTAAATGCAGCATGGGCCATTCCATGAAACAAAGCATCCAAGTCTTTCTTGGAGTGCTATATATTGTAATCTCTTATTTTATGCAAAGGGAGATCTCTCTGTTATAGAAGCAAAACTCTACCCAAATTGAAAGGCATTTCCTGAGACTTTGAGCTCAGATTGTTAATCATATTTCTTTATTTGAATGAGAAAACAAGTGACCTTTCAGAATTTGTGCTAGAATAGCTTGTGTTATTTAGGAAATTGTTCTTATGTCTATTTCCTAGAGGCATTCTTGTCCATTTAATTTAATAAGCATAACTAGTGGAAGTAATCAGGAAGGTGTCCTGAAGCCAACTGTGGAGAGACTTTGTGCTACCACAACGGTATTTAGCATGTTATTTTCTATTTCTGTGTAAAAGGTCTTGGGATGACTTTGTGCCTACATTGTCCTTCATATATTTCACTCTTTGGTAGTTGAGGTGGAGACTTTGTGCTACACTTCATCCTGCTGTGTTACTGCGTTTAGTTACTTTTACTACCCAAGAAGGAATCTAGCTGTTGACTGAGTATTACTTCTAAAAAAAGAGAAGTACCTTAAATAATTACCCAAGATTTCTCCTTTGATCTGTGAACATCATCTCTAAAAAAAGAGAGATGGATGGCGTTATCCTACCCTGAGTGTTATTTTCAGCTTATATATATAGTATATAGTACCTTATAGTTATAGGGAACCTCCCCTTGATGAGAGGAGAGGTTTATCCCCTTTTGATGTGGTCAACCTGCACATTTGGCTGATAAATATCCCTATGCTGTGGTTGAAACAACCTATTTTGCCCATCAGTTAGCTGGTGACAAAATATTCACCTAACAGTTTTTGGCGATTCCACTGGGGACACAACTATTTTGCACAATATGAAGCCTCAAGCTTCAGATTGTAGCATCACCTGTGTCTTATCCATTATCATTATAGCCTTATCTATTTTCATTATATAATCTAGTCTGTGAAACCAGAGCCACTGGGGATCAAACGTTTCACTTATGTTTCCACTTTCCTCCAGCTCTATGCCAACAATTTTTGGTGACTCCGCTGGGGAAGAACAAATAGTTCCAGTTCTTTCCTATTGTTAATTTTCCTCCCAACTTCGTGCAACACTTTTTGGTGACTTTGCTGGGGACAACCATTTTTCATAATTTGAAGCCTCAAGCTTCAGATTGAAGCATCACTTGTGTCTTATCCATTATCATTATAGCCTTATCCATTTTCATTATATAATCTAGTCTATGAAATCAGAGCCACTAGGGATGAATGTTTCACTTCTTTTTCCACTTTCCTCTAGCTCCACATCAATAGTTTTTGGTGACCCTATTGGGGAAGAATGCACAGTTTGAAGCCTCAAGCTTCAAGCTAAATTAGGGCTAGTTCTTTTCCATTTTTATTCTACAATCTGGCAGTTCCATGCTATACAAGAAGACATAAAGCTCAAGGTGTTTTTGACCCTATTTTTGAGTTAGTGCAACAGAGCAATTTTGATTTGTTTCCTCCAAAACCTCACCTTTAACAAACTAGGAGTCTTCCTCTTACCAACACCAGGTCACCAATATAAGGCAAAACTTCTTTTTCCTCTGCTAGTAGAGCTTTGCCCGTACATACCCCACCAAGATTTGTTATCCCCTCTTTCCATAGTCATACAATGATAGTTCAAGGCCCCTGGGGTAACTCTTTTAGTCCACTCAATCTAACTCCACCTCTACATGAGCTACCTCACAGTTTCAGGAAGAATTTCTCCAAGTTCTTTGGTGATGGGAGAGTTCACCCTAATGAACATATTACAGCCTTTAGTATAGCCTATGGTGTGATAGGCGTGGAGTATGAGGACGTAGCATTCAGGCTGTTTGTAGAAATATTACAATGTGCTACTGCAGACTGGTTCTATCATCTAGAGGCCTAGACTGTGACTGCCTGAAACACTCTCAAAGACAAATTTGAAGCCAGGTTCAAGCCTGCAAAGGATGCACGTGCCCTGCTAGCCCAGCTCACATAGACGAAGAAGGAGTCTCATGAACCTATGAGGGACTTCATTGCCAAATTTGACAAGTTGAGGAACAGGATTCCTACAATTTCTCAGCGAATAGCTAAAAATTTCAAATGCTTCTTCATCAACTCACAGTTGCTTGAAGTGAGTTTTCTGCTAAGACGTGCTAGCCACATGGACCTTGTTGTAGCTCAGGATTTGGCCACCGAGGTGGAAGATGATCTTATCTTGGCAGGAAAGATAAGAAGAGATCCTAACAGAGACAAATCTTCTTCATCTTCTGAATACTCATCTATAGGCACCATTGATCCAATGGTGCAAAAGCTGGCAAATGAGTTGCTATCTCTCAGAAAGCAAATGGCACAAGGGATGTCTACTCCTCCTTTGTACTGAGATATACCAAGTAGCACTTTTTTGAATTAGTCATATCAAGGCAATGCTGCCAAAAATCAAGGGCAACCAAATCACCTTCCTCCCCCACAAGGGAAACTTGCCATTGAAGCATCTCCAACCAATTCAGTAGTTGGATATGTCAAAACAAAATTTGATTTCTCCTAGCCTGAGTTGAATTAAGAAAATAACGCTAATCTCTTTACATAAGACCAAGAAGAATCAGCTGGCAACTCCAACATCAGTTTCCAAAATTACCATGATGAACCCAAAAGTAAAAGTGAAGCATTTGATGGATCATACACCGTATTCACCTAGTTCCAGAATCAATCAGCCCAACAAGCTGATAAAAAAACAAAGGAGCGAGCTCAACCAATAATTTCAATTGCTAAGTGAGGAACCACTCTGCCTTTTCAATCAAAGGACCCGATGATCACTAAAAAAGTAAGTACCTCAAGTATGCCTTCACCTTCAACTTCAAATTTGTAGACCAGTACCACCCCTCCTAAAAACCAAAAGGATGAACTACCTTCCCCTGTTCCTAATTCATTTTAGACATTTGATATAATCAACCATGTCAAGAAAACTAAAATTCAAATGTCTAAATTTGAATTTCTGCAATCCAACTCTAAGCAGTTGGACATGTTGGTTGAGTGTGTGAAGAATAAAGCCATCCCTACAGGACAAGATGTTAAGAAGGTAACTCATGATCCCCCAAGGAACATGTCCATAACAAACAATCTTGTCATTAATCTTCCTGCTGCTCTCAAGAAAATAGAGCCTTTCTATGTTTTCCTGTTGATAAACGGTCACAAGCTGAGCAACTGCATCATCAATTCTTGAGCTTCAGACAATGTTATGCCTACCAAAGTAGCAGACTCTCTTGGCCTCACTTTGACCAAGACCTTTGGGAGATGTTTCTCCATGGCGAACAAACAAGTGCCACAGCCGGGACAATTTAAGGATGCCTAGTTTGCATTTGCGGCCTTTCCAAAAAAAAGAATTAAGATGACAATCCTGGTGGTCGATGTCCCAACCTCCTACGACATCCTTCTTGGTTGAAATTTTTGCAAGGATGTTAGTAGAGAAATAAGCATGGACCTGTTTTAAGCGAGGATCCCAGTCAAATGCATCATGTAGAGATTGCTTCTTGAGAAGGAAGTAAAATATGTTGTCACCCAAATGTCGGCCCCTGAATCTCAAATTCTGTTTGAGTCTTTAAGCATGGATAATTATTTTTTGTCTACTGAAGACATTCCTGTTATAGTAGATGAAATTCCTATAGGTGGTGATCCTAAAATTGATTCAAACAAGACATCAAAAGAATTGGTAGGGTGCAGTATAGATGAAAAAGGATCTTCCCTCTCTAATGAAGAAAAATCTGATAGAAGATTAGTTTCTAATGATGTTTGGATTCTGGAATTTGATAGCAGCAATTCTTCTACCGGTGTTGGAGTTGGGATTGTGTTGATATCTCCTCAAAGAGATATTCTTCTTTTTTCATACAAGTTGCAGTTCAACAACACCAACAATACTGTCGAGTACAAATCTCTGTTACTCAGTTTGAAAGCAGCCCAAGATAGAGATGTCAAGCTCCTTCATGCCAAAGGAGATGCTGAGCTAGTGGTTTGTTAGGTGAGGAACCTTCATCAAACCAAGAACAAAATATTGCGACATTATCATAATCTCATATGGGATCATATTGAAAGTTTTGAAGCTTTCAATATTTTTGCAATGCCTAGAGAGCCTCATAATCATGCAAATTCATTGGTTGTCCCTGGAACCTTCATGGTTCCTCA
Source organism: Torreya grandis (assembly GCA_037957365.1). Taxonomy (NCBI): domain Eukaryota; kingdom Viridiplantae; phylum Streptophyta; class Pinopsida; order Cupressales; family Taxaceae; genus Torreya; species Torreya grandis. The sequence continues at coordinate 1,953,941 of JARHVA010001815.1, forward strand.
CCCTAATTTCAAAGATAATAGGTACACTATTAAACTAGTCTTTTGACCAAGTGTGCCTGATAAAGGTAACCATTGGCAGGTGTTTGATGTTGACAATCAAATCATGTGCTTCATTGGACCAAAAGAACAATAAGCTATGGTAGTGGACCATACTTCTATGCACCAAAGTCAGGGAAAGAAACTCTTTGCTAAGAGAGCAAGGATTTATGGTTTTCAGATTGGAGACCACGTCTTGCCATAGGACAAGAAGCGAGAACCAAAAGGAGTGCACAAAAAATGTGATTCCTAATGGAGAGTTCCATTCACCCATCACTGATTTTAGGGAGAAAATGGTTTCTTTCTATTTTATCAAGATGAAATTCCATTTTCTCTACCTCATAATGGATAGCATCTGAAGAACTTCAATTCTTAAAGTATCAGATAAGTCTAGTTGTACATTTGTATATTTGTATAGTCTTTAGCTTGTTTTGTGTTGTTCACTTTCATTTCTTTTTAGTGTCTTTATGTTTGGGTAGCATGAATTCATAGCCCAATAACATATTTAAAAGCACTAGAGATTCTAGATTTTACTCCCTTTGATTATTTACAATTGATGGAAGTTACCCAACTGGAGCCAGCTGTTGTTCCCAAAATATGTCACTCATTTTTGGGGACAACATATCAACTATTTTGGTCCTGTAGGCCAAAATTCTCTCTTCCCTTCTCAAAAATATTCTAAGTGCTCTAATTCTTCAATTATTTAAGTTTTTTCAGCTAAGGGACTCACAGGGTCAACAACTTCAATAGGCAGGCTCTCATAAAGGAACAACTTCCAAACACTTAGGCATTTTCAAGGCTGGTTCAATGCTGAAGTTCAATCAAAAGACTTATCAGTGGGATTCAAACAAAAGATTGAACCGTTGAAACCTGCTTCCAAAGGTATAAAGGTTCAACGGGTTCAAATATTCAATGACATTGGTAGACTTAAAGAGTTAAGCTCTTCAGCAAGTTCAAAGTTCAACGGATTCAAAGGACTTAAAGAAAAGAAGGCTTCAAAGAGTAAGGGTTGAACGGTTAAACCATTGAACCTTGAACCAAAATGGTTCAACTAGTTCAATAAGATCAAAATACTTAAACGAAAGAAAACTTCAAAGAAGAAAGATTGAACCATTGAACCGTTGAACCTTGAACCAAAAGAGTTCAAAGTTCAAAGGTTCAATGAGTTCAATAAAGTTTGAAAGACTTAGAAGAACAAAGGATTCAAAGAGCAAAGAATGAACCATTGAACCTTAAACCAAAAGAGTTCAAAGTTTAAAGGTTTAACGAGTTCAACAGAAAATAAAAAGATCTAGAAACTTCAAAGGACCAAAGGATTCTGAGAAAGAGAATGAACCATTGAAATTTAAACCAAAATGGTTCAAAGTTCAAAGGTTCAAGGAATTTCAATGTTTGAAAGGGAGCTTCGAGTGAAGGAAGGAAGCGGAATATTCTAGAGACAAGTTCGAAGAGATGGTTCAATCGAAGAGGAAAGAAAGTGATTGAACCAAGGAAGCGACTAAACCAAAGAAGCGATTGAACCAAGGAAGCGATTGAACCAAAGAAGTGATTGAACCAAGGGACCACCTGGACTGCCCGAACCATTGAACCAATGAACTCTCATGGTTCAAAGGTTCAAGGTTCAACATGGTTTGAGTGACCAAGTGACCAATGACGTCCCTGTGGATGTCAAATTCAAGGTAACTAAATGCCCATTTATTTTCAAATATGGTGCGGACCCTAAAGACCAAACTCAATGACTAGCTGAAGAAGAAGCTGAAAGAGCCAGTAGAAAGGGAAGAGATAGCCTGAGAGCTCAGATCATGAGGAAGAGATAAAATGCATTAAGAAGAGGGAATAAGAGGAAAAAATTAGAAACATATGTGTAGAAGTTATTTCTAGTTGGTGAAATAGTCCACCATGTGGACATCAGAGAGCGTGAGCACTCAAGGATGCGGCCTATTTTTCTCCATCGAGTAAAGGTGAAGTGGACAGCTATGCAATTATCACAAAGAGGACCAGGCGGCCTATACTTTGGAGGAGACATTTGAGATGAATTGGCATGCCACAGTTAAGGCTGATGCCCTATTCCAGCATGGCCCCTTGATAGAATTGAAAAAGCATTCAAGGCATTGAATGCAACATGGGCCATTCTATGAAACAAAGTGCCCAATTCTTTCTTGGAGCACTATATATTGTAATCTCTTATTTTATGCAAAGGGAGATCTCTCTGTTATAGAAGCAAAACTCTGTCTAAATTGAAAGGCATTTCTTGAGACATTGAGCTCAGATTCTTAATCATATTTCTTTATTTGAATGAGAAAACAAGTGACCTTTCAGACTTTGTGTTGGAATAGCTTGTGTTATTTAGGAAATTATTCTTATGTCTATTTCCTAGAAGCATTCTTATCCATTTAATTTAACAAGCAAAACTAGTGGAAGTAATCAGGAAGGTGTCCTGAAGCTGACTGTGGAAAGACTTTGTGTTGCCACAATGGTCTTTAGTGTGTTGTTTTCTGTTTCTATGTAAAGGATCTTAGGATGACTTTGTGCCCCCATTATCCTTTGTATATTTCACTCTTTTCCAGTTGAGGTGGAGACTTTGTGCTACACTTCATCCTACTGTGTTACTGCATCCAGTTACTTTTACTACCCAAGAAGGAATCGGGCTGTTGTCTGAGTATTACTTCTGAAAGAAGAGAAGTACCTTGAATAATTATCCAAGATTTCTCCTTTGATCTATGAACATCATCTCTGAAAAAAGAGAGATGGATGGTGTTGTCCTACCTTGAGTGTTATTTTCAGCTTATATATATAGTATATAGTACCTTATAGTTATAGGGAACCTCCCCTTCATGAGAGGAGAGATTTGTCCCTTTTTGGTGTGGTTGACCTGCACATTTGGCTAATAAATCTTCCTATGCTGTGGTTGAAACAACCTATTTTTCCCATCAGTTAGCTAGTGATAAAATATTCACCCAACAAAACTAGTTATTATCAAGAAACCACCAACCATATGGATTTTAGATAACGAAACTTTGGAAGCAACAATTTTAAGGATTAGGTTGATTAAATCTAGGATAAAAAATATTGTTGATGTAAATACAAAGTAGAAAGAGGATGTAACTTGAAAATATTTATTTATATTTCTTGTTAAGATTTAGGGCTAGTTTAATTAAACAAGTATTCAATCACTTTAATTGATAGTTTTACACTCCTATTTGGGTAGCAATCATAGAGGGATTATCTAGGGAATTGGGCCCTAACAAGGGCTGCATACCTAGATTCATAGTTCACATAAAATTTAGAATAGAAAATAGAAATAAATGCATACTAAACCTTGATCATGTTTAGAAGCAGGTATGTAGGCAGTTTAGGAAATGAAGGATACTTCTAGTACGCAAGTAAATAGAATGAGGTTGGAGTTGTGCGCTAAACAAGATTAAAGTTAAATGAAAAAGACAACACCATTATAATAAGACCCTAGTTTAGATAAATAAAGCAAAGATAAGAAATTTGTGATATACTCAAAAGGATCTCGATTGGATCATCATAGTTCTTGAGGTTTTAAGCCAAATTTTAAGATGAATTATGAATTTTATTAAATGTTTTATACATGCTACTATCACGATGACCTCAGTGCTTATCTAAGTAGAGATAAGTGGTGAATAGTGAGCGACTCAAGATTTGATTGATCTTGATGAGTCAAGTCTCTAGCTAAAGCATGACCTACTCATGTGTAGATGCCTAACCCATTTGGTTAGACGCTTGCTTATTTGAAAAAAGAATGCCTAGCCCTTATGGTTAGATGTTTGCCTGTTGACAAAGAAATTCTTAACCTGTATGGTTAGATGCTTGTCTGGTTGACAAAGGATATCTGATAGAATAAAGTAAACATGAGTTTTAGGATAGGAATTATGGTTTCTACATTATGGTACCAGAGCGATAGTCTCTACATATGTGGTATCAGAGCATGAGTTTGAAATTTAGTCCTTAAACCTACTACAACCTATGCTTAGTAAAATATTAATTATTGATGATAGCTTGTTGAGAAAACTAACAAATTATGAGAAAACTAATTTGGTTAAAATTGGTTTTTCAGACATGGCTTGTGGAAAAAATTCAAGAAAAGGAAAAAGAATAAAGAAAAAAAGGAAACTAAACTTCCCTCCACTTCAAAAGAACCTATTTACATTTTTGACTCAGACACAATAGCTATAATCCAGAGTAAACTCAAATCTTTGAAAGTGGAGCAAGTTAAAACCAAACTAGCTATGATTGAACCTTTAGTCAAATGTCCATTTAAGAGGTCCTCAACGATAAGAGATTTTCCATTTGGAATAGGTTCTAATTCACAATATATAATCTATGAAGTGTGTAAGAAATATAACTGATGCCACCAATATGTGGTTCAATCAGAAGATGAAGATCTTGAAGAAATGGAACTAGATGAAAAAGATTCTATTTAGAAGATTTTTGAATCAATGTTATACAAACATCTATATGTTATAGTCATAAAGCTTATCCTCTATAAAGCTAAGAACTCTATGTAATAAAAAAAGATGAATAAGATTATCAATTGCATATTTTTTGTCAATCCTATGTGTGACTATGATCAATAATAGAGTGTATGAGGAAATTAGAGTTCTCTAAAAGAGAGTTATGCTATCAATTATCTTGATTAAAAACTTAAAATATTGTGTTTTTCTATTAATAAATCATATGGCAAGACCTAGGTGATCAACTAGGAATCAAAGGGAAAATGTGAGATACGATGAACCCAACAATGAAAATGTTGAACAACATGTTCTATAAAATAGATAACTGATGATATAAGCCCTCATCAATTTGTTGACTGAGCAAAGAGATAAAATAGACTCACTTGAGAAGGTGATTAATGATCTTAAGTCAAGGCAAGAAAATGTAGAAAACATATTAGAACCTAACCTTGATAATCTACCTGAAGAGAATCCACCACCAGTTAATGAAATGGAGGTTGTAGCTCCTAGAATTGAAGTTCCACTTTCTAATCTTAGCAAGGATTTGAAGAATATTTTACCCCCTAAGTTTGATGGGAAATAGTTAGGTGAAAGTGCTGAAATTGGATAAATGAGATGGAGAAGTACTTTGACTTGAGAAACTATAATGATGCAAGTAAGGTGTTGTGGGGATCCTACCAATTGGTAGGGGAGGAAGCTAGCTAGTGGACTAACATGAAGGAGTTAAATGAAATAACCAAGGAAAATGTGACCTGAGCTCAGTTTGATTGCCATTTTAAGAAGAGATGGTTACCCCAGTTATTCTTTGATGAGAAGATTATTGAATTTTATAACCTAAGTTAGGGAGGCATGTTATTCTAATAGTATTGGGATAGATTCACCAAATTACTTAAGTATGTGCCCATGTACCAGAAGGATGAAAGAGGTCAGACTAGAAAGTTCATCCTAGGAAAGAATGCAAACATAGGAGCATAAGTAGATATGCATGGCCCTGAGAACATGAATGAAGTGCTATAAAAATCCTTCAAATAGGAATGGAAATTGTAAGCCCTAGCTATAGTGAGACAAAACTTTAACAATGATAGAAATAGAGCCTTTAAAAGGAAACCATATTTTAGGGGAGAGTAGGTTGTGGATAAAAACTCAAGAGCAAATCCAATAGGCATAGAACCCCCACCAAATCAAAATTAGAGAAATAATTTTGGAAGGAACAACAATAGGGGAGGAGACAATAACAAGAATGGTTAAAGGAACTACAATCACCCAATGTATCCTCCACATATTTTTGGTGATGCCTTGAGGAACCCAGTACCAAAAGGCTCATTAGGAGGATGTTTTGCTTGTGGAGGAAATCACTTTTCCTAAGAGTGCCCAAGGATGCAGGGACATATGAGGGCCAATCAGCGTTAGAGAGGACCATAGCAAATGATCAATGCTATAATAAGGAATCACCAAAATAGATATTAAAATGTGCGAGTTGAAGCTACAAGTAAATTATTGAGTAAACCCATTTCAATTCTCATAGATACCTATTCATCAAAATGTTTCATTTCTCTTGAATTAGTAATAAAAATGTCTCTTCCAGTGAGTCATATGAATTCATCATGGACAGTCCAATATGGGGAGAAGGAAGTCAAAGAAGTGTCTCAATGTCTACCCAAGGCAAAAATACAATTTCCTAATTTTGAGACAAGCTTAGACTTATTTATAACACCTTTAGGAGCCTATGATGTGATAATAGGGTTGAGTTGGCTCACCAAACACTAAGCTGAAATAGATTGTTATAACAATTTGGTTAGGTGTTTCAGCAATGAGGGGAGATGGGTCATGATTCAAGGGGGTCATAGGCCCATAAAAGTAGAAATCATATCAACTATGCAACTGAAGGAGAGAAGGAAGGGAAATCTAATTTTCATGGAAATGATAGATGTTAAGGATGAAAGCAAAGATGAACCAATCCTAGAAGGTTATCCATTCCTAAGGGAATTTAAGAAAGTGTTTCTTGAAGAATTACCTAGAATGCCCCCTAAGAGAGAATTTGATTTATTAATTGATATTGTACCCAGAGCTGAGTTAGTTTCTAGAGCACCCTAAAAAATAAACTCAACTAAGTTGATGGAACTTAAAATTTAGCTAGAGGAACTCTTGAGTAAAGGATTGATTAGACAAAGTATGTCTCCTTGGGGAGCGTCAGTCTTATTTATTAAAAATAAAGATGGAAATCTAAGATTATGCATTGATTATAGAATGTTGAATAAGGTCACAATTAAAAATAGATATCCCCTACCTCATATAGAAGACCTTTTTGAGCAGATGAAAGGAGCAATGGTTTTCTCGAAGATAGACCTTCAATCAGGATATCATCAGCTAAGAATTAAGGAGGATATTCCAAAAATTGATTTCAAGACCAGATATGGACAATATGAGTTTACTGTAGTATCATTTGTGGTAACAAATGCCCCTTCAACATTTATGAACTTAATGAACAGTGTGTTCAATAATTACCTGGAAAAGTTCATGTTGGTGTTCATAGATGACATTTTGATATACTCTAAAAATGAGGAAGAGCACTTAACATATCTTCAACTAGTTCTTCAGCTGTTGAGAGAACTTAAACTATATGGTAAGTTATCCAAATGTGCATTCTTTAAGAAGGAAATCCATTATTTAGGCCACATCATATCCAAAGAAGGAATTGCAGTAGATCTAGACAAGATAAAGGAAATAATGGAATGGCCAATTCCAAAGAATGTATCAGAAGTAAGGAGTTTCATGGGGTTAGCAGGATATTATAGGAGATTTGTTGAAGGTTTTTCTAAGATCACCAACCTGATTACCACATTGCAAAGGAAAGGTAAGAAGTTTATGTGGATAGAGCAGTGTGATAAAGCTTTCCAAATTTTGAAGGAAAATTTGATGACGACACCCATCTTAAAGGTACCTAATCCAAATGGACATTTCATGGTTGTAACAGATGCATCCATCGAAGGATTGAGAGGAATACTCATTCAGAATGATGGCATAATTACATATGAGTCCAGGAAATTGAAAACCCATGAAGTAAATTACTCCCCTCATGATTTAGAATTGGTGGTAATTATTCATGCCTTATAGAAGTGGAGACATTTCCTTATTGAGAAACCTTTTGAACTAAAAATTGACCATCAAGAATTAAAGTACATATTCACCCAACCCAATCTGAATGCTAGGCAAAGAAGGTGTTTGGAGTTCTTGAGTGAGTATGATTTTGAAATTGAGTATATCAAGGGAAAAGAGAACAAGGTTGCAAATGTTTTGAGTAGGAGAAGACACCTGATGAATATAACAATGATTAGATTTAATCTAAAAGGGAAAATAATGGAAGGATAAAAACAATATCCTTGGTATAATCAAGTGAGATTAATGATAGAAGAAAATGTAGAAGACCCAAAAACTGAAGGATATACCTTGGACAATGAGGGTTTCGATCTATGTTCTAGATGTAGAATATTTAAGGAAGAGAATTCTAACTGAAGCTCATAATGCACCCTACTCAGGTCATCCAGGGGTAAAAAAACTATATGGTGATCTTAAGAAACTATACTTTTGATAAATGATGAAAAGAGATATAGTATTATATGTGGTATGATGTTTGGAATGTCGGAGGGTTAAAGCAAAACACCATTATCCTGAAGGACTTTTATATCTACACGACATTCCACAATATAAATGGCAAGTTGTCAGTATAGATTTCATACAATGATTACCTATGACACCCTATAGGCATGATGTTATTATGGTGGTAATCAAAAAGCTTACTAAGGTGACACATCTCATACTTGGGAATTTGATTGATGATGCACTAGCTTTAGCCAACTGATTTGTGAAGGAAGTGGTTAGATTGCATGGAGTTCCAAAAAGGATCATATCAAATAGAGATTACAAATTTACTTCAAGGTTTTGGATGACCCTAAAATCAACTTTAGGTACACAGTTGAACTTTAGCTCCACATTTCATCCTAAGATGGATGGGAAAACAAAAAGGACAAATCAGGTTGTAAAATACCTCATAAAGATGTATTGTATGGATCAACAAACCAAATGGTAAACTTATCTCCCATTGGTAAAATTTTCCTATAATAACTCATTTCAAACACCTGTATGTATGGCTCCATTTGAGGCTCTATATGGGAGGAGCTATTGAACACCACTTAGTTGGGATAACATTGAGGACAAAATAGTAATCAGACCTGAAATGTTGACATACATGGAGGAACAGGTGAAAGTTATAAGGTAAAGGTTGAAGGAAGCATCATACAGACAAAAGAGCTGTGCAGATAGGAAAAGAGTTTAGAGAGAATTCCTGATTGGTGACAAGGTGTTTTTAAGGGTCAGACTACATAAAATTTCCATAATCTTTGGTAAAAAGACAAATTTAGCTCCTCGGTTTGTAGGACCTTTTGAGATCTTAGAGAGAATCAACCCAGTAGCCTATTGATTGGCCATACCCCCACAACTGAGTTGCATTCATGATGTTTTTCATGTGTCACTTATTAATAAATATGTGCCTGATAATAAACACATTTTAAACTAGAATGCCTTACAAGTCCAAGAGCTTGGCAGAATAAAAATAGAGACATACAGAGTACTAGAGAGGCACCATTACAAATTATGCAACAGAGAGGTTGATCAAGGCATGGTTCAGTGAGATCAATATGGTGAAGGAAGTGCAACTTGGGAGGACACTAAAGAAATGAAAAATAAGTTTCCATTTTTATTTTAAATTTATGAACTTAATCAAACTTTTGTAGTGCATTGGGACAATGTACAATTTAGGGGGGGGGATGTCATGACCTCTCTTCCCACACTATGGACTTGTGCTCATACTTTAAGTGGTTTTGGACTTTATTTAGTATTTTATGTCATGATGAATTGATTAGATAACTTAACCCTTGTGTTGATCTGAAAGGACTATCAGGACATCAATGGGAAAATGTGAAAGAAATGTACATTTTAATTTCATTTTTTTTTCAAATTAGTCACTAAAATATTATAGTTATTTTTCTTACATAGAAATATGTGATGTGGTCACAAATGACAATTGTGAATGAAGGAAAATTTAATGGAATGAATATTTAGTCTTATACTTGTATTTATAAGGAATGCATTTAAATATTTAGAAACCACCAAAGGTTATTAATAGAGCATTTCTTTCATTTTGTTAATTTAAAAGTTTACAAATAAATTATATTTTTTGTGAATAATTATTAATTTTAATTTCATAAATAAATATTAATTAATTTTATATCATCATAAATAATTTTTAAGATTATTAATTAATTATATTTTTTTGAAATACAATTTTTAAGAATATTAATTGATTATATTATTATAAATAATTTAAAAACTATTAATTAATTACATTAAAATTTAGCCTAACTTAAACTAGCTACCACCTCACCCTATGCATCATTCCACCATTCAAGCATTTTGAAATGCCACAAGTATAAACTCTCAGTTAAAAACAAAATTCTTTGAGTTGAATTTAAGACTCCCAGTTGGAGTAACCCACTCTAGCCATCACCCCACCTTAACTTGTACTTGGCCATGCAAATAGAGAGTATTTTGCCAAGTCGACTGTTGACCATTTTTTGCCCAATAGGCCAAAAATCAATCCCCTTCTATCCCTGCTTTTCTAGGCCATTTCATTTTTTGATTTTGCATAAATCTGTTTAAATCTACAGACTCTGCAGGTCTAAATCTATGGACTCTACAAGTTTTGGATTTCTACAGACTCTGTAGGTTAGTCCTTTGGCGCATGAAGGATCAGTTCAGAGAGTTCCAGGTTTTACAAGGCTTCTTTGGGCTCTGGTCTAAAGGGAATCATAGGACAATTGGTGTCTTTGAACCATTGAACCAGTTCAAGGCCTTGGTTCAATGTTTAAAGTTCATTGGCATTTGGTTCAACGATTGGTTCAACCACTTGATTCATCAGCGCGCAACTTTGAACTGTTCAATCGGTTCAACCATTTGGTTCATTTGGCAGGTTCAACGCATTGGTTCAATCAGATGGTTCAATCATTTGGTCTTCCTGGTTGGTTCAGCGACTTGTTCAATCACTTGGCTCATTAGACGATTCATTGGCCTTTGGTTCAAAGGGACTCAACGCGCTTCATTAAACCGTTGAATTGGTTCAATGGATTGGTTCAATCATTTCATTCAATGCTTAAGTTCAACACTTTAGTTCAAAAGACGGTTCAATGATTTTAGTTCAAACGCTTGGTTCAATGGCATTGGCGTGCAGTGGCTGAACCGTTGAACCTTGAACCAATTTTGGTTCAACGGCTTGGTTCAAGGGTGTGCCCTATAGCCAGAGGGCAGTTCGAGATCCAAATGCCCTTGTGGAGGGCAAGAAGACCAAAAAGCCGAAGGACAAAATTGAAGGTCCAGAAGCCCTTGTGGAGGGCAGTTCAAGGTCTGGAAGCCCTTACGGAGGGCAGAAAGAGCTTCAAAGAGCTCGAAAGACAAAGACAAAGACCGGGATAATTCTTGCAAAATTTTTGTCTGCAGGAAAGCCCAACACAAAAGACCCATGAGAAAAAAGCTACAAAAAATCTTGATGACTTTTTCTGAGGACGATGATGTCCCGAAAGCCATCAATTTTAAGCAAACGAACTAGCCGTTGGGTGACGGCCGCGCGAACGTCAAATTTAACGCAATGAAATATCCATTTGCTTTTGAACTTTAAAGAGTGCCAAACCATGGAAAAGGCCCAAAGAACGTAGCGACCCACTAGAAGATCACCCTGAGGGCTGATAGAGTAGGAAGAAGACAAAATAGAAATGATAAAGCATTCAAGTGGCGAAGAGATGGAGAGTTATTGCAGATGAGCAACGTGACCTATTTTTATACAGTTGGCATTGATGAGGGGACAAAGAATAGTTTGTTTATAGAAAAGAGGCACGACCATGCTCTTACATCAATGTTTGAATGCCAAAGTCAATTTGGGTGATTGTGTAGTATGGTTCCAGTAGGCCTCTTCTAAATAATGACATCGATAACAGTGGCTTTCCTCTTCCCGATGTGTTTAGCGCACATGGGCCACTTGAAGAAAAGAGCACCAAAGTCTTTCCCAAGAAGCACCAAGTTTCTCTTCCTCTTTCTATATATTGAAAACTTCTCTTTTGATTAAAAAATCTGCTCTCAGCCTTAAGGCAAAACTCTGCCCAAAAATCTCTCAGGCTTGTAAGGCAGAGCTCTGCCAGAACTTTACGTTGAATCAAAACTTAGCATTTTTACCTCCATTCTAAGTTTTGTATCTTTAGTATGTGTCTATACATTTGATTCTGTGTTAAGTCATTTTCTTAATGCTTTTGCAGAATGATTTCAGCATGTCTGGTGTAATTTTTGGGGTTTCCTTTTACAGGTCTATCAGAAGTGTCCCTAGAGGAGTATAGGTGAAGTGGATAGGCTGCTATAGCGTGTCTCAGAATGCATCTAGTAGTTATTTCCTCCCTGTGTCTCCATGACCCACTGACGCAGAAGGCTTTCTCATGTCAGATGAAGTGTATGGGAGTTGGTTCTCGGTGAAAAGTGTATGTTCGGGCCTGAGTGGGTAAATTTTTTTGGTGCATCACCCCTTTTCTTCTTTTTAGGCTTAGGTTCTATTTTCAACATCTCCTTCTCCCTTTTCATCCCCCCTTTTTTACATTTTATTTTTTAGCAGTAGGAGAAACCAGGGCCTAAATGATACATCAGAGGGAGCTAGCCCTCATTCTAGAGACTCTCCCCTCCAGCTTCGCCAGTCCCACAAGTGAGAGGGCAGTTTCCATTATTGCGTTAAGAAGGTAGGAGCTCGGCCTCCTACCAAGGGTGAAATCTTCAGCGTCAACATCGACTACCAATTAAGAGATAGATAAAGCCAATTGAGTGAAGTTAAGGATCCAAGCATAGCAAATCGACACCAAGTGGGGGAGAAAGAAAGAAAAAAAATTGCATGAGAAAAAGGTTTGTAATTAAAGATTAATGCAGAAGTGAGTGGAGGAGAAAAAAGAGAAAGGCAAGGGAAGGGAAGAGGTTGATGATTGGAGAGAAGGAGGAGGGAGAAGAGAAGGAGATCGACACCACAGGGGTAGCAGATCACCAATGCCATTGGCGTGGTTGCCATTGCAAGTTCTATTATTTTCTCTTCATTAAACTCAGTCAAGATCAATACTGCCACCATTCATTTTCTCAATTACATTCAATTCAAGTGGATTCACATTCCATTTCAGTCAAGGATTTCAAAGATAGAGGAAATTATTTATTTTATATAAATTATAAGGTAAACATTTTTATTTTATCATATTTATGTGTACAAATTTTAATCATTATATATATATATATATATATAAAGAATATATATTTTTTAATTATATAATATTAAATCATTATATATATTAGACTATGTATATAAAGAATAGTTTTTTTATTATTATATAATGTTAAATCATTATATATATTAGACTATATTCATAATATTATTAATTCTAATATAGATAATACTTTATGTTAATATTAGTGTAATTCTATGTATTTAGCCCAAATAAAATAGATTATATCTAATAAATTAAACGTAATCAACATATATGTTACATTGTTATTCACTGCTTAAGTTGTTATTGACGTTTTAAATTTAAGGGTCTAATTCACTCTTCAAGTCTTTACATCCTTGATTGCTAGTCTATAAAGGAAGATTACATTTGTGATAAATCTATGATTGGATTTTAAATTAGCCTCAAATATTAATCCCCGTGCATCTAATTATTTTTTCATGAGTAAGATGGCTTATTAAGAAAATTATATCTTATCAAATATAACATCATAACCATATCAACAAATAATAATATAATCCTCATAAAAAAAATATTTAACTTTAAGTTGATAGCATTCATTGTGTATAATTTATCTTATAAAAAAGTAGACTAAAGGTATGAATGATATAATTGTCTAGAATAAACATGGTTGAATATCAACATGATGACTAGACTAGGAGTTTATGTTCTACTTTCCTACTAAAGAATTTTCTTTTGAAATATAATGCATTAATCTATTTCAAGTATTCTTTACTTATTTTTATATCTCAAACTTAGAGCAATAATTTAGGGTTAAATAAAACTATGCAATGTTTGTTATAAATGGTATCTGGCTCACATTTATAGGTAATGTCATCACGCTTGAGCTACTATATCCATAGTCTAATACAGCTGCAATAACAATGTTTGGGAATCATCCCTATAAATTATCAGGGAGAAATAAGGATCATGTCAATTTTTTGAGACTAGGGCGTGGGATAATCCCTCTTGGACAAAAAACATTAATCAAGATAATAAAATGACTTTGACTACCTTAGATGATTCTGACTTGTGAACTTATGAAATAAAATGGAGAAAGTACATTTCTTACTCAAAAATCAGTATCACTGAAAAGGAGCAATAAAAACCAGGATTGAGAGTGTTAAACTAGTTATTATCAATAAACCACCAACCATATGGCTTTTAGATAATGAAACTTTGGCAAAAAAAATTGTAAGGATTAGGTTGATTAAAGAAAGGATCAAAAACATGATGTAAATAAAAAGTAGAAAGGGTATGTAGCTTTCAAATGTTTATTTCTATTTTTTGTTAATATTTAAGGCTAGTTTAATTAAACAAGTATTCAATCACTTTAACTGATACTTTTACACTCCCATTTGGGTAGCAATCATAGATGGATTTTCTCAGGAACTAGGCCCTAGCAAGCGTTGCATACCTAGATTCATAGTTCACATGAAACTTAGAATAGAAAACAAAACTACATGCATACTACACCTTGATCCTATTTGAAAGTAGGTATGTAGGTAGTCTAGGAAGTGAAGGATGCTTCCAGTATGCATGTGAATAAGATGGTGTTGAGATTGTGTGCTAAACAAGATTAAAGTTAAATAAAAAAGGTTAACACCATTATAATAAGGCCCTAGTTTAGATAAACAAAGCAAAGATAAGAAATCTATGATATACTCGAAAGGATCCTGGTTGGATCATCATAGTTCTCTAGGCTTTAGGTTAAATTTCAAGGTGGAATGTGACTTTTATTATATGTTTTATACATGTTACTATCATGATGACCTTGGTGCTTATCTAAATAGAGATGAGTAATGAACAGTGAGTGACTCAAAATTTAGTTGATCTCAATGAGTCAAGTCTCTGGCTAGAGTATAACCTACTCATGTGTAGATGCTTAACCCATTTGGTTAGAAACTTGCCTATTTGATAAAAGAATTCCTAACCCATATGGTTAGATGCTTGCCCATTTGGTAAAGGAATGCCTAACCTGTATGGTTAGATGCTTGTCTAGTTAACAAAGGGTATCTGATAGGATAAAGTATACCCAAGTTATATTCATAGATAAGCATTAATTACATAAAAAAATTTGTTTTAGGATATGAATTGTGGTCTCTACATTGTGGTATCAAAGCGGTGATCTCTACAATCAGGAAGATGACCAAGTACAAAGATGGTCTTCTAAAGAGTCTTCAACACAACTCATTATTTCATAATTTAATTTATAGGTTTCTTTCACTTTATTTTCAAAAGTATAAATAGATTCAATATTCTAGTCAATAATAGTTACTTTCGAAGAAAAAGATCTCAAAAAATTAACTCTTATATTTTATCTCATTTTTTTTTAAAATTTTTTTATTTAATTTTTTTTAATTTAAAATCTATTTTTATTGTAATTCTATTAACATATTATTACACTAGAGAAGTTTCCATGGTGGGGCCCTCACCTTAGATTCATCTTTGGATATTCTATATTCTATTTTTATACTTTACATTAGTCCATTCGATTGTGACTTTCCTTTGGTTTGTTCACTATGGACAACAACAATCACAATCACTGCTTTTCCTTCAACCTGACATAACCAACACTTATTGAAGGTTTACATAGATGGGTCTGCATGATTTAGCTCAATGGTAAGTGATGAAAAATATGCAACCCAAAAATATAGATTAAAACATATTCAAATCCTTTGCTTTATGTTTCCAACTCCACTTGCAAAAATGTTGGATTGGACATGGTAATCTTTACCTATTACATTTTCAAAAATTTAGAGTCTATTTCAACATGGGATGACGAGTCTTATGACATATGATGAAAATTATAAATAAAAATGTTATTTTATATCTCAATGTCTAATTTTCTCCCAACCAGACCAATTCAATGGATAATAGTATGAATTAATAATTTTTTTTATACATCATTCAATTTATTTGACTAGGTTATAACTAGCAATTGCCCTAAAAGTGAAAGTTAGACCACAAGGGGTGTTACTTAGTGTTTTATTTTTTATTTATTTATTTATTATTTTTTTCTAGGGGGGTGGGGGGCAAGTGAGGGAGGTTCATAAATACATAGTGGTACCTCACTTTCAAAATTCATGATTGTTGACCCCATATCATATTTTGTACTTGAAGTGTACAACGACAACAATTTGATATTTCATGTGGAGGTGATAGTTGAAATGATGTGGTTTGTTCCTTCATTAATCATGGTAATGCATTATATAGGAATTTGATGTTCCATTTCACATTGAGCTTGAGCAATGGTGAAGTGGTGGGAAAGGGAAAGAACATAAAAAATATGAAAGCAATGAAATATTTCAAGGCAAGGTGGGTGGTGATGGTGATAGGATATTTCAGGTGATGGAATCAAAGAAGGCCAACCATACACATGAAAATTTCAATGACATGTCACATAAGTCAATGCAATAAGTAGCTTTCACCAAACTATTTCAGTTACCTAATACATGATTGAAACAAGTGGCATCTCAGTGAGCACATATGTTTCTTTATGTTTTAGTAAAATGATATTTTATAATCTAAATGTGAGTAAAGTAGTGTACTACTACGAATGAATGACGTAAGTATTTGTGACTAATATTCTTAATTGTTATTGTAGATACTATTATTAATTCAGGAGCTTTTAATTTTCATGGTCTAAGTACAAACATAGTTATTTTAAATAGAATATAGAATATACATGCTGCCACATATACTCCAACTATCTTAAATTTGATGAACTTTTCCTCTTGAAAATGAATGTCACACCCCATCATTCTAGGACTTAAATCTAATCCTAGATTGACACATGATGGCATTTATTAGCTTAAATTTGATGGCTCGTCAAACTACCATACATAATAATATGTAATAGTGTTATAATAATATATAATATTAATATTTATACATATATATGATTCATATAGAATACTTAATATAAGATATTTTATCAATATAATAATCTTAGTTAATCTCTCGCTCTCTCTCTCTCTCTCTCTCTCTCTCTCTCTCTCTCTCTCTCTCTCACACACACACACACACACACACACACACACACATGTATTTATGTACACACATGTGTGCACACATGTACACATAAATACACATGTTTTTATGTATATGTGTGTACACACACACACACACACACATCCAAATATGTATTTATGTACACACATGTGTGCACACACGTACACATAAATACACATGTTTTTATGTATTAGTGTGTACACACACACACACATCCACATATGTATTTATGTACACACATGTGTGCACACACATACACATAAATACACATGTTTTTATGTATGTGTGTGTGTACACACACACACACACACACACACACACACACACACACAATGTTTTTCAAGATGCAGATCCCTTTGTAATTGGTGTTGTTCATGTGAATCCAAAAATTTATCCACACACATTACACATACACATACACACACACACACACACATGTGTGTGTGTGTGTGTGTATTCATATAATGTTTTGTAAACCGTAAACCCCTTTGTAATGGGTGTTGGGCATGTGAATCCAAATGTTACCCTAGATCTAAGTTTGGTTTATGATATGGGCCCTTTGGTGTACAATACTGCTTGAAATACCTTATCAATGCCCTCAATATCACCACTCAAATCACCTTGATATATTTCACTATTTGCATGTTCTATATGACCTTGCCCTTTCTTCTATGGGTCTAAGTATGGAATTTTCATATGTTCTTAAGCTTGATGTAATTTCTCTAGGTATAAATGTATTGACATCATGGATGAATGAAAGCTATAAGATAGCCTTTGGGACCTCAATATCTTGTACCAATATCACTGACATTACATCATTGATTTGATTTGCATGTGAGATATGGATCCATACCATAATTAAATCAACACTTGTCACATCCTAATTTCTCTTTAGTTGAGTAACATGTTTGATCTATGGATTATTATGGTTGATTAATTGATTAACTGATATTTGATTAAGCTTGATGGCATATGTTAATTATGGGATAGTTTGTGTTACTTAATTTACATGATTAGTTGATATGAGTTAGTAGTGTGTTTATATTCTGTACATTGTGATCATGTTTATACAATATTATTTTATGATATAATAATGTTTCGAGCTAACTACATTCATTGTTGTGAGGTGAATGTAAGACAAATTATTCCCTCAGAGTATGAAGGAGGGAGAGTATCATCAAAAAGGGTGGTTAGATGGAGATGTTGGGGGTCGACAGTGAATGAATCCAAAAATCCTTGCACACACCACTTAAAATATCATGTTTAGTAATTAATTATTTGATATAGATGGCATAACATATTTTATATGATTGTTATTATGTTTTTTTATTGTTGATGATAATCATATGATTATTCAAGTGATTCCACTAGCTTTGTGATCATACTATTTTATTTTATATAATGTACTTGTTTAACTATATGAGTGAGTGCGGTTATGTTTTGCTTACATTATTATGTTGTTATTTAAGGTTGCACAATGTTATGATATGATGACATATTCCATTGTTGTCAATTATCTATAAGAGGTAGATAATAATAATAATAATAATAATAATAATAATAATAATATGTCAAAAGATATAAATATCATTGTTTTTGTATTCGATTAATAATTGAACCAAGGTTGTTGTTAATATATATATATTGAATACATTATTTAATTATTAAATGATTTAATAATAATTGTATATATGAAAGAGGATAGTATAGTCATGTGGAACTATAATCTAAAAGTATTATCATGCAATATAAACTATACTCTATAGTATGGATGAAGTTCGTTGCATGGGAATACTTGGTCATCAATTTGATATTAGAATTTTTCATAGAATGAAGTTTGGAAACAAGTTCATTAAAGTATAGTGGTCAATGATTGTTTTGTTTCATGCAGATTTTAAAAGGAACGTATAATGATTTTATATAAGCCTCAAGATGATTAGGGTTACTAATCATCCATTGAATTTGGTTAAGCTGCTTTTTTGGTGGAAAACATGGAGGCTACTGCATTTGCATGGTGATGGATTGTGGAATGTTGTTGAGCAAGTTTTACATGCATTTAAATAGTTAGTTAAAGTGACTGTTAATGAGGACAAGAAAGAGAATGAAAATGAATAATAAAAAGAGAAAGAGAGTGGTGGGGATGGATACATGACTTACATCTTGGAAGAGAGAGTTTTAGAGTGTTAAAAAGGTGAAAATGTGAACTAAAGAGGAAGGAATTTAGGGGATTTCATTGGAAGACATAGGTAGGTTTTATATTTCAATTCTTGTGTGAATAAATGTATGGGTTTTTAAAACTAAGTATTAGGTAAAATGGCGTTTCTATGTTTTAAATATGGTTTTTTTGAGTGGAGGATAGAGCCTATGGATCGCTTGGTTTCCACAGGACCCCATCTTTGACTCATGGAAAACCTAGTGTTGTAAATTAAACCATAGAAATGCCTAGATAATTAAACTTTTATAAATCTAGTCATAACTCTCTCTTAGTTCAAAAATCTATGTCCACTTAATAGAAAAATATCCTTCATGGATCTATATGTGTGTGTGTGTGTGTGTGTGTGTGTGTGTGTGTGTGTAGGTGGATCAAACTGTATTGTTTGAACTAGATATATATACCCATTTGGGTGTTTGAAAATTGATTTTAAACTTAGGTTAGACGTTGAAAATTTGACTATGTATACACTATTGGTCTTTAGGTGTTTATATATGGAAATTCATAATATGAATTGGGTATGTGGATATATACATAGATATAGATATATAAGTATATACATGATTAAAACCATAGGGTATAAATTCATATAATTATATATCTATATTTTATATATACTCGTATATGTGTTTTTAGACCAGTTTTAAAAGGCTTCCATAATACTATGTTCATATACATTTATGTGTATGTCAACTATGTACACATACATTTATATGTTTCTGACTATGTACATATACATTTATATAAGTTATCTACTATGTACATATACATTTATGGATTGTCGATAGTGTGCATATACATTTATGTGTACCTATTATGTTTTGACTATGTGCCTTGCATTTTTGTATAAAATGTGTAATGAATTTATCGGGATTTATGGAGGGTAATTTTATTACGTACTTGTATAAGTGAGTAGGTGATTAAGACTTGGTTTTTTTAATTTCAATACAAACACCTACAGGTTCAATAATATAGTGATACTATGAAATATGTATTGGAATTGTGTAGCATATGTATTAGGTCATATGGCTTATGAATTTAGTCGATAGTCATCTTAGGGAACCTAGGGTATGAGTAGGAGGATGATTGTATTGGACTGTGTTGTGATTATGTATGAAGTTCAAATCTAGATTTTATATTGTCTTCACAATTTTTTATATGTTCACAAAGTGATAAATAATTAAAATGAAGGTCTATGTATTCAAAACTAGTCTTTCAAATAATAGATTGGTTAATTTTAGTCAATTGGGGAATTCAACATGAGAAATTATTGAAGGCATTCAGGCTATTCATGAGATTATATGAATGACCCATATGGGGATAAATAGACTCTATTTTTATATTAATTTAATGCATTTGATTTAATGAAAGTTTTGAAATGTTTGAAATAAGACTATTTTTGGTTAATCAAACAGAACATATAATTGATTGTATGTTACTTTTGAAATTTGTGAAAGTATGTATGTTTTAAACTATTAAAATTGTGGATAAATTATCTAGTTTTCGAAAATGGAGTATGGGGCTATTTTATAAAATAGATGTATACATTACAATATAAAAAATACTCTATGTTTTGGGTCCAATGAATGTCTACTTAAAATATTCCATATACAATATATAATTATATTGTATTAAAAATGTTTTAGGGAGTGTTCCATCTAAATTATATATATATATAATTAAATATAATAAACAGAATCTAGAAACAAAACAGTCTCAAACATACCATCCAAGTATTATCTCATCAAAACCATTAGTTACTTTTCAAAACAAGTAACTCATAATGTTATTTCTCCATGAAAAAATAGTGTAATACAAGTTTTAAATATAGTTTATATTCCACATATAAATAAAGCCAGTCCAAAGCATCATAATTGCTTATATCCATAACATATAAATCAAGCGATCTATTACACACTATGGTAATAATGTTTATGTTTATATATATATATATATATATATATATATATATAATGCTTTAAAACATTATTATCTCATCAAAACCATTAGTTACTTTTCAAAACAAGTAACTCATAATGTTATTTCTCCATGAAAAAATAGTGTAATACAAGTTTTAAATATAGTTTATATTCCACATATAAATAAAGCCAGTCCAAAGCATCATAATTGCTTATATCCATAACATATAAATCAAGCGATCTATTACACACTATGGTAATAATGTTTATGTTTATATATATATATATATATATATATATATATATATATATATATATATATATATATATATATATATATATATATATATATAATGCTTTAAATATATATATATATAAACATAAACATTATTACCATAGTGTGTAATAGATCGCTTGATTTATATGTTATGGATATAAGCAATTATGATGCTTTGGACTGGCTTTGTTTATATGTGGAATATAAACTATATTTAAAACTTGTATTATACTATTGTTTCATGGAGAAATAACATTATGAGTTACTTATTTTGATAAGTAACTAATGTTTTTGATGAGATACTACTTAGATGGTATGTTTGAGACTATTTTTGGATTCTGTTTAATATATTCAATAAACTAGATAAATGGATTCTTTACACTTCATTTGATGACTTAAATGAATGTATGATAAATTTTTTACTTAGATAAATTTGGATGTGTTAAGGAATAATATTTAGTAATGAATCTATTGGTTTTACTATTATTATATGTTTTTACCAAATCTCGCATTCATGACCCTGATTAAGTAGTGGACAAATTCTTATGGCTTAATTAGCACTATCAATGCAATATGAGGTGTAATCCGATCAAGTGGTGTGTATGAATTTGATTGATCTTAGAGATCATTTATTATTGAAAACATTGGCCAAAGTAATATTTGATAAAAATTATCATTTCATATGTTGATGTAGTTTTCATATTTGTGAAATATTATATTAGAATGGATTTATTTATGGTACACATTATGTATTAGATATATTTGACACATGGGTTCTATTTTGTTACTCTAAATTCTTGAACTATTATTATCTACCCATTCATGAAAGGAATTCCATCCCGTTGTTTGAGAGATAGTGTAAGGGATCTATGGTCCACAGTTGGTGTGAAAAATCACTCACATGATGCTCTCCCTCCCAACTAAAGTATTATACATGAGACTACACTTGAGATTACATATTGATACTAGAGTCATGGAGACTTTGCTCATAGGAGTTTTGTATCATGTTTTATCATTTGATATATTATTATGTATTACTGAAACTATATCTTTTACTCATTATGCTTATATAGTAGAGGCTATATTGATGTACCAACTCTGGATGAAATTTTAATATTTCATTTATGATATGATGCAGTATTTATTTTTATTCATGAATTATATTTCTGTTCATGGTGATCCTTAGCTAAAACCTTGATGGTTAACTAATTTAATACAGTTAGTTAAAGATCACTAGACATGATTTCTCATGGTGAAATATATATGTTGAATATGTGTATTTAATTAAAAAAATTATTGAAATATTCTGGTAAAACCCAGTGGAATTTTCACAACTCTCATGACATCTTTATCCATCCTTAACAATAAAAAAATCCCATCAAATATGCTACCATCTTGTAAGCTGTGAACCCCTTTGAAATAGGTGTTGGTCACGTAAACCTATCAATTGCCCTAAATCTATGGATATTGTATGATATTTACCCATTGGTATATGATATCACCTAAAATATCTTTTCATTGCTCATTACAATCATTGTTAAGCTCACCTTGAAATTTTACACAATTTACATGTTTTGTATGGCCATGCCCTTTCTTCAGGGGGTATGAGTATCACATTTACGTATTTTCTTAAGATTGATGTACTTGCTCTAAGTTTGAATATATTTGTAATTTGGATGAATTAAAACTAAAAAATATAGTCTCATACCTCAATCTCTTATCCTTACATCATAGAAGTGTAGTGTTGATTCAAGCTACACATAATATATCGAGTCGTGTCATAACTAGAATAGCTCTCATGACGTCCTTGCCTACCCTTGATAATAAAAAATGACCAATAAAATATGCCAACACCCTATAAGTTACATATCCCCTTTTTATGGGTGTAGGTCATGTAAATCCAAACAACTATGTTCAGTCTAACCTCAGTGTACAATATGGGCCCTCTTGTATATGATATTAAATATAATAAATGTGTCAACATATTGGCATCATGGATGAATGGAAGATACAATATACACTATAAGACCTCAATTTTTAGTCCCAAAATCAATGACATTACATCATTGATTCAATCTAAAGTGAGACGTGGAGCCTACAATAATCAAATAAGATGTTATGATCTCCATGCCCACCCTTGATAATATAAAATGTCCAATCAAATATGTTATCATATTGCAAGCTTTAGACCCCCTTGTAATTGTTGTTGGTCATGTAAATCCAAAAATTACCCTAAATTTGAGGCTGCTGTATGATATTCTCCCCTCATGTACAATACCACCTAAAATACCCTATCGTTGTCCCTCAACATCACAACATATCTCACCTTGAAATATATCACAATTTTCATTTTCTATATGGCTTTGTCATTTCTTCCAAAATTTTGAGTATAATGTTTTTATGTGTTTTTAAGCCTAATGTATTTGTTATAAGTGTAAATATATTGGCATTGTGGATGAAAGGAAGCTACAAGATATACTTTAAGACATCAATGTCTTGTCCCAACATCAACGACATTGTATTGTTGATTCAAGTTGTATATAAGATATAGAGCCCTATTGTGATCAAATCATTTCTCATGATGTCTTCATCCACCCTTTGAAATAGAAAACATCTAATCAAATATTTTTATACCTTGTAAGTTGTGTAACATATTGTATTTGGTGTTTGTCATGTAAATCCAATAACTACCTTGAATCAAGGGTTGGTGTATGATGTGTATGATATCATCTGAAGTACCTTGCCCTTCTCCCTCACCATTACCATTTAGTTGACCTTGAAATATTTCACTATTTGTATGTTTTGTATGGCCTTTCCCTTTATTCAAGGGGTCTGAGTATGGTGTTTATTTTTGTTCTTAACACTTATGTATTCTCTAGTTCAATATATTTGTAGCATGGATGAATGGAAGCTACAAGATAAACTATAGGACCTCTATGTCTTGTCCTCACATCAAATATAATTTAATTTTGATTCAAATTTCACATCAAACATGGAGCCATGTCAAAATAAAATCATCTCTCATGATGTCCTTATTTTCCCTTTACCAATCAAATATAACACCACCCTATAAGTTATAAATCCTTTAACTATAGGTGCAAATCATATAAATCTAAATAACTATGCTAAATCCAATATCATTATATAATATGGGTCCTATGGTGTATGCTAATAAATATAATATAATATAGGGATCCATAAATTATGTAGTTATTAAATATTATAATAATATTGATAAATAAATATAAATAAAATGGTATCATTTTAAGTGGACAGTTATTCCTCTAATCCTTAGGGATTGTAAATACTAAATATGTTTTATGTAGTAATCTAATCTTGTGCACTTGGAAAATATCCATCATGGTTGTACTTTTCAATTATAAACATGTCTTATATTGAAAGGCTTGTGTTCACTATCTCTTTTTGCCTATATTTCTTATCTCTTAATCTGACCATTTTTATTTTGATGACCAGGGCTTCTACACTATAAAAAAAACTCCAAACACATTTATTATCCTTCACTGCTAGTCCTAGACATATACCTATTTTTTAGCATCCTAGTGTTTAACCCTAAATAGAGATGGGTTAATTTATTATAGGCTTAAGAATATAGAAATAAATAAGCTAAAGGGTGATAAATATATCTATAGTAGGCTAATTAATTTTCAAACTTAGATAAAAAATGTTTTGAATTTAAATACTAAGATATGCTAAAACATAATGTACAATACTTGATTGATATTGCAATAAATTAGAAGCAAAAGTACTTAGTTGGTTTACCTTATGTATGCAGATTTGATATGGAACAAAATAGAAACAAACTGGATCTAGATTCTCAATCAATCATTAGATTCTATAAATTTGCATTTTGTGGCTTCAGATGCTTACATTAGATTTAGATGGTTGCATTGATATTACTTTATGACTTAGATGCATGTTTCTAGTATATAATATTGATTATATCTGAGTGCAAGCACCTAAAAACTTTAAGGTTTTCTATCACATTTGCTCTGGTGTGTTAAGATCTTATGCACAAGTTGTCTCTCTTTGTGAAATGATCAAACCCTAGCTTCCTCACCCTTGGAGTGAGTGTATAAAAAATGGGTTAATGGGCACACAATGTTGAGGTACCCTAAGGATCCCTATGTTAGTGCGAATTGTCTACATAACTAATACTTCAAATAGGGCCTTAGAATTATATATTTCTCCCCTACATGTTGGCTTGTGTGTGCATAAGTATGCAATATGTGATAAGCAAGTACATAGAGTGACCTATATTGTAACTTGGAAAATATGGCTCATGGAATAATCCTTCAATACATCACATCTATATATAGGTTATCCCTATGACTAATATTGAAATAGGAAAGAATAAGGAAGCTTTTATCTATTGAATTCTTGATTGAATTCTTTTGCTAGGTTACCTTGTGATTGTTAGGTCTATGATAGGTCTATACTAGGTGAGGAATGAATGAGGATTGATATTTTATATATACAAATACTTTTTAAAAATGTCTCACACTAAAATATTTAGGTTGACCTTTAGGATATGTTTCATTTGAACATTTGATGACTTTAGGGTAATGGACACTTAGTTTGACATATGATACTAGTGTTGATGTAGGTGTCTGGATGGGATGCAAGTGTTCAGGAAGATGGAAAATAGGAATAGGTCCAAAACTTAAAAAATATGATAATATGTAGGTTTAAATCATTTTGAGTAGCATATAAGGTCTAGTCATCATAATAACATATGGTTGAACCAAGAGATAATCAATAGGCATAAGAGATACAAAATGCAAGCCTTTTAGTAGTAGGATGGTTTAGAATTGAAGGTTACAACCAAGAGAATTAATTTTCAAGTATAAAATACTAAGGTGCTATATAATTTAGATTTAGTTTCTACATATTCCACCCCTTTACTCTAGTATTGAAATTTATAGTTTAAAGGAAAATAAATGTGTATTTGGTTTTTTATAACACACCTTGTCTTTACATGAGTAGAACTTGAGAGTTCTACTGGTGACTAACCTATAATTAAAACAATGTTACAATATATAATCAATGTATATAATATGGAATTGAAAGAAAATTAAATGCTTGAAAGTAAGTAGAGAAAGGTTAGGAGTACACATGTATATCAATTCAACCATCTTGCCTTTTGGAAATTTGATTTGAAGAGATGTTTTATTAGGAAGCTTTGTAGATGAGATTAAGATAAATATAAAACCTAAAAGTGAAAAAATATATAAATATTTGAGGTAGATTTGTCCCCAACCTTGGAGAAAAGGTGAGTTACAACTTAGCAATTGAGATTATCTCAACCATGCAACCCAATCGTACTTACAACTTAGCGAGTGTGACTAATCCAAGTCAACTCACACTTTAAAACTAGTGCATGTGGATTATTTGATTACTCCATCCTATAAATTTGGTAAGATTTAATTATGTAATCACCTCAACCTTTCTGAAAGTGAACCAACTATTGAAGTATATTAACATAATAACCATCCATAAAAGTCCATCTTAGTATGCACTAAAGTTTGTAGAAGCATTTTTAATCTAAAATCCAATTTGATTTTTTAATTTAGGGTGTTATTTTACATGGCATATGCACCTCATATATGTCTCAAGCTGAAACTTGGGTATAACAATGGCACCAATGTACATAATGCTTCCATAAATGTGTATCCAAATAATATAACTATGTAATTTGGCCAATTTGAAAATTTTAAAGTTTGGAAGACATGTTCCCATGACGTTCCCCCACTAAAATATGAAAATAAAAAATGGTAAAAGTGTGGAGAACTTGTTTACATAACATGCCTCTACTATATTCTAAAAATATTGAGTACTAAATAAATGTGTAAGTCATGCCTTTTTTGGCATGTCCCCACTAAAATATGATATTGTGAAGCTATAAAATTCATGCATATATGACATTCCCCAATTGATATTCCCCCCTATTTTGAGGTGAGGGGAAGTAGAAGCTTGTATTTACTTTAATTCAAAAGGATTAGATAACTATATAATTTGTGTAAGGATTATGTAACATATATGAGTAACATGTCTAGGTAGATATAACAATGAGGTACATATTATGTTATCAAATAAAGTCCTAACATGCATGATGTGAATCATGGTAACATATAGATAGTTAAAACATAAGCTCAAGATGAAATCAAGCACACACACAAGAGAAATCAAAATCAAATCAAAAGACAATGGTCTAAGGAGACCTTAAACAAGGGGTATGTTCAAATTCCATAAAAATAAAGTGAAATGACTTAATAAATTGTCCACAAGGTGATAAATAACATATTAAAATGTCCATACAACAATCAATGACATATTCAAATAGAATAATAAAATAGAGCCATGGGGGCCATAATTCAATGAATCATATTCAAATGCTCAAACAAGTAATACAATGCATGGAAATAAAAATCAATTAAACACACTCAAGGAAGTGAAAAAAATAAAGCATGGAATCATAATCAATGAGCATAAACATATCATACTAGTATTTGGATATATGTGTTATCAAAAAAGTATGTACATAACATATCAAGTACACTACAAAAGTTATAAGCATGGATAAAGACATGTGTGAGTATATAATCTCAAACATGATAATGGAAAATGATCAAAGAATGATATAATATGGGTGTATCATGATCAAATAAGTTTATGCCCCCAATTTTTTAATGACATGAGTAGAGAGAAGGCCCAACATCTGAAAGTGCACAGATCATGTGCATGGGTATGCTTGTATCACACTCAAAGGATGCATGCAAGATGTGTATGTAGAAATAGATTATATGTTGTTTGCCAACATATAAATAATAATATAGATGGCAAGTGGATAATAAGGTATGTAAATTTTGAATATTTTTTTGATATTTTATTTTTTATTTTTAATAGTTTTATAGTTTTTTGTATTTTTGGAATATTGGATATGTTCAACCTTAGTTTGGATAATTTGCATTGCTTCAATCGTGGTTAGATAGGTGAAAATGGTGCATGGTTTTTTCTTCCTCATTATTTAATTTGAAGTAGAAGGGAAATTGACATCATGTGGAATGTGTATCAATTTTTCCTCATGAGAAAATGAGATACCTTGTTGATTTTGGTCAATTTTTACTTCTATTTAATATAACCAATGTATTTCTACTATGAATGTGTATTGATATTTTTGTGACATAACCCAAACCCTTGTTTGAATAAATTTAGGAACACAAGAAATTGGTATTATTGTGTTTTCCAAGGAGTATTTCTAATTTACTTTATATTTTAATTCTTTTAGATCAAAGTTGAGTTGTTACAACCATGTTACATTGTAAGTGTTTTCTGATTGTGTGGGATTAACATGGTTATGCAAAAAGTAAGCATCACCCATGATTAATGTGATTTTTATAAATTTTTGGCATGGATGATTTTGAATTTTATTATCTTGAGGGTCCTCCTCCTTGTAAATATTAGTATCATGGTTGTTTGTAAATAAACATGCATATCTATACACATCCCAATATAATAAATCGAATGAAGCAAAAGGCTTATGTAATTCTCTTTCTATAAGTGGAGAAATAAGTCCCATACTAAATATATATATATTATATTTACAAATATAAAGTGATGTCATTTAAAAAATACAAAACATCCTTGAAGATTATAACATAATCTTGAATAGGTTCATCCTCATTTTGAGTCAATGCTTGCAAATGGTCCAATAGTAACTTGGGAAACTTGTGCTTATGAAAATGTATTAAAAATAAATACTAAATTTCTTTGAATATTGATAGAGACCCATCATGGAAGATATATAACCAATCACGAGCTTATTTAGTTACGATTCTAAGAAAATATTTTAATAACAAATGCCCATCCTTTGCTCAATGGCCAAAAGCATGTATATATTTTCTCAAATGAGTTACAGGATATCCTTTGCCATCAAAGATAGGAAATAAATATATAATAAATTCATAATGATATATTTATTTAAAAACATTTATAGTAATGGGTTGGTCTCCCAAGATATTATCATGGAAGGTATCTTAATGTGAGGAAATTTGTAATTTTATAGTAACCATTTATTTTTGAAGATCATTTATGGTATTCATCATTGATAGAGTATTTCTTGAAGATGTTGGTAAAGAAGTTTAAAAACTGATTATAGGTTAAAAATTTGCATCCACATGAAACATAGCCATATTAACATCTCTATGAAGAACAAGTGCACAATTATTATTGAATTTTGGATCATTTGGTATTTATTTTTGGAAATTTGGAATATTTGATATTTGATTATTTTTTGAAGGTTCATCTACCTTTGGTAATGATATAACAAGTATAATTTGAGGTAGGTTTAGGAAAGGTACTTCTTTTGGTAACTGAGGAACCTTTTATATAAATAAATATTTTGGAAGATAAAGTTCCTTTTGATTTGAAACCATGTTTGATATTGGTAAGAGTGCCATATTTGGAACATTAGGAACTTTTACCCCTTTAGGTTTTTAATTCTCCCTTATTCATGGTGGTTTAATGTTATTGGGCAAAGAGTCTATGATTTTTTTATTTATCTTTTGAAAATTTTCATTATCAGATGAAGGAAAAATAGAATCATCGCCCTCACTGAGAGGGATATTGTTGGAAAAATGTTAAAATCATAAGAGTTTGAATCAATGTGATTGTAATAAAATATCCTTTGTGACTATTTTTTAAATTAGCCATGATTTACTTATGGATTTGACAAAATTTAGCATGATCGAATGAGGGCCCATTTTGATCACATGTAGCCAATTTGGTTTTAGAAGGTAAAGGTGCATGAAGAACATTATTAGACAACATAATTAGTTGGAGGCTAATAACATGGACTAAAAACTCCCATATAAGCCATAAATACATCATGGGTTTGGGATGGTATCTATTAGGATCTCCTTGAATGCACTTTATAAGTCAAGACATCACATATGTCCATTTGTATTCACTTGGGATGGTTTAATACTTTTGGTTTTTAATGGCTATATTCTGAATAATGAAGATTTTTTATCGTTCAAGATAATTCTTTGATTGGATGAAAGTTTCCATGGGGAATCCTTTAATTTATATTTTTAAAAATAAAATAATAAATAAATTAGAAATAAAATAGGAAACCTTAGGAAATTATAGCACCTTAGGAAATTTTTCATTTACAAACATCAGGTTCAAAAAATGTTTAACCCTAAATTGGAATGGGTAAATATATTATAGGATTAATAATATAGAAATGAATAAGTATAAGGGTGATAAATAGATCTATAGCAGGTCAATTAGTTTACAAACTTAGATAAATAATATTATGAATTTAAATGTTGGTATATGCTAAAAATAGAGAGTATAACTATGGATTGATATTGACAAAAATAAAAACAAGAGTAATTAGTTGGTTTATTATGTGCATGAAAATATGATATGGAATGGGATAAAAGAATAATTTATTTGGATTCTAGATCAATCATTAGATTTTGGAAAATTGAATTCTTTAGCCTATGATGCCTAGATCAGATTTGGATGGTTATGTCAATGCTAATATTTGACTTGAGTGTAGGTGCCTAGTAAGGATTATTTATTGGATATGAGTGAAACCACATGGAACCTTATATATTTTTGACACCTTTGATTTGGTGTGTTTGGTTCTCATGCACAAGCTATCACTCTTTATCAAATGTTCAAACACTAGCTTCTTCACCCATGGAGTGACTTTGGGAAAAATGGCTTAGTGGGAATATGGTGTGGAGTTTCCCCAAGGATCCCTTTATCAATATAAAATACATATATAATCAATACTATGAAGAGTGACTCAAACTTATGTAGTTATGTGTTGGCTTGTGTTTACATAAGGATACAACATGTGATAGCAAATATATAGAGTGACCTAGCTTGTAACTTGGTAAATATCGCTCATGGAATGCTCCTTCAATACATAAAACCTATATATGGATTGTCTTTATTACTGATATTGAAATAAGAAAGAATATGGAATCTTTTTTCGTTTAAATTATTTTGGTAGGTTTCATTGTGAGTTGCTAGGTCTGTATTAGGTGAGGAATGAATGAGGATTGATATTATATATATACCAATCCTTTTTGAAAATATATCACACTAAATTAGTTAGGCCTACCTTTAGGATACATTTAATTTGAAAATTTTATGACTTTAGGGCATCAAACACTTAATTTGGCACAGGTCACTAGTGTCAACATAGGTGTCCAGCTGGGATGCAATTGTTCAAGAAGTTGGAAAATAGGAATAGGTCAAAACTT
This sequence comes from Torreya grandis, assembly GCA_037957365.1. Taxonomy (NCBI): domain Eukaryota; kingdom Viridiplantae; phylum Streptophyta; class Pinopsida; order Cupressales; family Taxaceae; genus Torreya; species Torreya grandis. Next base: position 1,985,529 of record JARHVA010001815.1, read on the forward strand.
ATGGAAGATGATAACAAGTAGGTTTAAATAATTTTATGAAGCATAGAAGGAATGGTCATTAGATTAACATATGTTTAGACTAAGACATAAGTAATAGGCACATATGATAATGGATACGATCCTTTCAGTATTAAAAAGGTATTAGAACTAAAGGGTACAAAAATGATAAGTACATACCATGTATAAAAGACTAAGGTGATATATAATTTAGGTTTAGTGTCTACACTTAGACAATCTCATCCCTGGTGGACACCTTTGTTGATGTAGGTGTCCAACTTTCCTATAAAGTGTCCATTTCCCAAAAGTCATCCAATTTTTAAATGAAATGTATCATAAAGGATAGCCTAAGTGATTTAATGCGAGATATTTTTAAAAAGAATTTTTATATATACAATATCAACCTTCATTCATTCCTCACCTATAAAATACCAATAACTCACTAGGAAAATTACCATGAAGAACTAGATCAAGAATTCAAGTGAGAAAACATGTCTTATTCATCCCTATTTACATATCAATCATAGAAATAGTATTCCCATAGGTCTGAAGAATTCAAATATTAGTTCATGAGTCATATTTTCCAAGTTACAAGCTAGGTCACTGTATGTCATTGTTTATCACACATCACATCCTTATGCACACTTAAGCCAACAGATAGGCAATAAATACTTAAGTCTAAGGCCCTCCTCAAAGTATTGGATGTGTAGGTGGTGACTATTTTCTGAGGGGTCCTTGGGGTAGTTTGAAACCATCATCCCACTAACCCATTTTCCCACAGTCACTCTAAGGTTGAGTAAGCTAAGGTTTTATCATTTGATAAAGAGAAACAACCTATGTACTTTATATACATTAGAATAAAGGTGAGATAAAACCCAAAAGGTTCTATTTGGTCACATCTAGATCTAGTTATTATTATGTACCAAACACCTACATCAAAGTTAGACACATGTATCGATGGAACCATCCAAATCTGATGCAAGTGTCTAAGGCTATATAAAGAATATTCACATTATTTGACAATCAATCTAATATTGTCTTCTAGTCTACTTCTATCCTGTTCTATATCAAACTTGATTGATCATAGTAAACCAACTAAGTATAAATTGTTCCCTTTTATTACAATATCTATCAATAATTATAATTTACTATTTTTAGCAATCTCAGTTGTATAACTTCAAAATATTATTTATCTAAGTTTCTTTTAATTGGCCTATAAATTAGATTAGTTCACCATACTTGTGTAAAAGATAATCTAATACCACCTTAAACCTAGATACCCCATTATCTAAATTTAGGGTTAAACATATGGTGAACCCATCTCTTTATGCAAACCCTAACTTGCCCTAGGGTATTCAACCTTTTGATGTTTTTCATTGTTTTATTTTTATAGTTTTATTCTATTATTTGTATGTAGCCTAGGTGTAGCTCTAGATTAGCTGGTGTTTATATCAAAGACTTGGAGCTTCCTCATTATCCACCTAAGATGGTTCAAACTAATGATGTATCAAATCCTATGCCTAATTAAAATATCACTAAGGAAAATAAACAAATATTGAAGAGGTTATCATATAATATGATTCTGATCATGAAAATAATTAGCCCAATGCAAACAATGAAAATGAGAAAATAGATCGAGATGAAGTGTAAGATCTTGATATGTTTCAAGAGTGTATCCATCAAAAAATCATAAAGTATAGATAAACAACTAGGTATATCTATTGATCATGTTATTAGAGATATGGGAAATCCTCATATTTCAATCACCCTCCCCTTGAGCATATCATCAATTCAAACTTATAATGTGGGCATGGCTTATGTGTTTACACCTTTGATCCCTGAAACTTATCCTACTATTGTTACATCCTCTATGGGAAACATTGGTATTCTAACCCAATGTTTGGTTTTAATGCCTATATAAAATCAAGATATAGGTACACCTCCTTTGGTGACTTCTCAAACTTTAAGCCTTAGTGATCAAAATGTGCAAGATCTTATTCAAACTATAAAACTTTTGTAAGCTGATTTTAAAAATATTGAACAAAATTCTATGAAGTCACCTTATGCTATTGATTCATAAGAGGTATTGCATAACCTTATTGCTACTAAAATATTTTTTCATCCATTTATAACTATTTTTTTTTCATCTACATTTCAATTTTATGATGGTAAGGGTGATCTTGAATAACATCTTCGATCTTTCTATATGGCATGCCTATATTATGCCTCTAATGATAAAATTTTAACTAAACTATATCCAAGGAGCCTCAAGGACTATGCTATAAGGTAGTTATATAACATACCAATTTAATCCATAAAATCATTCAAAACTATTTAGGATTATTTTTTGTCACATTTATCTATCAACATTACCAAAAAAGTATCTTATGCCCAAATTGAAAAAATCAAACAAGGAAATAATGAATCTATCATTGAATGTGTATTGAGATACAAGACAATGTTGGCTAAAATGACAAGCCAAATGGTAGATAAAGGGATTCAAGTCATCTTCAATATGAAACAACCTAAAAATAAATTCTTTGATCATCCTTTCTTTGAGAGTTCACTATAGAATAAGTGAAATGATTTACTATGTGTAACTTAGTTTTGAGTGAACTACCACAATCCCCATAACCACATTTATATACATACAACCCTTATCTAGGGTAATTACCCCTAGAATATTCTATAAGTAATATTATTTACCTATGGGAACCTTCATGCAGTTTAGGGCGTATCGATATATGAACCATAGTGATAAGATTAGGATTATATGGTGACAAACACCTTCCCAATAGGACCACCTAGGTGTCCTTATCCTATTTAAGAGATCACATCTATGTAAGTTTGGGTATAATTCTAGGTATGTTATTCAAGTTTTTGGAATTTTAGGGAAGTATCATATTAAAAAGAGTTCATTTCTTGTTCAAACAATGTGCTTTTATAATCCAAGTTTTGTAATGAAGAAAATGTATTTTTTTAACTAACTTAATTAAATATGTAGTCTAAATAAGTTTATCAATTTAAAAATACATTTATAACTCAATAAATTGTAATAGGGATCCACATTTATTAGGTTCCATGTAAACAAAGAGCTTATTGTAATATTATCCCTATTTAGATCTTTTTACTATGATCTATAGTTCTGGGGATCTTCATACTACATATCTCATTCCGCACATAGCCATAGGCTACTGAAATCAAATTAAATTTTTATAATCTTTTTAAAGGTCATAAATGACTATTATGATTTTGATTTTGATACATCCTATGAGCCCCCCAATCAATGGCCCTTACCACCCCCAACCATCAGCTGGGAGGTGGAGTATGGTTTTTAGGTCTTTGGGAGAAGAGTGTGAGTAATAAGGGATAAGAGATGTCACTAAATTTGAAACATTTAATTCAATCAATACTCATACCATAACTAAAAAATAAGTACAAACCCCAACAAAATTCAAGGATTGGAAACCTCTATTTATCTTTTGAAGGTTTATAAGCTTTAACTATATATTCAATTGAACCCTATCAACCTTCATCTTAGGTTCTAAGTGTATGACCATAAAAAATTATATCACTTCTAGTGATGCAAAAACATATTCTACATATAAAAATAAAATAAGAAATATTCACATAATACATGTACAGGAAAAATATAACACAATATCAATCTTTTAGATAATTTCCCCTTTTTCTAACTAGTCGAGTATAGTCATTTCATCATCCAAACCAATGATGAAATAAATTTACATGACCCTTATATGGTTGGGTCAATAAAAGTACTATTGTAATTTAATATAAAATAATATCACAAGTATTTTTAATAACAATAACCCTATTTTAAAACTCATAACACTATGTAATTTTTATACCTCCAAAATACAAATGAACCACAAAATTGGCAAACCAAAAGCTAATAAAACCCTAAATACACTCAGTCTATCCAATCTTTTAGGTAAAGAAAAATAATCCAATTTTTTTTTGATGATGATGAATTAAATCCAACCATAAAAGAATATTTTATTCAAGTAAAATAATCTCAAAAATTACTATTATAACTGGCTACCTCAAAAGATAAAAAATAAAAATAAAACCTAGTCGTAAAAGAAATAATTTATTGAATAAAAATAATATCAAAATGCCATTCTAATTGGTTGCTTCAATTAGGCAAAGAAGAATAAAATCCCAATCATCTAAATGAGGTGTCCTCCTTTTACATGGTTAAAATTAAGAATTAAGATATGTAGCCAGGTAAGGGAAGTAGCAAAATTATTTAACTAATCATTTTACCATGACCAGGCAAAAGCATGATTAAAATAGCTTTAGGGGTTTTTAGAAATAAAATGTTCATTATGAGATTTTCAAAACTTAGAATTTATTTTAACTGGAAAACAAATCTAAATCAACCCATGATATAATGAGATTTGAAAATAAATTCTACATTGGTTTTAAAACATTTTTAAGCTCATCAGGAAGTCTATTGACTTATTTAGGAGCCTAAAAACAATATTTTACTGTTTGCATCTAAAAAAAATCAAAACCCTTAATTTTTCCACAAAAATAAAAAAAATAGAACTTGTTTGTTTCCCACACAAGGGTAAAGAAAAATCAGAACTTGCTTACTTTCTAGATTCCTTGTCCTCTCTCCAAGCACCATGCCTAGCCTTTTATTTCCATGACCCAAGTTGGTTTGTCTCCATCCACCATTATTTCTCCTTATCTCCCAAAATATCCTTATATATTTTCCCCCAAATCTCCTCAACTAACCTCTCCCAACCAAATTTTTTGTAGTTGCACCCCATCTTCACAAAGTGCCAAGATCCAAAAAAATGAAATGATTAACCTTCAATGACAAAAAAATTTGATTTGATAACTATTTGGTTAGAGTCAAAACCCCACACCCCCATTTTAAACATTATCATTTTACCAAATCAAATTTTGATTTGTAAATTAAACCATGCCAAGTCAATTTATGGCCCTAATATGGGTTAAAAATAACATAATAAAACAAAGCATTAACATTGCCCTTTCACTACTACACCTAAGTCACTTAGGCTTATAAAACAAATAAAAAATTAATCTTTTTAACACCACACCTAAGTCACTTAGTCTATAAGAAAAAATAAAAATTCCTTTATTATGCATGCTAAACATTACCAAATTTAAATGATTTTATAAATGTTCAAAACAAGATTATGGTTTGGAAACAAGTGTGGGATTGTGTTACTCAAGCTCATTACTCAATGGGATTGCCTCATTTATTAAGCATTCAACCAACATTATGGGTATAATTGGCTATATGCCAATGATGACCTATGAGAAAACAATGATAATGATTATGCATAACACAATGAAATAATAATAACAAAGTCTAACAATAATTAAAGCAACCAAAAATCAGATAAAAACCTCGATCAAGCAACTAATTCCAAGTGGTCAATGATAAAAAAATCAAGGCAAACTCAATAAAAGTTGAGAAGATGATCCAAAAAAGAAAACAGAAAAATATGATTAAAAGTGATGGAATACAAAATGGATAGACTATTGCATAATGACTACAGCTCAAGTATAACACCCCTTTTTACCTATGTCAGTTTCCTAACTACTCATTTCCATTGTCCCTTATCCTCTAACTACTATAATCCATCACTATCCTAGCTCATGTTACCTATACTTGCACCCATAAATGGGCATTAGTAGGAGCTATACAATATAATAATATATATAATTGAACTAAATAGTACAATATATAAACAAAATACTATAACCAAATCAACACATTTTCAAAATAAACTACAACTATAGTATTTACTCCAATGTCAACAATAGCCAACTATATATTATCTGAAATATATTATGAAATCACTTAGCATAGTACTAACAAATAATAGCTCAAAATTATAGCCACATAGTATACAAGCATGATAAAAACATATAACATTCTAAGAAAATAAAATATGCAAGCTGGGTTATAACACAATAAAAAATTTCTCGCCCCATTTCATGAGTCTTATTTCAAAAAGTTCAAACCCTTAGATGAATTATGCTATATTGTGCAATATCATGAAATGAAATTTATCTCATTGAAATTTTTTAATTATACAACAAACACATTGAATACATATAATACAAGATTTCATATTAAACCAAGCTACAAGGTCAAACCCATAGAACCTAAAAAGGGGAAAACTACAACTATTAATGTAGTGACACATCAACCTAATAAGATTATCTTGTCCAATGCACCGAGGAGACAATTTACATGATTATCTGAGTCTTCATCTTCTCTACTTAAAAAGCTTGTGGATTGTCATCTCATATCTCTCCCTCCTCCCATATAGGTTGATATGAGTAGACCTATACCTTGTGGATATTATTCCAATGATTATTATGACTATACCTAGGGCCTTGGGCATTCTACTAATAAATGTTATACCTTGAAGCATAAAATCCAAGATATTATTGATAACTAATAGCTTACATTTTATGACCTCCTCAAAGATTCAAGATCACAACCTAATGAACATCAAAAAAATGTTTAGTTACACATTATAAGATCTCATTATCAAAAGAATTCATATGTGAAAATAAAATATAATACACATCCTCCACCAAATTATGGGAACCCATTATATAGGATTATTGGTACTTATACACAACATATACCTACTATGGTTTAAAGACAATCTAATACTTTTGATGATAATGAAATTGTGGATGATGACTCAAATATTCATTCATTATTTATTAAAGCATAGCTTGATCACCATCTTATTAACAATTTTATGATTAATAATGGTGCTATAAAAAATGTTTTCACCATAACCATACACATTTTGGATATACACATGATGACTTACACCCTTCAACTAAAGTGGTTAGATCATTTGATGGTCTTCACAATAGTTCTTTGGAGAGATTGACCTACCTTTATAGGTTGGCCCAACACATGTGGTCAACACCTTCTCAATCATACCATACATAAGAGTATTTTATATGTTATTATGATAATGTTATATACATAAACTCTATAGAATACCTTCAATAGTGCATGGGTGTATTAAATACAATGATACCAATAGATTAATCACAATTCCTAGAATTTCGTATGAATATTCACTTGAAAAACAAATTATTCCAAGGCAAATAATTATTAATCCTACTAAGATTAATCCTCAACAAAATGGTAAGCAATAGAAAATCCTCTTTCCTAGGTGGTCCATCCATTGTATTAGAGATACACATTGGATTCCATAGAATCCTCATCTAATACTATACAACATACTCTATTTTCTAGAGAAACTAAATGTGTTCCTATTATTACTACTTAATATATAATACAAAGAAAAAAATGATGGGTTTTATGAACCCCAAATTCTTTTATTACCTCTTCAAGATCATAGAGTCTTATTACACATACATAAATCATTATAGATCTTACATCATAAAATATTACACCCATGCATTCTCCTTGATAGTACCACCAGTTTGATATAGCATATCCACTGTTCATAGTTGATCTGAAAAGGTTAGTTAATACATCTAATCACTATTTTGTCTATTTCATATTTTTATGACAACTTTCTCAATTTCTCATCTTTTTATGTGAAATTTGGCTTAATTGATTAAAATTCAATAATTAAATTCAGGTCCTAAAGAATAAATATAGCCCAAAAATTGAGTTATTAAGGGATTTTACCCAAAATTAGGCTAAATATTTAGATTTTCTCAAAGGCTAAATTGCTCGATTAAAATGATGCAAAAATACCATTTCTTACATCAAATTATCTCAACAAGAGCTATATATCTAAAAATAAGTGTCTGATGTCCTCTAAGAAGTATAGCTCTAGATCTGGCTCTTTTAAACTATATGTTTCTTGTCTGTTCAATAAGGGAATAAAAAAGTTCATTGTAATGTCTCTCGGAGGTTCATACAATGGATTTTGGCCTGTAATTACTAATCCATCAAGATAGAAATTCAAACTTACTTTGTCTCCTAGTAAGGATAAAATTTCCATGTAATGTCTCTATGAGGTCTATACAATGGGTTATAGGCCTTCAATGTGCTACTCCTATAATATTATACATGAATACCAATTGGTTGGAAAGATTCATTTGATGGCCAATATCAAGTGAAATTTGGGTATAACTTGGTGGCTTAGGATCTAGGAAATATGGCTAACTGGGATAGGATTTGGGACCAATATTTGATTCCTAAAATCAATTTATTTTTGTGGGTGGAAATTCAAAATAAAATCTTCACCATGGATAATTTAATAAAAAAATGTTTCTTCTTGATTAACAGATGAACCTTATGTGAAAATGATAATGAAATTATTTTTCACTTACTTGTGGACTGCCCTATGCTCAGGAAGTTTGGAGCTTATTTTTTCTTAAATTCAATGTTATTTGGGTGTTTGTTAGTTATTCATTTGAATTTTGGTAGATTTGGGAGATTCCATTTCATAATGTCTTTAAAAAAATATGGAATTTCTCATTCCCACACATTATATGGGGAATTTGGGGAGAACCTAAAAACATAATCTTTAAAAATAAGAAATACATTATTAAAATTCTCTCCAAAAGGATTTATGAGGTAGTTATTGAAAATTTCAATATATTGCTTAATGAAAAAGGCAAAAGTTTATTGATGTTTGAATAATAACCAACTCTTAATGGAAAATTGATCCTGCAAGTCTAGGAAAGAGTGATCCTAGGGACAAAGTTAGAGGAAGGACCAAATGGAAACCTCCACCTTTCAGATGGTTAAAGCTAAATTTGATGAGGCTTCCAAAGGGAACCTAGGCCCTTTATGAGGAGGAGGTATATTAAGGGACCATAAAAAAATGTTTATGATATCTTATACATGTGACATGGGGATTAAATCAAATCATTGGGTAGAATCCCTTGCTGCTTTGTATGGAATGAAGTTGGTACAACAACTTGGAGTATAAATTCTCATTATAGAGGGGGATTCATTGAATATAGTAAATTGTCTCTCAATAAAAATTTTTATTAGTTGGATAATCAAAAAAGTGGTGGATGAATCTATTTCAATTTTGGATGTTAGATAATAGGTGGTTATTCAACATGTGTATCAAGAAGGAAACGAGATTGTAGTCTGGTTCAAAAATAAGGGTGTTATACCCTCAAGATTGTCTAATTAGACTGTTATAGATGATCTACCTTAGGACAATGGTTAGATGATTGTGGAAGAAGAAATTTGTAATGAACATAAAGTTTGATTATGTGGGGGTCTTCCCCTTGCATTGCTATAAATACCTCTCTAACTTTATAAATTTAGTTCTTTGGATAAGTTTTTATTTGATTAATTTTAAATTATATCACCCATTTATTGTATTTAAATAGAAACTTCTTGATATGATGAGCTGAAGATAGAGTTAGAGTTATTCTAGTGAAGGGAGCAAGGAGGTTGATTTGGGGATTTTTAGGTAACATGTTACTTGGATTTGGAGGAGGCCATTTTCCCTACTTCAATGATCAACCTATTAAGGTTCCTATGGGCTTTCCAAATAGGATTTAACCCAAAATTCTTGATAAAGTGAAAAATATTAAGGAGATTTGGGAGGCTTCATAGACAAGGGGATTGGCAATATTCATGTAAATAATTGAAGGACATGATAGGCATGTGTCAAATCTAATTTCAAAATCGTAGGATGACAGGACCCTTAATATCAATGGGGTTTTATTGGAGATTACTTAAGAGTTGATAGCACATGTTACTATATTAGAGTTGGAGGTGACTAAAATCTACAAAATGAGCAAGGAATACAATAAAGAGAAGGAGAATTTCCTACTAGAGGAAGAAACCATGGAGATTGTTCACAATGGTTTCAACCAAGAATCTCTGTCAAGGCCCTTCAGAGAAGTGGCAATCTACTTGATGCAATACATTACCCTTGAAGGTAGGTTCAATGTAGTTCTTTGGTCTCTATTTGTGCTTTTAAACTACTTTAGGCATGTAATTCCCATGAGTCTTCCATTTTACATTATGCTCTCTTTGGAGTCTTCTATTGTGAAATTCAAAAAGGGAAAATATTCTGCACCTAGACATGAAGGGGTTATCTTTCTTATTCACAAGTACTTCAAGGGGATGAACCAAATTACTCCTAAAATCCCTAAATCTCAAAATAATAAAGATAATGGTAAATCTATGAACATTATAAAAGTAAAGAAAATATGGATTAAATATTTTGGTAATGCTTTTTCTAAGGATAAAGATGATAATGTTGATAATACTACTCCTAAAACTCAATAAAATAGTATAAAAACTCATTTGAGAAGTGTAGCAAAGGATCATGTTGAGGTCAACATACCCCCACTTCTAAAAAATGGGGAACCTTGTGTCAAATGATGCAATTTATACCTTAAAATTGAAATTCACTTGATCATAGTATCATTAATATGTTTGCACTTTATCTCTATTTGAATATCATCCACACCTTCATTTGGTTGGCTTATTAGTTCATGGATCTGGTTTGACCTTGTCTAAGTTTGCTAACATTTGTTCTTCATATTATAGGTTACATGTTTGATGAATCCCTTCTTGAATAGGTTGTTTCTAAATTTTAAGGTTTAATCCTAATTTGGTCTTTTGGTAGCCTTTGGTCTGTAAAAAATCAAGTTAAATCCATGTTTAAAGCTTCTTGAAGCACTCCTTCAAGAAAAACTAGCATAGGTTCTTTGGACCAAATTTAAAATTGGTGGGAAATTTTTTTGACAAGAACACTTTAAAAATGCTAAGGACATAAAATTAATTTTTTTACTAAGTATTAGTCATGTTTTTCAACATGACTAAACCTTAGCCTAAAAATTATAATCTTTGTCCCCTTTATGTCCCTAGCCCCTTCGTTTCCTTTTATTTTAACATGGTCTAACCTTCTATATGTAGGGTCCTTTTTATATGTTATTAACTTAGACTAATGTCCTAGTCCTAAGGCCTCATTCATGTTCATCAACATAAACAAGACCTTAGTCTTAAGACTTTATCTTAATCTCTTTATGTCTCTAAGTCATAACTTAAATCATGTGCTTGTTTATAGGATCAATGACCTATTTTATTTGGATGAAGTTGATCAGACAAAGTGAGGTGGACCCGATAAGTCAAAGACCTAACCCATGGATCCAATATCGCTCGATCCCATAGATTGTGATCAAATTCCCATGTTTAAGTGGATGCCAAAAATTGAACAATGTGAAATCAAAGTGAGAAATTAAGAGAGTACCTTTTTATTACATAGACCTAGCTTAAGCCTTTATCCTAAGGTTCTGATTGTATTTATTAATAAAATAAAGCCTTAGGATAAAATTTTATTGTATGACTTATATTATTTGAAGGCTCCTTTATTTGTTATATTTAAATTTAGGCTAAACTCATGTTATGCATTTTATGAAATATAGGGTCCTTTTTATGGTGTTCCTAACCTAGCTTTAAAACCTTAGGCTAAAGTTTATTCATATTTATTAATATGAAATAAAACATTAGTTTAAGGCTTTGATCTAAGTTATATTTAGTCCTAAGCTTACTTGATCCTTTTATGACTACAAGAGCCAATAGTGTTCAAATACTCAGATCATGATCAATGACTCATGTTTTCCTAGATTAATATAAACTAATGAAGCATATCAAATAAAGATTTTTTCAAAAGAGTTGTAAGCAAGCCCAGGACCACCACATGGAGAAAAGACATTCCCTAGTATAACTAGTAGAGTGCAAATCGAACAAGAAAACAACAAGTGACATCTTAGCAGAGAATCCCAAAGATGAACTTAAAATTGATGATCATGTATATGTCAAAGACATTCATGTGGACATCAAATTTAAGCTCAAAATAAAATCCTAAAGATGAGCTTAAAATTGATGATCTCATGAACGTTAAAGACATTCACATAGACATTAAATGATGGATACATGAATGCCAATTTTAGGATAGTTGTCTAGATCCCAAGATCTATGGTTTATGTTGATTTGTACCCACTATATCTGATGGTACTAGACAAAAGTGGATTTTTGAAGGGAAACAATTAGTTTTTGAACTTAAATTCCATGATGATACCATAGAGATAGAAAGTAACAAAAAAATATTTAGTGGGTTTAGAAAGGCAAAGGTATAAATATGAGGATCTGAAGGAAATCTAAGGCATGAAACTCACTTAAGTACAAATAGCCCTCACCATTGGAGCTCAAAAAAGACCTATAAAAAAGCCCTAGCATCTACAAAAACCCTAATTCAATCTCAAATTGACCATAATCTATCTTCAGAGAGACAAATTATCATTTGAGCAAACACATCATGATCCAAAGGTGAACTATAGACCACTAGTGAGCAATTTGAAAGAATTCATAGTCATGGCATCCTAGAAATAACATAGGAAAGATACAAAGCTATATTTGACCTCAGATGCAGAGGGAAGAATCTTCAAAGATTTGAAATTTGATGTAGTAGCTTTAAACATGGGAGATAACCATTGGTTTAACTTTTTCTAGACCATTGAGGAGCTACCAACCATCACAATGAAGGATGAAAGGAATGCATCAATCTACATTATGATGCATCAAAACCAAAGGTAATATATTGTATTGATGTCATTACTCCTATTTTCAAAGATTTTAAAATTTATTAGGTCATATTAGTCCATAACATAACATTAGGAAGGTTGCATATATTTATCCTATAGAATTTTAAAACTACTATAAGTTGCCAAAGCCCTAATTAAACATGACTACTATCAATGAGTGGGCCAAGAAGAGTGATTTGAAGAACACTTTGACTCCATGGCTATATTTTGGGAGCCAAGTAGTTTTTTACCCTAATGGTAACATCCCAATCAGCTAATTTAGGCCCAAGATCAGAATGATTATGAACTTTATGAATAGGCTATGTGGGAATCTAACCATAACTTATGTGGATAAAATTTGGGTGCATTTGGTCTATTTTATGGTTGAGAGAGAGAAAACCCCTCCTCTTGGTGAAGTCATCAACACTTGTTTGAGTAGGCAGTTCTCTAGAATTAAAAAGAAGACTAAGGGTCAGTTTTATATGATGTCATATCTATTGGAAATCTTGATAGCTGCCACCAAAGTTCCCAACATTAAATAATGGTCACTTGATGGGAAACAAATAGTCTCCCAATACTAATCAAAATTGCATATATTCAAGTACTTGGACCATATGCAATTCATATGTGATTGTGTCTATCCATCCTTGGTTAAGGATATAATAGGGATCCCCATGATGAGGATCAACCCTCTATTCAATAAATATGTTGAATTGATTGTAAGCATTTGGTTATATCTAGATCACACTATAATCAGGATTGAAGGGACCCAATGCACCCCACTTAGGCTACTAGTCCATGTACCAAACAAGTTAGCAGAGTAAAAAGTTACATTCCATATATACAATGGTATAGATGGTTCTATAGAACCAAGAGGAAAGGTTTACTCCACACCTTCCCCTTAACCATTGGTCATACTATGTTTTAGTAATGGGATAATATGGAAGCTGCTACCAGCCATAGGAGCTCTTTCAAATTCTATCATGATGAATTGAGATAGTGGGACCCCAATAATAAAGTTATGAAATATTTAAAGTTAAAAAGAATTAGTATGACCTATGAGCAACAACCTAGTCCTTATGACTACATGTACACTAGAGCTTCTTCATTCATTGAAGTATTGGTAAGATTGAAAAAACATAACATTAAGCCAAAGGCTAGATTGTTAAGAGAACTAAAACCAAGTGATGACATATGGAAGATGGGGGCCAAGCAGTACCATTTGTTACCAATTCCATATTTTATAACTTAAACACAACCATAAATAAAAACATAAAATCTTGGAACACAAGTTGAACACAAGCTTTAAGAAAGAAGGCCATATGAGGTGGCATCATCTTCATCACAACCAAAATAACCAAGACCCTTAATTGAGGAGATTGATATAATAACATTAGATCTTGAGGAAACAATAGAGGATACTCTAAAAATGTTGTTTGAATAATATCAATTAGATGAAGAAGAGGTTTAGGCTGAGGAAGTACAAATGGAAGAACCTCAACCCCAAGCTAAGGAGAAAGAGAAGGGGAAGGAATTGGCTTTGGGTTTAGTCCCAATTAGTACTCCAAAGAGAAAGGTTGAGATGACTTTAGTTTTAATAAAGGACAAGATGCCCAAGGTGACCTTCACCCATGTCATAAGTGAGGTCAATATTTTAAGTGAAGATAACCAATTTATGGCCCTTCCACTTCATAGTATTTAATATATGGCAAGTTGTAAAAAGTTCCTACTCTGCACCATTCATGGGCCATTTCTAAATCAGTCAACATCACTCTCCATGATGAACTCAAGTCCTAGATTGTGGCATTAAAATAATAAGATAAATAAATATATATGGTTACTCTTGGAACTTTAGGTACATAAGTAGAAACCCTAGAGCTTCCAAAAGTAACTCAATCATCAGTGGGAGTTCAGTTTAATTTAGAGACTAGAAGTTTGGAAAGGGTAATTAACAAGAAAGATATGGTCAGAGGAGAAGAGTTCACATTTCAAAAGGTGGAACCATTCACAGGTTTGACTCTAGTGATAGGTTAAAAGCTAGGAAAAGACAAAATTTTTCAAGAGAAAATCTTTGATGTAGCCCAGGCCAATCAGAATAGCTACAAATAATGATAAAAGGTATCATATAGTAGAACAAGAATCTAAAATAACAAGCCATCTTGTTAATACATGAGGATCAATTCAAGAAATTTGAGATTACTATGACTAACTTTTTGATTATTTAAATTCAGTCAAAACCAAACATAGAGCGATAAAGAAACATATTTCTATGGCTAAAAGCCAAGTTGGCCAATGGCAGGCTACAAGCTATCAAGTGAAGGAATTGATAAAATCCTTGACAAAAAAATATATTACTAAACTTAGAACTATCATCCTATCCCATTTGAATATGGTTATAGCTATATTGGTGGACAAGATCAAGGCCTTAAGTAATTGGTCCAAGCAATTAAGGGACATTGCTATAGACCTCAAGTAGTAGGAGGACAAGATGTTACATATATTAGATATCTTGATCAAGGATCCCACCTCACTTAGCTCTTTGGGACTTATCAGAGATGAGGATTTTAGTCATAGAACTACTCAATTTATGCAATAAGTGAGGAGCCAAGGGCAAGGTAAGATAGGGGAGGACAAAAAGAGAATTATGGGCCTATTGTTATCATCAAAAGATAAAATGGGAGATACAAGAGGAATAAAATAAGCTATAAATAAGGCTGAGAATAATATCAAGGACCTATATATCTAAAATAAAGAGCTCTTTAGGAGACCAGTTGTGGACCTACAACTTATTAACAAACAACATTATAGATTGAAGATCCTATAGGGAAGGCATGGGACTACATCAACACAAGGTCCACAAAGTTAGTTATGAATATTCTATTTTTTAGAGATTTACATTATTTTGAAAATAGAATATTCTTTTGTAAAGGAATATGTAACTTGTAAGCACATTTTCCTATAGGTCAATCCATTTTGGAAAGTCTAGTGTATTCTAGAACATTTTTTAAAAGGATAATTATCTTTACAGTTGTACACATATAAATAGATATGACTAACTAACATAATTCCTTGTATTCTATAAAAGGAGTATTGTCTATTGTAAAGAAGAGGGAGTTTTTTTAGCCAAAAAATTGTGTAAAGTTTCGAGAAATTAATACAAACAAAGAGTTTTTCAAAGATTATCCATATTTATTTGTGTCATTTGTTATTATGGTTTCTCTCTCACTTGTTTGTTCTCATTTCTAAATTTTAATGGTTCTTGTGAAATATTGGTGTGTACCTTTTGATTACAGAGGTTTTAACTTGTGTCAATGTTAGGTTGATTAAAATTTCTCAAGTTCATTTTCTTTCTTTTACTCTTCTTGCATTTGGGCTATAATGTTGTTTGCTTGTAGGGGTAAATCTTTAAAGTGAACTAAGTTATTATTTTCATTACTTTTTGTTCCTTAGATGTTTACTTGATGTGTGATAAGATTTTATCTCATGATATTTCATATTATACATTGGTTAAGTGCATACTTGGAGGACATTTAAACTTTGTCATGATGTTTGGGATGAGGATCAATAACATCTCTTTTCTTCCTTCCCCTTCTTTTTGTTTATTTTTTAGCCAGATCACTCTAGATTAATTACCATGTTAAATATTCATATTAGATTATTATTTATATTAAATTTAATCATAATTCACTAATATTAATTAATATTGATTCATTCTTTGAAAAGATATCAGCTGAGGTGGTTACAACCACCTAACTTTATAAATATTGTGAAACAATCCACTTGTTTTGTCCCTATTTCACCACTAGATAACAAGATTATCACAACTTACAACTCATGCAATGAATTATCTAGATTCTAAAATGAGAAGTGATTTTTGAAAACTTTAAGTACCTATGATATAAATTTAGGCAATAATAGGAAGAGTTTCACTGGCACTAGAAGGAGGGCCATTCTTTGTAGATTTGTAGTATCTTTACTAGTTTTTTGTGAATTTTGTTCAAAGGTCACTCTATTATTCTCATACTTTTGTTTATTTTAATGTAATTGTGTGAAAGATAGTGATCTTCATGATCTTAGACCCATCTTTGTGGTTACTTAGACAAAGAACAATGCTCTTTGAAAATATATACTTGATTATGGTAAAGGTGACTTTATCTTTGTCAATTCAATAGGTTTGACGTTAGTAATAGCTATTTTGATCAAATATTCATAAATACTTTCCAAATTTTAGTTTATTTAGACTTGAACATGAAAATATAATTCATGCTTACATATTTTGACACTTCTTTGAGCTAATTTAGCTAAATATTGATGTCTTTTGCTATTATTTATATGTATCTTTGCAAAATTTGCTTAATGTACAAGTCTAATCATTTTTATTTATAAATATTGATTTGACACATCATAATTCAAAGAGGATTCAAAGCTTGAAATCTAGAATTACCTAGAATCTAGACAATATCACATTCAGAGATTAGGGAACCTATGCTTGAATTAGAATTACATAGAAAATATAGGTGAGACAAAAGTAAGCGTAGGATTTCAAAATATTTGCCAACTTCACCAATTCAAGTTGATCATACATTTGATCCTTATCATGATATGTCTTGGCTAGGTTGCTCTTCTTCAATGTGCCAGGTGTGGTACATGACCTTCCCCATAAACTTAATAAATATTTACCAATATTTAGTCCTAGTAGCATTGCAACCACAAAGGAACATATTTAATCATTCAAAGCTACATTAAGATTGCTAAATGTAGTCCATGAAGATGTAGCATGTAAACTATTTCCTTTCACTTTTAGATATGTTGCATATGAATGGTTTTTAAATTTACCTAAGAATTACATTAATAGTTGGGACCAATTTAATAATGTTTTCATTGACTAATTTGGAAAAATTATTAGTCCTTGTGTCTTGTACCAATAATTCAACATGATCAAGTGGGATGCAAATGAACCTATAAGAGCATTTAATTCTAGATTCAAAAAGATGTATAGCCAAACCATAGATCCTTACAATCTTAATGATGCTTTAGCTTTGTAAATATACAAAGATTCCTTGGATCCCATGACCTTTATTTTCATAAAGAGAATTGTTGGACCTATGAATAATTTGGCCTTCACCTATTCTGAAGCAGTGATCATTAATGATCAAATATAGCCCCAAGGTCAAATGGCTTACTCTATTTACAAATCAAACCCACATTTTTCTACCCTGAACATCTTCTCAATTAATAATCAAAATATAAATACTTTTAACTAAATCCCAACTCTAAACCACTTACCCTTAAGTCATGCTCATCCTACCTAGAACTTGGGATTTTTGAACACTATTGCAAATGGATTTAATCCAAGTGTTCAAAAGGCCTTGATACCAAACAATAGTACTAATAATAATTAGGTCCATAATTTTAAGATAACCAATAATGAGAATGACTCTATCTTAAAGATGGTCCAAAAGTTAAGCATTGATTTTCTTCCACTGTAGAAGTAAGTTGGCAATATTGAGGAAAACTCTGGTAGGAGATTTTCTTTCCAAAGGTTCAATAGGCCCATTAAAATATTACATAATGATAGTTACAACAATAATAAGAATAATGAGTCATCTATTGATAAGAAAATGATGGATATAAATCTTATTGATGTTGCTTTACCTAATTATTGTAGAGTACATTCCACTTCTAGACATGGTGAGATAGATTGTATTGAATTCTGTAAGGCTTTTAAATCCTTTTAAGAGAAGTTGGACACTTTTCAAGTGGTCCCTAATAAACATAATGGTTAAGGTACATCAAGATCTAAGTCTACTGATTAGACCTTCATGGTGGAGATGTTTGACTTCCATTTCCAAGAAGACAATGAACTTGATGATATTCTTGAAGAAGTCCATTCTTTTCATTAGTTCCTAAAGAAGAGATATCCTCTAAGGAATAGGGAGAATAAGTAGCCCCTGACTACTTCAACACTTCCAAATAAATTTGACACTTCTCTAGATACCACCTTAGATAATAACCTAGAGCCTCTAAACGGAAGTAATTCTAAACATAGTACTGATGCATCCATTTCTTCCAATATGACTGGGTATAATATTATGGAAGACATGAAAAAAATTAAGGTTAACATCAAACTACATGAGTTGACACAGATCACTAAGCAAAGAGACATGTTGTTGGAGTGCTTATCTAAAAAACTTGGTAGGCCACCCAAAACTAACAATGCCAATGTTTTTATGTATAAAATTAAGACATAGTCCCCACCTTTCTTACTTACAATCAAGATATTCGATAATAATTTACATAACTATTTATTATATTATGGTGCATCTATAAACATTATGCCAATAGGTATTTGTCTATAAATTGACTTGACTCCTATTAATTATGATAGAGTTGTTACTCAATTAGATAAATCTAGAGTCAAAGTAATTGATAAATTGTTAAATGTTCATATGCATCTTGCCTCTAAGCCAAGAGTCTAGAAATATATTGACATATAGGTGTTGGACATTCCTGATGCTTATGGGATACTTTTAAGTAGATAATTTACAAAGGCCATGAATGGATGTATGTCCAATAACTATTCAAATTTTTGGTTATCATAGAAGGGAGTCCCAAATTAGATCAGAGTGGAAAGAGAACCTCAGATGAAGCACATGATCACTCCATATAATGTTATGAATGAAAGAGTCAATATGTTAGATTCATATATGGGTGTATACACTCTTAACACCCCTAATGTATGTAATTCTAAGGCTTTTCATGCTTTTCCTAGAATTTGAAAATTACATTTTGACGGTACTAGATGTAAGTCTGGATCTAGAGTAGGAATTTTTCTTACTAATCCTATTGGGAAAGAACTAAAAGATACTTATAGACTTCAATTTTTGTGTAATAATAATCTTGTAGAGTATGAAGCTTTGCTTCTAGGATTGCAATTTTCCATTAAGCATAAGGTTAAAGAGATATTAGTTTATGGTCACTCAGAACTTGTAGTCAATCAGGTGAAGAGTAAATATGAATGTAAATTATCATATCTCAAGAGATATAAGTTCATAGTCTGGGATTTACTTGAATACTTTAATGATTTCAACATTATTTCTATCTATAGGGAAGAAAACTAGGCTACTAATGAGCTTACCTCAACTACAGCCAATCTTATGCCAAACCATGACTCTCGAAACTTTAGCATTGAGCTAGTTCCATGCCCTTTGGTCCTAGATAATATAAACCTTATGTAGGTTTTTAATGATGACCAATCGATCCTAGATTTCATGACCAACTCAGGAGCATTTGAGGCCCATGTCATAGATGAAGCCAATGAGAATACTCTTGAAGAAGATGGTAGATGTGATAAAAAATTCATTCAGATGAATGACAACAAAAACACAAAAGGCATGAATACCTTGAAAAGGTTATTTAATTAGGAGAAACTAGCTAAAAACACTAGAATACCCAAGGTGAGTGGGAAGGATTACAAGGTAGTTAATCTTGGACCTCAAGATCAACCTCAACTAATTAATAATGGGACAACATGTATGAGCATTGAAAATGAAAAGGCCAAAGACTTGCTGACAAACTATAAGGATATAATAACATGGTCCTATTATGAATTGAATATTTTTGATCCAAGAGTCATCACCCATACCCTACCCTTGAAGGAAAACTCCAAACCTTTCAGATAAAAATAGAGGCCTGTCAAACCTATTTTACAACCTATGATTGTTAAAGAAGTCAAAAAATTGTTAGATGCCAAGATTGTATATCTCATTAGCCACTCTACCTGGGTCACCAATTTGGTGCCAATTGAGAAAAAGAATGGTAAAATAAGACTATGGATTAATTTTATGAATCTAAATAAATCATCTAAAAAAGATAATTATCCTTTGCCTTCTCTAGACCAAGTTATACAAAACATTTTTGGTTCTTTTATGATATCCTTTCTTAATGGATTTTTAGGGTATAACCAAGTACTGAGAAACTAGGAAGATGGGATGAAGACTGCTTTTACTACCAAGCGGGGCACATTTGCATATAAAAGAATGTCATTTGGGATGATCAACATTGGGGAAAAATTCTAAAGGGATATGGATCATCATTTCCAAGGTTTGGTAGGTAAATTCATCATTATATACATGGATGATATGAATATTTTTTCTAAAAATAAGGAAGACCACATCAATCATTTACAACAAGTATTTGAAAGATGCAAAAGGTATGGGATTTCTCTCAACCTAAAGAAAAGTATTTTCTATGTTACTAAGGGAAAAATATTAGGGCATGTTATCACTAAGGAGGGAATCTCTATAGACCCAAATAGAGTAAATGCTATATAAAAAATAGAGCCTCCTAATAGTAGAAAAGTGCTGAAAGTCCTTCTTTGGCAACATTTACTTTGTAAGAAAGTTTATTTTTGGCTTTGCAAAAATTGTCAAACCATTGAATGATATGCTGAAGAAAGATGTCAAAATCACTTAGAATGAAGAAATGAATAAGGATTTTAACGACATGAAGGAGGCAATTGGACAAGCTCCTATTTAGATAAGTCTAGACTTCTCCAAAGATTTTTACCTTTTTTCCTTTGCTTTAGATCATACTATTGCTGCAATTTTAACTCAAAAAATTGATGGATGTTATCATCAAATTGCTCTCATGAGTATAAATTTTAAAAATTATGAGTTAAATTATTATTTAGTCAAAAATAAAGAATGTGTAATAGTTAAGGTAGTGAATAAGTTTAGGCACTACATTCTTAGGAATAAAGTGCATGCAATCTTACCAAACCCTACCACCAAGCTCATATTGAATCAAAATGAACTAGAAGAAAGAAGAGGTAACTGGATGTTGGTGTTGTAGGAATATGACATTGAACTAAAGATGGCAAAATTGGTAAGGTGTTAAGGTATGATTCAATTGATTACAATACTAATCCCAAGATAAATGTCATACAAGTTGAACAAGAAATTTTTTAGTCCAATGATTGGTATGATCCAATTTTCCATCTACTGATCAATGTCACTTGTCCTATAGGGTTGACTAAGGATCAAAGAAGAGCTCTAAGACTCAAGACAGCCCACTTCCTGATTAAATATGGAGTGTTGTTGAGAAAAAACTTTGAAGGCATTTTATGTATCCAAAGAAGAGGCAACTGAGATCATGAGCACTTTTCATGAAAATTTGGGAAGTGGACATCCGTATGGAAGGATAAAAACTCAAAAAATGCTTAGCACTAGTTAATATTGGCCTAAAATATTCAAGGATGCCCATAATCATGTAAGATAGTGCCATTCATGTCAAGTATTTAGCACAAATGAACCCAATGGGGACTAGATTTTGTAGGGGTGATCAACCCCAATTCCTTAGAGGGTAACAAATATGTTCTGATTGCTACTGACTACTGCACAAGATGGACTGAAGTAGTAACAAATAGGTAGTGTAAAACTAAAAAAGTAGTCTAATTATTGGAAGAAAACTTATGCACTAGGTTTGGAATGCCAGTCTCTCTAGTGTGTGACAATGGATCTACCTTTATATACATTGAAATGATATAATGGGTATATGATAACAACATCATTCTCAAGTATTGATCCAACCATTATCTTTAAGGTAATGGAGTGTCTGAATCGATGAATAAGAACTTGATGAAGGCCATAAAAAAGTATATGACAAACAAAAAGAGGATATGACATAAGCTTGTCAAATATGCCCTTTGGGAAAATAAAACAAGAGTCAAATAGGCTCTCTAAGCATCACCCTTCTTATTGGTATATGTCCAAGAACCCATCTTCCCCATCACACTCAAGCTGCCAACATACTGGTTCATACAAGAGTACATGAAGGATAATTAGGAATTGGCAAGCTCAAGGTTGCTTGACATTATCAAGATGGAATATGCATGAGAATATGCTTTTTTTAATTTTAGTCGGAACTAAACCATAGTGAAGAGGTGGTTTGATAAGCAATCAAAGATAAAGGTGTTTAGGTAAGGAGACTTAGTTCTTCTTTGGGACAAGGCATCTGAGCCTAAGGGTAAACATGGGAAGTTCACACCTTTAGGGATAGGTCCCTATCAAATTACAGAGACACTTAGAAATAAACCTTTAAGTTGAGAGACCTATAGGGAGCATAGTTCACACTACCCACCAATGGGCAGTACCTCAAGCACTACTTCTATGTTGTCCCACTTGAGCTCTTCTTGGAATGATTGTAAGACTAGTTAGAGCTAGAATAGGTAGGTTACATTAGTTTCTTTCTATTTTTTCCTTCCTATTCCTTGTTTGTACATATGTTTGTATATATTTATTTGATTTTCCTTTGTTTTTTTCTTTCTTTGCATTATATTATGTGTGTTTTCTTTCTCTGCATTGTTCCTTGCTTCTAATAAGTCCTTTTGGACAACACTTAGCTCAAGATTATTATGATTGCTCAAAGAAACCTCACAATTTAGAAATGTAGGTATGAATCTTAGGCATATGTTGACCATGGGTTAAAATATGGCTTAATGGCATAATTCATTCTAAATTGAACTTTCTAGGATGGAATTGGTCTTAGTTTCAAAATGTTTTAAGTCTTGAGGAATTTGTCATCAAAATTTTAGTTGTACCTAGACTTAAAGTTTTTGAAGAGGTATTAAAGCATGCTTTTAAGCGATCATAGAGTTAATCAGGCATTTTAGTGAGATTAGGTCTAGGGGGTATTTTGTCAAAGTTTTTTGCTACTTGGAACTTGGAGGCCTACCAGGTCTTGAGTCCCTTTTTGTTCTCGTGTAATGTTAATTAGACCTTTTTGTCCAAGAAGGATTTTGGTCACCAAGTGTGGGGGTTATAGTTCTAGTTGAGCTTTTAAGCCCAACTAAGTCTAGGTTCTATGTGGGGTCTAGGTCATAGTTATATTCAGGATTTAATTATTGATTAGCACATGAATGGGGCACTTAGTGTTCATCGAGGTTCAAAACCCTGTATAAGTCTATGTTCCTATTGGGGCTTTGGCATTGGACAAGCTCAATTGTAGTTGGGGTTTTTTGCCCAACTGGGTCATCATTCGTTCACTGGGAGATATTAAAGGAAAGAGGGATTGAAGTCTTGACTAGGTTAGGGACCCCCTAACTCCCTTCCTATCTACACATCCTTTATCCTGTTTAATTCCTAATCAATTTTTAAGCCTTTAGGCTATCCAATAGATTATGCACATCAGGGAGTTAGACCTTGAAGTCTTAGTTACAATGAATGGCACAAAATAATGTTAAGCTAGATTTTACCCATCCTAACTCTCAACTGCAATCTCCCCACCATGATAATCAGGCTATTGAGCCCCTACAACCCTACAAGCTATTGTAATACAACTCAAGCTCCAAGCTCACCATCGTCAAGCTCACCATGAGCCAATGCAACTTGAGCTCGTTGTTGAACTCATCGAGCTCCCCTCCTATGTTGTAACCTTCCCCATCGAGCTTGACATAAGCAAAGGGATTATGCTAATAAGGTTATTATCCCTCCAAAATCTTGCTTATAATAGGATTGGCAATTTTAAAATCAATCCCACCTATTTTCTAATGTTACTCAAAGGTTTTATGGGATTGGGTCTATTAGGTGCATAAGGACATTTTTTAGTGATAGCTAGTTATATTTGGGACATGAAAGTCTAATTATACCTACAATGTGCCAAAATGAATAGTAACTCAAATTTATAACGTGAAACCAGTCAAAAGCCCAATTAGAATTGTCTGGGCCCTTTTAGAGTCATTATTGGTTTTTCACTCATATCTTGAGCATACAACCTTTATCTTCAAATTTGTTTGTTGCATTAGAATGTTGATTGATTATGATTGCATAAATAGAACTAATTTTATCAAATTTTTCCTTTGGAAAAAGTTGTTTGCATTTTGGTGGACTTTTTACTATCCACTTTTTTTGTTTGGTTTGCTAATTTCAATTTTTGGTCTATTTTGCAGCATGAATAGTGAAAGTGGTGAAAATTGGCTTGGAGTAGGGTAGCTGGTGCATTTATGAAGGTGGTTGAAGCATTTTGGAGGGAAAATCCCCTATTGAAAATCCCTAATTTTTATATATTGGATGAATTTCACTCTCATTCGGTAGGCTATTCCTCCTTTACAAGAGATTTCAATCAATCACCCATTTATTTATATATTTTTAATGCATTTTGTAGCTTAATCTCTCCCTCAACTCCTTCCTTGTCATTATGCTATAAAAATTTTAGGAAAATGAATGTATTGAACTTGGATATGATTGTAAAAATGATGGAATGTTGATCAATAGAATATTTGAGAATTGTTTGCTTTCATTTGCACGTGTATACAATGATCGATGTTGCATTTTTATTGTCTACTTCTCCTAGAAGATCACACTTGTTGTGGATTCGATTGTGTACTTGTTGATTTTTCCAATCCATTGTTTATGGAGCCTATTCATTCATGATTCTGAATTTGCTACCATTATTGAAGGGTTTTTATTCCTCTTTTTCTCTATCTTTTATTATTTTTTATCAAATGGTTAGCTTAGGGTTTGAAAGTAATCTAGTAAAAATGGATACCTTAATATTTATTTTCTTTCTCCATTTCGTTATTGCAATGTTGAATGCTAAATGAATGGAATGAGCGCATACTAAAATCAGTCGTAACACCCATTAAACAAAACCTTACCTAACTGATTTATCTATTTGGGCATGTTCTAAATGTGTTTATATATCCCAGTTACCTATCAAATGATGAGTGAATGAATGTATGCTTTGCCGTTGTCAACATGCACAAAATTTGTATTTAAAATAAAACAACAAATATAAAGATTTTACATTGTTTAAGTACCTTGAAAACCACTAAAATGAAGTCTCACACCAACACAGACCCCTTGAATAGGAACTGTCACAACGTTCAGTTGAGTGAAGATCAACAAACCATGATCTGGTAGATAAAAACCTTGGGGAGATTCCCTGAAATTTCTTTTCAACAGAGGTGATCCTATAATGTTATCACGTGTCAAAATGCACATCAACAATTTTATGCCATGGTTTTGTGATGGAATGTATATTTTTCTCGCCAAATTAAGAAACAATTCTTGAGGGTATCTTTAGTTTCTTGAAATGAAACATATAACAAAATAATTTCTCTGCAATAGTTCTCATTATGTAAATGTTTTTTGTAGTTTTGTTTTGATCTTGCTCTTTTTTTCCCATTTTTTATCTGCAAAAGCAAATTCAGCAAGGCAAATGCTATTAATACATGTTGGGCGCACAATATAATAATTTATAATAGATAAGCACATAATGTTTTTATAAGCGTCAAGTTATTTACATGGTAAAACCAGAGTCTTTAGAATGAATATGCATTCTTTGTAAGTGGAAGTGTTTTTGAGTTATTATTCAATGAAATAGCCAAAATAATATGTGCAGCCTAATTTGCAGATATTTATTGAGACTTTATCATCTCATTTCTTAGTTTACATATCATTTGAACAACATCAATGCTATTAATACACGTTGGGCGCACAATATAATAATCTATAATAGATAAGCACATAATGTTTTTATAAGTGTCAAGTTATTTATATGGTAAAACCAGAGTCTTTAGAATGAATATGCATTCTTCGTAAGTGGAAGTGTTTTTGAGTTATTATTCAATGAAATAGCCAAAATAATATGTGCAGCCTAATTTGCAGATATTTATTGAGACTTTATCATCTCATTTCTTAGTTTACATATCATTTGAACAACATCAATATGCAATACTTGGTGGTTTACGCATATTTTTATAAATTCTTTTGTCATTGAACTATCAATTTTCATCATGTATGAGCTATAGTAGTTTGTGGGCATCTAAATTTGCTTCCCATAGCAGCAAAATTTGTTTTGAAAAGCTATTGTTTCATACTTGTGATGGTTTCCTTTTTGAAAAAATAGTTGGTTATTTCAGCGTTGTTTGGATTGAATGTATGTATTTCATTTCATCCATGTGTACTTCATTGAGAAATATGTAGAAGGAAATGGAACTTTGATATCATTTTTTTCAAACATCAAGAAAATATGCTTTGTATTTTTAACAAGTGCATCATTATCTTATTATGGCTCACATATTTTTGTATTTTTTATTGGTAGAAGAGGAAAATTGTATGTGCATTTTATATGTTTGGTCTTTTGAAGCTTTGTGTGTGGTGATGTTCATATAATTTTGTATTTTTCGAAGCAAAGGGCTTAGTATCACAGGTTATGTACCTGAGGACAAAGGATCCAATGGTTGAATTATCATTGTCTCCATAGACTAGTGTGCCCTTCGTCCCTATCAACCAATGACTACCGGCATTGCCCCTATTTTAAAACTTAGTAATTCAAAAGAAGTCAACAATATCTTCTAAAAAAGATTTATCTTGACAAGAATTTATTTTAATGCATTCAATCTATGTTTATAGTAATGAGTGCAAGTGATGGGATCATTTTTTACAAGGAAATTAACATCTTTTATATCATCTGGCTATTCCTTTCGCACAATCGATGATTTCTTATGTTGTTCATATAGTTGTGTCAAGGCAGTTACAAGAGGCTGCCAATAATGTTTTGTGCTTGAAAAAGTTACAAATAGGGTTAGAGGACCAAGTTGGCGTATCATGGCAAATATATTTTTCTTAATTTGTTGAAGTAGTCAGGTGAGCTACATATTTTCTTGAAATCAATGTATCCAATATCATATATAAATAATATTTTCAAATTTGGTTTGTATTTCACATATTTTACCCATAGTTTTCAATGTTTTAACTATTATTTTTTAATTTAAACCCACATGAATCTACCAACTTTCTCGATAGTGATTTTCATTACTTTAAAGCAAAGGTTGGTAATGTGATAAGTGAACCTACGTAGAATGCAATCATTCTTATTATGCATTTTTTTGTATGAAATTGTTTTCATAATGTTTTTTATTCACAAGGTTCGCCAAAGAAAAAGGTAGGGAAGTTCATTTCCTCAAAAAAATTGTCTTGGAAAATGTTAAGTGGTCGCTATCTTTCAGATGAAACAATTTTTATTAACTTGTTGTAAAGGTCATGAATGCATGTTGGGTTGTGAATCCATGAATCAAAGTGTCACCAATATCCTTTTCATCAATATATTCATCCATAGGACTGTTATCATATATATTTTCAATATCTTGAGTCTCGTCATACACATCATGAAGAAGATGGTCCCAACCTTGATTTAGTTGCACATTTTCCATGCGATACAATGTTCATTTGCAAAATGTTTTTAAAGCTTTCATAGTAACATTTGCACATACATTTCAAGATTGTAAATGATACTCATATTGTAGTGACCATTTAAGCTCAACAACAATAGTTTTTGTTTCTTTTATGCATTGTAGCAATGCTCTTTGTATCACATCAATATTTATTCGAACATTGATTATTGCTTCTTTCAATCTAAATTGCAGTTTATTGTAAGAACAATATATTATTTGTGTGAATGTCAGTCCTAGTGCAATTAGTATGTCTACAAGGTCAGTTAGAACAACCACATATGGAAACAAAATTTTCAAATCAATATACTCATGGGATGCAAATTTTGAAAACATTTTATTTTTCAAAGACCTGCAATGAGTACAACATATTTTATTTTGGTCTATTATAGTATGGCTCATGGTCAATTTTAAGTATGTTTCCTTCTCTCACTCTTAATTATGTCATATTGAACTTGAAATGTTGTTGCCTACAAATTAGACAAATATGCATTGGTGTGTCTTATTTTTTAAGTGAAATTTTGGATACAATGCTCAGAGTTTGCTTTGATCTTTTGATTAATTCAAATTGTATTTTTTAAATGCTGAAGAGAATTTGCAATATTTTTTTCCAATGTCCCTTCTTGTTTCGATAAAATGATACTAATATGTTGATCTAAAAGATGTATTAGCATGTCCTCCATTCGATGTTCATTTTTTCATATATAATGAATCGATTTGGATTTAGGAAGTTGTTTGTCATACATAGAAAAATTCAAATGGCAAAATGATTTGCAAATCAAGGTTGTTGAAATTCTCTCTTGTTCCTCCAAACCATCAACAAGAACTTGAAGAAAAAGTCTTTATGTCAATAATTCATAATGTATATGTTTTATATACGATATTAAGCATATAAGATTAAATGTGTCTTAGATTGCGTGTTATCTAGAATACAATACAATAACATGCAATGGTTGTAATTGTCATAGTTGAATTTTGACATTAAGTAGAATGGACAACCATTGCAAGCAGAATTCGTCACCCTAAATTGAACCTACTTGGTATGGCATAGTCATGTTAATAATATATCCTTTCCAAATTGCTACTTTCCATATGTTTCTTACAACATCAATGTTAATCCACTTTTACAAACAAAACAATGCCATGTTATTTTTAGACAGATATGTGTTGCACAAAGACTATGTTACATAACATCTAAGACATTGAACATTAAATTCTTCATTGCATAGTTGGCAAATTTGAATAAATTGTCACCACAATCTTCATTGTTATGTAAAACTCTACACAGAGTTATTCTCCCTAGCTCATGTAAAATGAGATCCAATTGAGATTCAAGGGCCATGCAAGGATGCGATAGCTAAAGATGTCATATCATAATATTGTGAACACCATTTTTTTCCAATACAATGGCTCCTAATGACCACAAAGAATATTTTTATCATGAAAAAAGATACAATGCGTAAGTGTATCAGATTTACTATTGAATTGAAAATAGTTATTCGCCCTTGTCATGGACCATAGCCATATTGGTATGTTCAACCACTTATATAATCATTGTATGCAAAATTTGTCACCTCACAAACCCGTTTCATTTTCATTTGAACCAAGGGCCACAAAAAGTCTCATCCATCATAAATATGTTTCAGTATCATGAATCTTATACAAAGTGTAAAGCATGTCAAGATTCAATTTCAATTGCAAAAACACCAATGCATCAAGATTCCCTTCATACAAGCAATTTAGGAAATTCTCAATTATGTTATTTTAAATTCAAATATAATTGTATCAAAAATATTTAAAAAATAGCAAATATATCAAACAAAAAATCACCAACAATATACTTGAACATAGGCTCTCTACAAAGATGATGTTGGAGTAGCACACTTTCAATACTTTGTCGTGTTCTTTTATGTTTGTCCACATCTATAGGTGTGTATGACTAGTCTTTCTTTTCATTTTTCTAGATATATTTTTAGATAACAGTTTTTCTTAAATCCAGGGAAAAATATGTAGAAGGAAAGTAAAAGAAAATATGGACAAATAGACACTTCCGATGCACAATGCTTTAGTTAAGTGGATTTTATTTATGAAAACAAACAAAGAGAAAAGTTCAATACCAATGCTTAAAAAAACAACGAACGATTATATTAAATGTGGTTGGCTTGAAACAGACAACCACTAAAAACAACACAAAAATATAGATAAAAAGTTATCATTGAGATTAACAAGTGACAAAATTACTAAACATATACCATTCGTTGTACTCTTTTATTTATTTTTGTATGTGTGTTGCAAGCATTAGAAAAAAGTCACTTGAAAAAAAGAAACTACCAATATTACTTAGTATTTCACAATCTCATCACAATACACCAAAACATAAAAAAGTATCTAGAACTAAATAGAGATAAAACTAGGGTTTTGTGATGTCATGGCCTCTATAACATTAATGCCAATAAGCCAAGATTCTCAACAAAGTGACGAAGTTCAACTGAAGACAACATAAAAGCAAAATAAGGACCCTGTGGCCCAATGATTATTGCTAGGTGTTTCCCTGTAATATTACACAAAATTTCACCACCTACCCATGATATACCAAAGCACAAAAAGGTATCCACATCTACTCAAGTAAAACCAAGTTTTTGTGACACCGCAACCTCTCTAACATCAATGGCAATAGATTGTGACACATGTGGCCAAGAACTTCAATGGATTCACAGAGGTCATTAGAATCAACCTAAGAACAAAACAAAGACTTTGTGGCTTCGTGACCTTGTGGCGTTGGGATCATTGCCGCACACGAGACCTCACCCCCTCGCTGCAATATACCAAAACATAAAAAGTTATCCAAGTGTAGACAAAGTTAAAATTATAGTTTTGAGATGACACGACTTATGTGACATCAAGGACAAGAGATTGTGACAAGTATTCAACCAAGATTCTCGATGAAATCATAGATTCATTGAAGACAACATAAGAACAAAATAGGGACCTTATGCCTCCGTCATGGGATTTCACAACCTACCCATGAGACATAAAAACACTAAAATTTATTTGAGTTTAGATAGAGAAAACCAAAATTTTGTGAATCCACGACCTCTATGACATCTAGGGTAGCATATTGTGACACATGTAGCCAAGATTCTCAACAAATTCAAGGAATTCGTTGAAAATAGCCCAAGAACAAAATAACAACCCCATGGTCGTGTCACTTCCTGGGCCTGTAATTCTTGCCACCTTCAATTCGCAATAGGAAAAAACCAAACAAAATCGAAGGTTCATTTCACACAACAGGAAAGACAAATGCCACATTATGACTAAGCAATGCAAAAACAATGTTTTCTTCTGATATTACATGGTATTTCACCATCTTTTTGCAATACACCAAAACATAGAAAGTTATTCGACTCTAGGAAAAGATAAAACCATGATTTTGTGACGACATGGCCTATATAGCATCAAGGATAGAAGGCCAGGATTCTCAACAAATTGACAAAGTTCACTTAAGACAACCTAGAAAAAATAAGGTACGCTCTGACTCTATCACCTCTTGGCCCATTTTCTTGCCATATTACAAAGGATTTTGTCACTTGCCCACGATATATCGAAACATAAAAAGGTATTCAGGTCTACATAGAAATAAAACCAGTCTTTTGCAATGTTGTAGCCTCTCTAATATCAAGGGCAATAGATTATGACACGTACGACCAAGAATCTAAATGGATTTACGAATTTCATTGAAATCAGTTTAAGAACAAAACATGGACTCTATGGCTCCCTCAACTTGTGGCCATGAGATCATTGCCACATGTTTTCCTATGATATCATATAGGATTTTACAATCTAATCGCGATATAGCAATACATAAAAAGCTACCCATATCTAAACAAAGATAAAACTAGGGTTTTGCGATGCTTCGACCTATGTGACATCAAGGGCAACAAATTCTGACATGTGTCCAAGGTTGTCAACGAATTCATGAAGTTTGTTGAAGATAGCCTACGAACATAATAGGGACCCAGTGCCTCCATCATCAGATTTCACACCCTATCTACGAAATCATAAAAATGTATATGGGTCTACAGAGAGATGAAACCAAGGTTTCCAACACCAAGGCTTCTCTGATATCAAGGGTAACAGATTGTGACATGTGCAACCAAGAATCTCAATGGATTCACGGAGTTTGATGAAATCAACCTAAGGAAATATGTGACCCCGAAATGATTGCCACGTGTTTTTTTGAGATATCACACAGGATTTCACTACCTAGCCATGATATAACAAGACATAAAAAGCTATTTGGGTCTAGAAAAAAAAACCATGATTATGCGACATTGTGGCATATGCGACATTATGGGGTATGCAACATCAAGGGTAACAAATTCTGACACATAATCGCATATTGTTAACAAGTTCACGAATTTTGTTGAAGATGGTGTAAGAACAAAATAAGGACCTTCTGCCTCTGTCATAAGATTTCACGACCCACCCATGATATAAGAAAACATTAAAATATATTCAACTCGAGACAAAGTCCACAATTTTACAACACCATGCACTCTGACATCAAGGGCAACAAATTGTGACACACATACAACCAACATTCTCAACAAATTCACAGAGTTCACACAAAATAGCTTAACAATAAAACAATAACCTCATGGCTTTGTCACTCCCTAGCCTAGTGATTATTGTCACCTTCATATTAACAATAAGAAAATAGAACATTCATTTCACACAACAAACAAGATCATTCTCACAAGCATTGAACAAACGCAAAAGGTGTAATATGTATGTATGCATGCATGCACATATATATGTATGTATGTATGTATGTATGCACGCATGCACATATATATGTATGTATACATACATACATATGCATGTACGTACAATCAACGAACATGAAGGCCATGCAACACTAAAAGCACAAACCCATCTCAACAATGGGCATTGAACAAACGCAAAAGGTGTAATATGTATGTATGTATATATGTATGTATGCATGCACATATATATGTATGTATGTATGCATGCATGCACATATATATGTATGTATGTATGTATACATACATACATACATATGCACGTATGTACAATCAACGAACATGAAGACCATGCAACACTAAAAGCACAAACCCATCTCAACAATGGCCACTCACAACGTGATCTTCAACTTAGAGGGAAATTCCACTTAATCTTTTTTAAAATGTGCAATCTCCAATCCAAGCACATCAAGAGTATTGTTCTCTACACAGAAAAGCATCACCCTTCAACATTATCTATTGTTAAAACAAATCCACTTGTCTTCACCTCTAACAAATTCAAGCATCTGCAAAACAAGATCTTCTTACCTTTTAGATTGCTCTATTAGATCTGCTTGATACAATCTTATCGTGAATAAAAGGCATTGAATATACTAAGACATTAATCGCAGAAAGCCATGCGAATAAACCCACTAATAAGTTTTCACTACATCGAAGGACAATCAACCCTGTAACTCTTGAAAACGACACATTTTTTTCCAAAAAACTTTAATCCAATAAATTAAAAAACTACCACACGACAACTCTCAATTCGAAATGGAAAAAAAAAAAAAAAAAAAAACTAATTTTTACTAATAAAAAAATACCTTGCATGGTGAGGAAATTGTTTTTTAACCATTTAAATGCATGATAAGTAGCATTTTTTATTTTAAAAAATCAACTAAACTATATCCCAAACATTACATTTGATAAATGCCACATTATGATTAGGTAATGAAAAGCCACTAAAAGCAAAATTGAAACCTATATAACCTACCTTCGGCAAGATAATAAAAAATAGTAAACAATATTTTTGGATAAGCAATAATGAACTTAGGGCACCATTATAATGCAAAGAGTTTACTTGCATGTTGTAAATAGAACTATAGTGGCAAGATTTCAATTTTTTAATTTAAGGCGGCTCAAAATAGTATCACACTTAGGCTATTTAAGATTTTCACCGATATATATTATGAAATATCTAATTATATTAAAATTTATGGCTCTCAAAGTTGCTGAAACAGTTTAGGGATAATATATATAATATTAATGTCTAGGAAAGGCAAGAATCGCCCAAGGGACTAAAAGGGTACAATGTAAAGTAAGGAATAGGGAAGCCAGAAACAATTCCAGCAAACTTAAAAATTAAAAAAGAACATCAACCAAAAATATATGTGAAAACAAATGATGTCCTTTGATGTCTTAGTAATCTCACCATATCTACAACTCTTATCAGGTGGTCACTTCCTACTCAATCTTGAAAAAGAAACAAAGTGAATAAAATAAACAATCCTCCAGAGGCAAATTAATATAGAAATAAAGTCTCTGGCGAAATGTTGGCAAAGATCAAACATCTCTCAAAAGAAAAGAGATAGTTATCTCTAATCTTTATAAACTATAAAGTTATGGAGTGAGTTATATGAATCTCTAAAAAGGAAAAAAAATCAACACCCAATCACATGGTAAGGAAAACATCTAAATGTAAAATGATCATTGGTTTCAGTGTCCAAAGAACAAATGTGACTAATTCAATGTCTTTGAGAAATATGGTGACTTGTTTCTATGCAAAGGTAATGTGAACAAACTCTAAATTGTGCCAAAGGAACACCCTCAAATTGTAAAGATAATTGAAGTTGGGTGTAGCCTAGAGGTTGGATGAGCCCATCCTCAAAGTGGCGATATAAACTATAGTAATGTTGAAGCTTTTGAGGAAAGACACTGACAAGGCTCTAGCCCTCTGGATCGAAGGTAGGTTCTATAGATCTAGTCTCTTATATGCCTCCCTTTTGGATACATCTAGTGCATCAATTGCAAAATTATGTGGAGAGTTGCAATTAAACTCCCCCGAAAAAATTATGAGGATTGAAAAGAGATCCAAGGAAGCTAATAGGGAAAGGAGATGCCCTTTTTAAGGACCCCATTGCCTAGCTCCCCGCCTCCATGGCACATTAGTTAAAGCATGGTACTATCATGCTCTTTAGATTGTTCAAACACTAGCAACGGTGACATTAGAACACAATTAAATTTCAACTAGAGGCTAATTACTAGAACAAGTCTTGGATTCCAATCGTGTGGAAAAGTTGCATAAATCATTAGCCTTATGTAATCATTATGATGAAATGTGAATGTACCATGTTGTGGGATTCTTGTGTTTGGAGTGACAACTCCATATCGTCCATGAACTATGTTGTAGTGGTTTTCTCACATTGATGTGCTGTGTTGTAGGGCATTCTCATATTGATTCTTTGTACCTCGTTACTTGCATGATTCAAGCATGTCTAGGGCTTTTGAACAAACAACTAATTCGTTTATAACATTTAATTATTTTCAGACTTTGTGATATTTAAACATGTAATACGAGTAGACTATGATGTAATCAAGAACTTTGGATTCTAAGCTCGTCAATATGTAAAATAAAAAATGAAGAGGGCCATCTATATCTCAACTGCTGCTTTCAAAAGCCAGCTAGAATTCTTAATTCACAGTCTGATCAAATAGCTCCCACTCACATGCTAAGATCCCAAGATCAAAAGGATCATCCATGGGAAAAGTATCAACATAAGCAGCTGTTTAACAAACGCTGTAGGCCAACTCTGATAGTATAGAACCTATATATGAAACATGAAACCAAAGGCAGGACGAGGAAAGATTGTTGTGCCTTCAATATCCTGTAACAACATGAAACCAAAGGCAGGACGAGGAAAGATTTGTGTGTCTTCAATATCCTGTAATAAGATGCCAGATACTCCCTTATAAGATAGATAAAAATCAGCACGCCCATTCAGCATATGAAATCTCCCATGTTTCAAATTTATGATTTTTTGAGTTTTGACCTCATGACGAAGCTTAGATGTAAACTGGGCCTACTAAGGCCTTATCAACTGCTTAGAGATCGGCCCAAGATAAACCACGCGGTAGTCAATAAAGCACCAATACTTGTATGGACAAAAAAGCGATCTAGTACAAAGCCATATAATGATATCCCAGCACTATTATTGGATAGAAAATTAACTGCAAAATAGAGTAAAATCAAAGCATTTAGTATATTTGAATTCAAGACATTTAAGCTCCATAAACAAAACTACTAAACATGGAATTTAAATTTTAGGTGCATGCCACTACCCAAGGTGATTAAATAAATCATATTCAAAATAATAAATTTATCATGATAGATTGCCTACCAAGAGCAGATCTTCTGGACCAAGCATCCTGTGCTTGACAGAAGCGCTCTACTTGTTCTTGAAACTCAAAGCTCTGATCTTTTCCTGGGTATAAAATGTATTCCTTTGATGCTGCAAAGGTTGCTTTTGCATGCATTGAGGAAGCCGTTTTTAAAATGCGTCGATGCAAATGAGAAATTTTTGATGCTGATTTCAAGCATAGGCCAATTCCTGTTAGATTGACCATGTTCAGAACCTGCAATCATCCAACGACATTATGTAACCATGCACTATCATGGTCGTTCAACCACTAAGTTAATGAAAATTTAAAAAAGATTGGCTATTTGGAAGAGAAAATTGCATATTCCCAATTTATTAATTCACCCCCAATTACTACTAGAAAAAAATGTCCCGAAGTATCTCAAATTTACAAAATCACAATATCTTGATGGAATTATATCCTCAACTAATTACCTTCGGTCCTTCACCTATAATTGCATAATCTATATCCTTACACAGCATTATTCCAAGCCCTTCCCCTTCTTCATAGGCCCATCAACGTGTAACATTTGCAAATTGTGGATTGGTATTACCAACCATCACCCTGTGTGGCTTATATTCCAGGTGTTTTTGTTCTTTCTTGTTGAATTTTGCATTAAACAATTGAATCCTGCCATGATTATAAACAAGGGGACTACAGATCATCATGTGTCAAGTTTTTTCTTGAGTGGAATAGTTGTCCTGGGATTCCATTTATTACTACCGAGAATGGTTCATTGGTAGTATAACTTTTGCGTTTTAGAAATGCAGCTTATATCACTTCAGGGAACAAAAGAGTTGCAGCAATCTAACATGTTTAGAAGGATATTCTCTCCTTTAAAAGGCCAGCAAAACTAACATCTATCCGTGCCTCAAGAGACATAGGCTCAACATTTTTATGCAAACGTTTGAATTTAAAATTGAAAAAATGGCAAAACTTGGTTTAAAATCCTCAAATCCCGTAGGCTGGATGGGGAAAGATCCTCATGAAATGTATCCTTACATCTCGACTTCCACATGAATCCAATAGCAGTCAACCGTACTGTGTGCCATAAACATTTGTAGCTGTCTCTGATCTTCTATATGTCCCAAAGGAGAAGAGCTCCCCAAGAAAAGGGGACAATGGGTTAACGCAACTTTAAATCTATTGGATTATTTTTTCATGTTAACCGAATCTTCCAGTGGTCCACAGTCAGACTTCAATTGCTGCTGTCAAATGCTTTTGGCATTTCTAGTTTGATGAGCAGCCCTGCCTTTTCTGAGCATTCAATAAATGTAAAACGTCCTAGTCTACGTTTGTATTATCAAAGATCCGTCTGCCTTCGACAAACCCTGTTTGATCCAAGGATATAGGCTTTGGAAGCAAAGGCTGAATCATACTTGCCATTACCTTTGATATAACCTTGTAGACTTTATTACACAATGATATTGCCTTCTGCCTTTTTTGGTATAACTACCAGACTGATCGTATTACTGCAGTTTAACGTTTTGTTTTAATACTGGCCTCGTATTTCAAAATAAAATCCCAGGTATATTCAATATTGTTGTTAACAAAGACTAAATATATGGAGTTGATCCAAAATAAAAACGCCCTCTGAAGAATTAAGTTGGGCCGTGAATGTTTTCGAACCATTAACAAAGATGACTATTCGTTCACTCTGCAGATAAAACTATCCACAGATACACGTTATGATCAAACATATATTTTGTTAAGTGGAGAATTCTGTTTGGCTTGCGGCTGAAAGAAAAATTCGCTTACATCGAAGCCATGTGTGGGTGAGATTCCAATACCAACATAGAGGCTGGAGAAAAATTGGGCATCCACCTGTTCACAATGATTAATTCTGTTTGTATGGAGGTAACATGAGTCAGGTGGGAGGAACATATGACATGGATATATAAAAATAGCTCCAATAATACCCCGGCAGAAGAGGAAAAATAGATGAAGCTAGGTGTGGTGTAAATTATTACAAGAAGCTAAGGTTAAAAATGCTTAGGATGGCGCTGAAAATTCAGTAATTCATGCCTGATAATAGTCTGGACGAGAAGTCGCAAGACTTGATGTGATTATGCCAGCTGAAAAAGTAAACTGTCACGTTTAACATCAATTGAGGTGGAAAGGTACTGATTGTTGCTCCAATTCATTCATCGGACATATTATGTAATTTTGTATCATGCTTTGGCAAGACTGACAAAAAAGCTTAATACAGATGCCAACTGAGACTTCACTGCATAAAAGGCTGAGATCGATTATTATTTGTGACCCTGGGGATTTTTACAATGGGAATGAATACGGAGAAGGGTAGGTATAATTTGACTGATTCCTACAATAATTTGCTTGGAGAGTAGAAACGTGTATGCTGGCATTGGCATGAGAAAGACTACGATGCCATTTTACTGTATGCTATGACAGTACAGCTTGAATCCACCTTCCAGATAACCATACATGATACATCTGTTACATTGAAACTCTCTGACCTTTAAATACCTGTATGGTACATCTAAAGTATGAAATTACTTGGTAAAAACTAAAAATATGTTTTGCAGTAAATGTGCTATGGATGGTACTAATGAAGAACAGACAAATAATCCACTGTACTGATAAAGGAGATGCTGATTGAATGCAAACTATACCGTGAGATTAAGCCAGCAAAGGGCAACGACTAAAGTCTCTATAGGAATTTTCTTCTTTATGAAAAAATTACTTATAGCAATTAATTGTCTGTACCATTAAAAGTAAGAATAGTGAATAAGGAGAGCACTTTCTATTTTCTAATTCTAAGGTAGCTGATTACTTACCACCAGTTCACCTGACATACAAATGCTGATTCCACGATGATGGGCAACTACTTCATACATTGAAGCCAATGCAGAAAACACTGTAATTGAACCAGTTAGGGCCAAAAATAGTCTGAACCGTCGACTTGTAGACTGGAGACATTTTATTATTGTAGTATATTTGCTGTAATAAAATTCAGGATCACAACCTTGTAGTAGCAACTCCTTGAACACCACCATTTTCAGCTCCTTCATTTTCATATATGGAAAGCAAAAGTAACACACAAATACAATCACAGGTTGTTACAATTCGAAATTTGATCTCTCTGTCTATCTGGGGTACAAAGATAAATTAAGACAAGTAACCAAAAAAAAATTTATCCCTCCCTCCCTCTCTCTCTCTGTTTGTGTGTGGGCGGTTCGAAAGATAAATCAAAACCCTGGATATATGTTAAAATGAGAATACATTTTGTTGAAGAAAAAAGAGACTCCAAGGTGTAGTAGCTTACTTGCAGAAGGCAGACCTTCCAAAACAAGACACAAGCATACAAAAATGTTGTGGTTTGGAATACCCATGAGATTCCCACTGACACAGAAATAATAACAACATTTTCCGTTCCACTGTTCAAATGAGGCAAAGATGCAAGGGGAATATTTATGTAAAACCAACATTTCTGAAGTACATAGAGAACAAGAGCAGGAAAAAATAGCTTTGCAAGTTGAGTCGCCCCACTCTGGATAAAAAAGAAATGATCCATGAGATTATTGTTGAAAATAGTAATATAAAAAACTAAGAAACAATCCATGAGATTATTGTTGAAACCAGTCATATAGATAAAAATTTTAAAAACTTACATGACATATGCCAATGCACAATTTTACATCAAGTTGCCAAAAAATCGCATTTCAAAGTAAAATGAATTGGCATATGCTAAATATTATAACCTGAATGATTTTATTGTATTCTTCGCGTATATGTACGATTTCTTCTGCCGCATTATCAAGGAAGAGAATTCCTTGAATGCCATATTTCCGCATGGATTGGCTCAAAAATATAAAGGATATAGCAGACACAAGAGTCCCAACCACCACCACAATAGGTTGAAATACAAGCTGCACACATACCAAGAAAGAATTCAGATTGGATTCAGGTCCCTGTTAGATGAAAGATATTCTAGAGAAAGTTGTCTCTTCTGTTAGTTATCATTCTCAAACAACCCGGTTAAAACTGCTTAGGTACATTTTCTAGTGCCTCTCCTGGGCAGCTTTAGATAATTAGTCAATTTAATTTCTCTAGATAATTTTATTCCATGTGGCTGTATCATGACGGTGCAGTGGGTTCATTATCTTTTGAGGTCATGTATTTGACCCATCTGACATATCATTATGTAATGTACTGCAGGTACACCGATAAGACCAGGTATTTAATATTTTAAAACTCCACATTTTTCTTTTGATTTATTTATGATATATAGAAAATTTCAGAGCATTGTGGTGAGTGCCCCTCCTGGGCAGTTTAAGATATTTAGTCATTTTAATTTCTCTACGCATACTTTTACTCCATGTGATTGTATCATCACGGTGCATTGGGTTTTATCTTTTGAGATCATGTATTTGACCCATTTGACACATCATTATGTGACTTAGTGCAGGTACACTGGTTAGACAAGGGATTTAATATTTTAAAACTCCACATTGTTCTTTTGATTTATTTATAATATATAGATAATTTCAGAGCATTGTGACGTGTGCTGAGGGGCTTTTCTTTATGGTTCAGAGATCTCTTGCCTTTTTGTTGGGCAGTTTGCTTTCCAGGCTGTCAACTATTTCTCATGCTTTGATTTTTTTTCTCTGCTCAGTTTCTTCCTGGAAACACAGTCAATTAACTTGGATCATTCCCCCCAGCCTCTCGGCCCTAAGACAACTCTCTAACAGCTATTTCTTACAAACTGTTGATGGATCCATCATCCAGCCCGACTATGTCCAGCATAATTGGTCACATGGCATGAAAATCCCCCTTCGCCAGTTGAAGGTATGGTCCCAAGTTCCAACAGTCACAAGTTGAGACAGACCACCATATTCCTTGTGCGGATAGGATTTTTTGTCTTTGTTGTCCTAGGAGGTGGAGAATGAGGAAAACATTATCTTTCAGATGATAGTATACTATGAAATCCAAGGGAGGTATCACTGTTTCTACAGAGATGTTTGT
This sequence comes from Torreya grandis, assembly GCA_037957365.1. Taxonomy (NCBI): domain Eukaryota; kingdom Viridiplantae; phylum Streptophyta; class Pinopsida; order Cupressales; family Taxaceae; genus Torreya; species Torreya grandis. The sequence continues at coordinate 2,026,542 of JARHVA010001815.1, forward strand.
TGTCTTGATCAGAGGTGGTTTGCACTTTTCCTTCAATATCTTGTCACTTTCAAAAGCAGGGATTTACTGGGGATCCTTAGGGCTGAAAGGCTTATTACCTTCCTTCACTCCCTCCCAAAAATTAGTGGCTTTAAACATCCTTTGGATATTGCCAATTCACACATGGCTGAGGACAGTCAGTGAGACGTCATCCACCTTAATGTGTGGCTATTAGGGCACCCCAGCTCCCTCACTCTCAAAATAAACAATGTAGATTTGCTTCTATCCAGCATTACCGACCATCTAGTTCTCACCTGCACTCCAGGCCATGGGGGCAATTTTGTATTACCAATTTTCATCATAGCTCTAGAGGTTCGTTGGCCTTGGGTATTAGGATAGGTTCTAGGAGGAATTCCTTGCTTCTTATTAGCCCTGGGAATTCTCCTATGGACACTATCAGATCCTATTTTGGCCCTATCATGGTGGTGGATGATGATGCCATCGTTTTTTCCTCTGCTCCAAACTTTGACATAGACATATTACAGCGGTGATCTTCAACCTAGGTCTCCAATTTTGATCTTCATCAGCTTCTTGTTTCCTTGAAGAGTCATCCATTCACATGGCTATTTGCATTTGTACTTGGATTATGTAGTTGTGGGTTACTGGGTTTTGGTTTGCTCCATCTAATTATTTAAATTGTTTTAACTTTAGTGTTAAGTCACTTTTTTCAACTCCTTGAGCTTTGTTTTTACCCTTGTACTTTAAAATTGTAACGATAAAATTTCTCTTTTTCCCCCCTTTCCTATGGTGTAAAAGAGAACAAAACAGACAGCCAACTCACAAAGTAGGTTTCACGACAGTTTTTTCATAGTTTTCTACAGGTATGATGATGAATGTTTATATGGACCTGGATAGCTTATTCATATTCTATATCCTTGTATGAAAAATTTAGTCAAGGCTTGTCTCTTAGAAAAAATATGAATGTAGTGTGATCATTACAATTTAGTAATTTACGTATGTTCTGTCTTTGCAAGGAGAAAATGGTTCTTAATCATCAGCATGCTATCTTCCAAAATTCGTTCTAATACTACAACTGTTTAATGGCAGTTGAAGGCAGCATGAGTAAATGAAGAAAAGAAAACAAGATGGCACAAGTGAAGGTACTTACCTGATGACTGACCTTGCTGTCTGCAGGTTTTACATAAATAAGTCTAAGTATAGGAATGGCCAGTATCATCACAAACCCTACAATCCATGAAACAAGACTCCACCATTTCTGTGAATGGTCCAGTTGTAGTGTCCTTATAGTTCTCTTGAAGCTTTTCACATGCACACTAGATGGATTCCTGCACAAAAATCATGTATTAGCAGGCAGAATGAGAACTAATAAACATATTCAATTTTGACAAGATTATAAAATACAAAATATTTTTCTACACCTAATGTGGTGTTCTTCGATTTTGATTGTTCTTGTTTCATCATTCCCATGTTTAAAAAATGACCCAAGCTCAGGTAAAAAAAATTAAACTATATTCATAAATATCATGTATTCCCACAGTCAGATCTATTAAATGCTACAAACCATAATGCTCAATCAAGGAAATGGTTTTTTAAATATGCCTAATACCATGGTAGATTTATGCTGGCCATTTTTATGATATTTATTACATTCAGCTTTATCGATTTTGACTGTTCTTGTTTCATCATTCCGATGTTTAAAAACGATCCAATGCTCAGCTAAAAAAAGTAAAACTATATTCATAAATATCATGTATTCCCACAGGCAGATCCATTAAATGCTACAAACCATAATGCTCAATCAAGTAAATGGTTTTTTAAATATGCCTAATTCCATGGTAGATTTATGCTGGCCATTTTTATGATATTTATTACATTCAGCTTTATCAATTATGTTCAGAAAATAAATCAACATGAATCCAACCAATAAAGCAGATAGAGGTTAAACTAAAGAAATAAAAAAGCATATGCATGATTGTTGTTTCTCTGAAATGGAGCATGTATCTACTTGCATTCCAATGTGGAATGCAAAGAACGTATATTGGGACTCAGAACTCTCATAGGCAGAGTTTCCGGAAACTTCCCCGACCCCCCCAAATACACGTATCTGCATTTCAGATACCGAATCCGTACATATTCAAATAGATCCCATATTTGGGCCATATCTGATGCTTCCAGATACAATACCAGCCATCTTCCAGATAAAATACCAGCCATCAGGCACTGTATCTGGTTTTGGGTTATTGAAAAAGCATTCAAAAACTAAAAATTTTGAAATATTTAAAAAAAGAAATCTAAACAAATATATATATAAAAGGAGGCCAAGGAGATGAAGGGCCTTTAGGCAATCACCCGATAAGACATGGATCTGAAGGACACTCTCCCAACAAAAAATGTGAGCAATAGAAATCCATTCAATCAATAGATTGAGAGCCTTTAGGAACTGATCAGTGATGAAGGTGAGGCAGGAGGCCAGCTTTGAGCACTCAATCTTCAAGTCGAGAACCTTTAGGCTTTAAGTATTGTTAGATATTTATTGTATACTTTGCATGTGTTACACCCCTTAGGTACTATATAGCCAAAAGACAAAAATTGGGGTTTGGGGCATCACCTTGGATGGGGGTTTGGGAGGACAGCAGTCCCCCAATCAGGGGTTTGGGGGCGGGAGCCCCCAAGAAGAAACAATTTCATAACAAATTCATGTTTTGGTGATCTAGTAGGTATTTTTACCTATAGTAATAATATGGGTGGTGTTATGACAAATAGTTTTATGGGTGACTGTTGACCTTTCAAGTCCACATGACCTTGAACTCCTCTAACACAATGGGCGCGCATGCAAGGTACACACAAGGAGAAAGACCACCCCAGACTCAGCTCAATGCTTCATGGAGCACGGTTCCTCAAGGTTCATAGGGAGTTCGTGAGGAGGCTAGATTAAAAGGAATCAAGATGCCACGCTTTGCTAAGGTTTTGGCCTTCACAAGAATCCGTGCCCAAGGAAAAATGCTCAAAGACAAGGGCATGAGGGATCGCACGCATCCAAAAAAGAGTCGGAACCACCACGCAAGGACTCAATAAACATGGCCCAATGCTCGTTCGAGCCCAGTGCTTGGCGATGAAAGCCACTTGGATGGGCAATTAAGCAATAACTATCAAGTGTCAAACCCTGCCCAAAAGAATAAATCTGATCTGATTTGCAGATTCAAAAGCGATCAGCCGCGACTGACATAATGATTGAACCGATGGCTAATAAGACAAAAGAGCATGGCTGAGGAACAAATCCCAATGTAGATCTCAGCCACCCTCTGATATGAGTATTCAATTATGTTAGTCGTGTGAGTACGAGGACCTACAACAAACGATAGGATATGACATCCAACAAATCCCAAGTAATCCCTCCAACTACCTTCATGTGTAGATTGCAATCGGAATTCAATAAACATGGGCTCTGACTTTTGTTTTTAATCCACTCATTTGTATTGCTCCAATGTAATTAATGACCCATGGGCTTCCCATATCTATAAAAGTCGGGTCTTTCATTCTATAAGTGTACATTTTTTAGGCACAGAAATGCTACTAAGATTTGTCCTCCATGAGCCCTTTGTTCCCTGAACCTAGTGACTAATGAAAAGACTGAATTTACCTCTTTCCATGATTCTTGCATTTTGTGTGTATTTTAATGGTTGTTAATCTTTGTTTGTGGGCGTATTTTCCCTCACATTGTTGTCCATCCATTCGCAACGGTGTAGAACTTGGCTCTCACTTGCAAGTAGTATTTTGTGCGCACCCGAGTCTATGTGCACCCTATTTGTGGATTGTTTGTCATCCCCATAGTGTTGCATTGTGCTCCCATGTCTCCATGTCCATTTTGGGTACTATGTAATAGTTTCTCATTCTCTGTAGTTGCTTCATGTTCTTTAAGGCCATAGGGGTGCTCGCTCTTTTCTTGGTGCATCACCACTTTTCCTTTCAGCAAACCCCTCACCCTCTCTCTCCCTTGTTCATTTGTCGAGTTTAGATTTAGCATTAACAATAGATTTCCTTTCTACTCTTTGTAAGTCTGCACGTTGGTCCTAAATCAGATGCACTTAGCTTAGATAGACGTCGGCCTTCCCTGGAGGTTCGTCCCAAAGAGCACAAGAGTTCCACATCTTGGGGGACGATCCCATTGTTGCACCGAAGCCTTGAACTATTTGTGTGCATGGGAGGTCTCTAACATGCCCAATGTTTGTTCGCACCCAGTACTTTCGTGCCCCATGCCAAACACTCGCACCAAGTGTTGTGTAAAGTCTAGGGTCTCGTTTTATTACAACCAGGGGCAAGCATGGGATACTTCTTTTGCCCTTAACATTTAAACACTCGATTGCGTCGACATCAATCCACATAAGGCACAGGGCTTATGCGCTCACCCGAAGCGTGGCTGAGAAGGAATTGGGGCTCATGTTGGGCTAGTTGTGCCATGGCGCGAGGCTTCATTAAGGGGACTTAAGCAATTCAACGAAAACTTAAGGCAGATCCATAGGTGTAGGCCTTTCTTGGATTAAACTTGGGGTCCTATAGGCACTTAAAGGGTGATGAGACTGCTTTTACTCATATTAAACAAATGCAATCTAAAAATCTAAACAGGGATTGGGTTACTGGCGCAACTCTATACTCATCCTCCATACAATAATATGATGACGTCATGAAAATTATAGGGACTCCATTAAAGTAGCAAAATTAGCAAAATGTATGAACTAGCAAAATGCACAAACATCCTTTTACTTAATTCAATCATAAGTATGACATCACAATTCTCGCATCGCATTAATAACTATAGGATATGAAAAAAAAACACAGCACATTTTAATGCAACTCCATTATCATTTGTTCAAAGTCCATAGCCAGAGTTATACTCATATCATAATAATTAACAACCCAGAGGCTCACAGACAAGCTTGGGCATGTACAATTGGAGCCAGAGTGGCCTCCATACTATTTATAAGCTTTAATGGCAACCAGAGAAATGTTTACAGAGCAAGACTTCAAAGTCATTCCACCAGAGCTTCATTATAGTTCTTCCTCTCCTCCCCCTTTCCTCTTCTGGCTCGAGCTCCTTATATAAGCCTTCAACAGCATCTTTGCCAACGTGGGAGTTGCACGCTGAATGTTGAGCTGGAACTTTGTCATCATAACTGTTGGCCCCATGACTCTGCGAACTCCGCATTACACTTGCCATGTCTCTTCAAATCTTCGTTGGTGCCCTGAAAATCTGGGAGATGGTTAGCCCCTTGCCAGTTGGCGCAAGATTTGCACTACAACCTCCAGCTGGCTACAAAAACCCTTAAGCTAACAATTTTGCCAAAATATCTTCTCGCGTCGAGGTGGATGTCAAGTTGGCATGAATCCTCTACTAACGAGTTAGGGGCCCAACATTACCCCATACAAAAACTCTAGTCCGTCCTCGGACTAAGTCATCAAACTCTTGGGAGCGTAGAACTCAGGTGCATTCTCCTAGAGTTCAGTGCTGAAGTCCTCAACACCCTTAATGGCTAGCTTGATTTCCTATGCGGCGCTATCAATCTCGGAAGATGCAGCAGTGAGCGCAAGTGTATTTGTCTTCTCTAGCTCTTTACGGAAGGCTTCTACATTAGCTTTTGCCTTTGCCACGCTTCCGTCTAAGATCTCCCCTTGCTCATAGGCCTTAGTCTGTAGAGCGCGGAAGAGTTCTTCCAAGGTCCGCTCCTGGTCCTTGATCTGATTACCTAGCGCGTTCACGCTGTCCATAATTTGCAATCGTTCTGCTCTGCTTGCGGAGTATACTTGAACCATCATCTGCTCCTCATCCTTCGCTTGCTTTAGGCGTGCATCTATTACTGAGGCTTGGTTGGAGAAGCTTAAGAAAATGACGTTTATTGTTTACGCACCCTCCTTGAACTTCGCAAAGAGATATTTTACCTCTTGGAGCTTGTCTGAAAGCTACTTCAGTGTGACGTTGGGGTCTTCCTCTTCTTCTTGTGCCGGCTTGTGTTGTAGTCTTGGAAGCATCTACTCCACCAATACACAAATCTTATCGACCTCTAAAAGGTTTGAAGTGTTGAAGCCGACCAAAAGAGATGGTTCGGCCGCCTCCACGCGCTCACATAGCTGCTACAACCTAAACCTATTGGCCTGCACCTCCTCCTTGACTTCCTTGAGGAGCTTTTTATATTTCCCCACCTTGCCATCATTGATGATGTTCCAGCACGTTACTTTTGTGGCCATCCTTATTAGCGCATTCCCAGATTGGACTAGGTTCATGGCGCGTGGGTCAAAAAGAAGGGATTCTTGCCCTTCCTTAGGATCTTCCAAGCTCAAATTAGCCACTCTAGGCGCCTCAAATTGGAGCTCAGCCATAGAGTGGTCTAACGCAAATGAGAGTTGCGCATCCTTGTCGTGGCATCTTGGGGGGGCATAATTTCATACATGTATAGATCTTTGTCCCCCCAATTTTTCTGCGCCATCTCCCTTATGTTAAGCTCTTTGTCATCCTTTTTGGCGATAGCCTTCTCTGTGTGTGCTTCCTCCCCTTCATTGGCGCCACCACTCTCTTCGTCGTGCTCCTCAAAGGATTCACTTGTTTGGTCCTTGGGGGTTGCTTCATCAGACTTCTCCCCCTCATCCACTTCATCTTGGGGCTTTTCAATACTTACCTCCAGGGTTATCCCCTCAGTGCCAGTGTCACCTTGTTGCTTTTGGTGCTCCTCAATTGTCTCTGTTTGTTGCTTCACGGTGCCAGTATCGCCTTCTTTTTGTTGAAACACCCCCTCACTACTTGGGCATGCCTCTTGCATAGCTTCTTTTACTTGTCTGGTGGGGTCACTTGGCGCCTGTTGGACCACTTCTACTATTGGTCCTGTGCTTGAGGGAACATTTGGGGCCCTTTTTTCTAGCTTGGCCTTCTTATGTTCTCGGTCAAGCTTTTGCTTCTCTTCAAGCACCAAAGCATGGTTGATATCTTCATCGTTCAATCCCATCTTCCTCCAAGCCGCTCTTTTCTCCCCAATAGTTTGAGGAGCCACCGAGAGGCCTCATTCCTGGGTGTCAGCGTCGGTTTCCTTGATGGGCTCATTAACAAGGTGGCACTGGATGTTAGGCTCGTCTTTCCTCTGTTACTTGTAGCACGACGGTCACACCACTTTGCAGGGTTTCTTGAACGTTCTCAGCGTTGAGCTCTTCTTCACCTTCCCCTACTTGCATGATATATGTCCCTACTCTGTCTTCTTCAATTTCCTCCTCTATTCTAGGCACGAGGGTCTCCTTTCTCTCCATATTTGCAAGGGTTATGGTAGGGAATGCTATGGGTCCCTTAGTCTTTTTCTTTGGATGCTTGCTGGAAGATGCAGCCTCTTGCGTGAATGTCACGTGCTTCTTGGGAGTAGGGGGCACAATTTGTTCTTCGGAGGCTATTTTCAACTATATGCACTCTGTGATCTCTTCTAAATTTTCACCCCTCTTCCTTTGGAGTGTCTTCGCATGCAGCGTCGGCACATCTTTCCCTTCCTTGCCAGCTAGGAGGGGCCGATCATCATCCTTTCCAAGATCTCCGCCCTTTTTGCATGGCTTCATCTCATAGTAAAGGTTGAAGATCCTCCCATTTATTATTACCCTTTGGAGGGGATGGATGTTAGGCCTATCGCTGTCATCCTCCTCATCCCTGGTGGCCTTGGCTTTGGGGCGCACAAATTCGCACCTCATCATTCTTTTGTATCGATCCATAGCCTTGGCCTGAATCTCAATTTGTTGTGCGTTGGGGATTCTCCTTAGCGTCACCATGAAATATTTGGTTGAGAATGCGTAAGGTAACTAGAGCCACCCTGACAGATTTCCATCTATAAGCGCTAGGCGCACCACACAGAAGTGTTGCATCATGGCAAAGGTTGTCGTTCCCACCAGTTGATGAGGGAGTTCTTGTGGGATGTGCCACTCCTTCCCAAAGGCCTTTGCGTACCTTTCAAACCACCTTGCACTCTATTCTTATATTTATGCGAGAAGCTAGGGGGGCAGATGAAGCCCTAGTACTTCATTGCTAGGGACTCATGGCTTGGCAGAAACACCCATAGGTGGTCGTCATCGCCATCTGGCACACCTATTTCCTCCATCACTATAAGGATCAGCATGTACCCCCACCGGAAGGTCTCGCACGCCCAATGGCATTCTTGCGCATTCTTTACTATCTCCTCTGCGATGAACTTGGAGACGTTGAACCTCACTCCCTACGCCATGTGGTGGGCAATGCACAAGAATGTTTTACTGATATCAGACCACCGGTCGCCAAGGCAATCCTTGGCGCTTACAAGGTGCGTTGTTGCCCTTGTGCCAAGGTCTTGGATGTCTTTGATGGGGAACGCAAATCCTGACTTGTAGTAGCCCAAGAGCTTTGTGATCCTCTCTACCTCCACATCATCTTCCATCATCTCTCGTATGTCTTCTCCTACGCTAGGTAACCCTGTGATTCTACTAATAAGGCTTGTAGAAATCCTCATGCGCCGTCCAACAAAGTAGAACCGATCGCCATGTACCTGCGAGAAAAGGAAGTGTACCAAGTCTTCCGACTTGCCGAAGCTTGGCAGTTCAAACAGTTGTGCGGCGCCTATGGTTTGTAATTTGTCTTTGATGGAGACATCGAAGAGCACGGCAGTTGCCTTGGTCTTCTTTCTCGTATCTATCATCCAATCTTTGTTCAACTCTTGTATATTGATGCCTGTCTTATGGTTATAGTCCTTAAGCTTGCAAACATGCACGAAGGACACCCACTTCCCCACCATGACATCTAGCAGGTATTCCATCTCTCTGTAGGCGAGCTTGGCACTCGCGACTGGATCTATCTCTGCGACGCTCACTCCATCCACCATCTGCACCTCTAGTTTTGCGACGGCCACTTCTCTCACTACTTGCACTTTCTTCGCATCTTTTTGCTCTTGTGGTGGACCTGTGCTTAGCCGTTCTTTCCCATTTTGAATCTGCTACTGTTGAAGTGCAGCTGGTTGATTCTGCCGAAGCCTGAAATTGTGCCTCTTGTGCTTTACAGTCACAGGAAATGCGACTACACGTTCCGTTGTTGATCTTCGTGCCCTATTAATGGCGGCCTGGTTATCCTTTGGAAACCCTGCTCCCCTATTTCTCCGTCAATTTCTCTCTACTTGCCTCCTTTTCTCCTTAGGGAGAAACACAATCTTCTTTGTGTTCTTTCATTCTCGCTTGGGGAGGTTGTGGGTGACTGTTCTTTCTGGTAACGTTTTCTCGCTTCATGGCTTCAGCATTTTGCTCTATTCTAAACTCTTGAAAATGATAGTAACCCTTCTCCCTCTGCCATCTGCTCTTTTATATGCTAATCTCATCTACCACATTGATGGTTCGCAGAGTTTAGATTCTCAAAATCTGCTAAAACCTGCAAAATCCGCTAAAATCCACCGCCAACTGCTCATTTAATGCAAATCTTTGTTCTTCCGCCATCATAGCATTAACTCTACTACCGGTTTCTTCAATGACGTGACAAATGATTCAAATGGTCCCTTCTGACCAACTATTGGGTGGGTCCCAACTATCACAACAGTCATTATCTTTTACTTTGTTCAACTTGGTGCGACTTTTGCCATCCTTATGGTTACTTGGGCGTAGTGCTTCACATGCGCACAATTCAACCTCCTAGGTTCCATCTCTTCTCGATGTTGTACTTCCTTTCAAGCACGCCTCTCTTTCTTGGTCCATTTCTCTACGCTTTACTGTCTCTTGCTTCGGCCTCCCCTACCCCATACAAATCCTTGCACTGGTCCTCTAGTGCCTCATTGTCTCCTATTGGTTGCTTACACACTGTGCGCCTTCCTTCGTCAATTAGTACTTACCATTTCCTTAGCCTGGCAGTCTTCACACGCGCCCAAAAACTTAGGAGAAAAAGTGACTAGGCTCAACTCACCCGACTGGATTTATGTGGGTGTAAGCACCAGAGATGGTCTCCTGCGGGCCTGAATGCACCATGCTTATTCGAACAACACAAAAGAAACAAAACATAAGAAAAAGATTTGGCTTGCGCCAATTTTATTATAGTCATAAGACAAAGCGACCAACTTTTGACCGGAAAGCCAGCATCAAATGGCGCAAGCGCCATCATAGTGATGGTATACTTTCAATTTGTTGCCGTTGAAATGCCCAGGGAGCATTTCACCCATCAACGTGCATATCTTGCATGCACCAGTCTCCAATATGCTATGGATGCTATAAGGTCCCATCCACCTGATATGTAACTTGTGTGGGTACCTGAGGTACTTAGAATCATATAACAAGACCAGTGTACCTTTTGTAAGCACCTTGCACTTGATGTGCTTATCATGCCATAGCTTTTGGCAGGCCTTCTCTATTTTTTGGCTCCATCATGCTTGGACGCGTGTCTCGTCTAGCGTGTCGAAATCTTCCAACCGTGCGCTTAAAGATACTTGGTCGTCCAATCGACCAATACATGCGATGCACAATGAGGGCACGAGGAATTCCATAGGTAAAATGACCTCTATCAAACACCAATTAGAATGGTGTAGCCTTGTTCAAGCACTTGTATGTTGTGCGATAGGTCCATAATACCACTAACACACGATCATCCCAATCCTTGCTACCAACGTCGCATATTTTTGTGAGGCATGTCCCCAATATTTTATTGAATGCTTCTACAGTGCCATTTGCTTGGGGGTGGTAGGGTGTTGTTTTATGGTACGCCACAATATATTTAGACAGTAGGATCTGAACAGTTTCGTTGATGAAATGTGTGCCAGTCACTAGTCAAGCTAAGCGGGCATCCATACCTACTTATAATATTTTCCCAAATGAATCTTGTTGCTGTGGCGGCTGTACGGTCTTTGGTTGGCGCTTGCTTCGGGCCATTTGGTGAAGTAATTTGTGGCAGCCAGAATGTACCTTGCGCTTGTTCGCCTCGCAGCAGGAGTAATAGGCCCAACAAAATCAATGGCCCAATTTTCAAAGGGCGCCTGGGCAAGGATGGGAACGAGGGGCATCTCATCCCGGTGGTTTGGTTTTCTCATGCGCTGGCAGATGTCACCGTCACATGCTTTGGCATATTCTTTTGCATCATGAAACAAAGTTGACCACCACAATCCTCATTGTAGCACTTTTCATGCCGTGGCTTCTCCAACACAATGGCCTCCAACAATCCTCTCATGCACCTCTTGCAGTACTGAGTCCCGTTCATGCTCTATGACACATCACCACAAGATTTCATCGCATCTCAACTTGTACAGTTCTCCACCAATGAGTTGAAATGGGGTGGCGCGAACTGCTAGTTGCTTCTTCTCTTTAGTTGTCATGGCCTAAGGCACAGATTCGGAGGTCAAAAATGCGATGATTTCTGTTAAGACTTCCAGGACACGTTGGATTCTATACAGTTGCGTGTCAAGTATATCATCTTCAATTGGCATTTCCACATCGTCAAAGTTGATACGGGACAAATGGTCTAGGCTTGAGTTCTGTTTGCCTGGATTCACTATAATAGAAAATTGGAATTCTTGAAACAAAACAATCCATCGGCAAATGCACCCGTGCAAAATGGGCTTGTTCACCAGGCACTTAAGTGCCTCGTGATCAGTGAAAAAGATAAAGGGGGTTGCTAACAAATATTGTCTGAACTTCTACAAGGTGTAAACCATGGCAAGCGCCTCGTGCTCAGTTGTGTAATTTTGTTCTACCTTGGTTAGTTTTCCTACTTGCGAAAGAAATAGGATGATCCATTTTCCTTTCGCCTGGTTGTGCGAGAATGGCACCGATTGCGGTACTAGAGGCATGGATGTGGAAGGGAGTTGCCTAGTCGAGAAATTGCAATATCAATGCACTTGCTAGCTTTAGCTTCAACGTCTCGAAAGCATCCTCTTGCACTGTGCCCCAATAGAATGGGTCACCCTTCTGTAAGAGTTCTAGCGGCGCCGTAATCTTGGCATAATTCGTTATGAACTTCTTGTAATGCCCACAATGCTCAAGAAAGGCGCAGACGTCTTTTTGTGTTGATGGTGTTAGAAAGCTGAAGGATTATTGCAATCTTGGCTGGATCAACAAGCAGACCATCCTTGCAGACTGTGTGCCCGAGAAATGTGCCAAACAGTGTTGTGAAACACACTTCTTGAGGTTCAAAGAAATTTGTAACTCTTTGCACCTTTCAAACATTAGGCGCAAATTGTCATAGTGATCCTTCACCAACCCATACACTATCCAATCATCTAAGTATACTTGGAGGAACTTGTGAATGAAGTCTTTGAATGTGAAGATCACCACTCGAAAGAAAATGGCTGGCGCATTCTTCAGCCCAAAGGGCATCACGTTATATGAACCCCATTCGGTCGCAAAGGTGGTTTTAGGCTTGTCCTCCTCGATTTGGACTTGATAGTATCCTGAAAAGCCATCTAGTAAATGTGTATATCTCGCAACCTGCGACGCCATCCAATACTTCGTCGGCGAATGGAGTTGGGAAGGGGTCGATAATGCATGCGGCGTTCAACAGTCTGTAGTCAGCACAAATTCAAAAACACACATTCTTTTTGATGCTGATGACCATGGGGCTGACCCATTCAAATTCCTACACGGGATAGATGATCCTGCAGCTAGCATGCCATCGATCTCACTCTTGACCTTGGCGCGAAGATTTGGGTTCATCCTATAAGGCAGCTTTTTGATGGGTCTTGCATCGTCAACTAATTTGATGCTCATCTTCCCGAGGGATGGGTGTGCGCCTTTCATATCTTTATAGTTTTGCAAGAATAGGTCTTGAAATTCTTTTAAGAGATCAACAATACACGTCAGTTCCGTGTCAGTCCAATAGGCGCCCAAAGTGGCAATTTTGGGTTCCCCCTCTGAACTGATATCTACCTTGGTAGTTTTTAATGGCACCCGGTAGGGTTCATGCTTTTGGTGTGAATCCTTGACTTCTCTACTGCCCTTGGTTGTTTCTACCCAAAGATGGGTAGGTTCTTCTAGGGCGCTATCCTCAACTTGGCGCAGTAACTTCTTTTTCCCTGTCAAATTCTTCCAGTTGTGCACCTTCCATGTGTCATCATCTTCATCATTAGAGTCACTGCTCAGAATTTGCTCTTCGAAGGTCGGGAGCACTAATCCTTTTTTGCCGAACATGTCCTTTAGGCGCTCTTCCAATATAGCAGTGTCTTCAAACACTGACCTTCGAACTACCTATAATGGCTCAATCAACTCAAGATTCTGCAAAGAAAAGGAGAAGGTATGAACAAATTGTTCCTTTAGGGCATCCCAATCTGTTGTTTCGCGACGCATCTCATTGACTATGTACCACATCCGCGCCCAAGTCTTTAAAGTTCTGTAGAAAGCGTGCACCAATAGATTTCGTGGGGTGTTTTCACCGTAAGCAGTCCATGTTTCTTCGCAAAGACGTACATGTGTGATGGGGTCAAAGTTGCCAAAGTAGGTTGAAATGTCTAGGGCCTCGTTGCTTTTTCTGAACCTGGTGCAAATAGTTGCCTTTACATCCTACCAAGTTGGCAAGCTAGGCTTCTGCACGACCCACCAATGAGCAACAGTGCTTTTCAATGTGTACACTAGTGCGCGCATTCTATCTACTTCCCTTGGGACGCACAACTCAATGTCACAGACATAGTCTTCCACGGGATTACTTCTTTCATGTCTTGGGAGCGCAACAAGTTTGCCCTTACTGAGGCGAAACACTCTTTTTCCCCTTTTCTTGGTGCAAGAGACCCATCTTTTAGGAGTACGATCAATTTGTATCCAGCCCATCATTACTAGTTTTGGCATGCTTTTGCATGCACCAATCGACACTGTCAACCAGTGGTCTCATATGCTTCCTCGACCCATTGGTCGCAAGCACCATTTGTGGTGTTTGAGGCTGACTGTCCATCTTCCCAAGAGAGGATTCCTTGATCATTTGGCTCTAGAATCTTGACGCCTTGCACTATAATGTTATAGATATGGTTGATTTCATGCTCAATGTCCATGCTCTCAACATAGGGGGATCTTTGGTCATTTGAAAGAGGTATAACTACCCTCTCCTTTCCATTTTCAAAGGTCATGTAGCGCCTTTTGAAGCGCATATCTGCATTGTTTGCATAACACCACGGTCTTTCTAGAAGCGTCGGGTAGTTGTCCTACTCTGCGAACTCTATTACTTCAAAGTCAGCCCAAAATTCGGCACCCATGATATCTACAATGACGCTCTTCAAAATTCCAATACGTTGTGCCCGGGTCTTATTTGCCATGAAGAGCACGAGGGGAAGGTCTCAACTTAAAGTTGAACTACCCATCTTCTCCCAAGCAGTCTTGGTCAAGATGTTGACCTTGGCACCCGTGTCGACAAGAACCTCGCAGTCCGACCATCTGTTAATAGTGGCACCCACTAGGAGTTCTTGGTCATATTCAGCATTCGGAGTATGTCGGACTTCTCGCGCCCTCTCCATAAGTGGCACGGCAACCTCAACTTGCTTTTGAATTGCATGCTCTAGGAGCAAGTTCTTTAATAGGGGTAGCATTCCTTCTGTCTGCAGGAGGCGCAGGTTCTCAGTTAATTCTTGTACTTCAGCTTCTTGGCTATCCTGCTTCTTTCGAGAGAAAGTAGCCTATGCTTCTAGGTCTCGCGCTAATTGTAGCTCCCCTTGCAACTTTTGGATTATGCTCATACCTTGTTGTAGTACATCCTTCTGGCATGTTGGGTCTAAGTACGGTGCAGCGTTTGGTTCAGGGTGCGTTATGCATTCATTTTGACCCTTATCCCCATATTCGAGGTGTAACTTAGGTACTGGCGCAACTAGCAGCTGAGTGGTGAATCCATTGCGAGTAGTTGCCTGCACCTTGATTGCCTATGTGTCGACTGCACCTTTGGGGTCCATTTTTCCGTCTTTTGCTCGCTCCTGATCATTCATGCGCCCTTGTCTGCACTAGGCCTGCCTTGGATCAACTTTTTGTAAAGGTCAGAGCATTCTTCGACTTTATGGGGCCCTTTACAATACCCACACGTGGGATGTGTAGGGCAATCGCATTGGTAATGCTTTGTTGAGCCACACTTATAACATGAGCACGATGGGAACCTTCCACCATCGCGTCCTCCACCTCGCCCTTTGGCGCCTCTTTGATCCCGAAGCATGTATTTTGTTGGCCATAGCCATCATTCCCTTGATTTGCTTGTCCTCCGACTACTGTTGTAGCCAGTCGTGCACCCCTTTCCATGTTTTCGTGTATTTCATCAATAACCCGACAATCAACAGTGGTATGAGTGTAGGCGTCGCACAAACGACAATAAATGGTTATGTTGACTTGACTAGCGCATTGCAACAAAGGTAGTTTTGAACGTCATGCGCTTCTTGACAAACTTCGTAGCTTAGAAGCAGGGTGCGCACATTCCTCCATTGGTAGTTAGTTCTATTATGGCCTTCTATTTTGCAGTCAGTGCACCAAAGTCCACTTCGAGCGTCATGCATAGAGCTAGCGGTAAGCTTTTGGAGCTGGGAGGCCATAGATGCAATCTACACCTCCATAAATGGGTTGATCTCAGTGTCCACACTTTCGACTGCCTTAGCTCTAAGCGCAGTTTCAAGTGCTTCTCGAGGGTCTATAAAAGTCTTCATGGAAAGCACTCTTCGAAATGAACGAGCAACCCCCCAATGAACCACTGCACATGTTGGGAAGGGTGAATATTATACGGGAGCTTCAATAGAAGAGTTTTGAACCTTGAATCGTACAAGCGCACACTCTCTAAGAGTCCTTGGGTAATAATTTCTTTTAGCACGGCAATGCTTTGTTCAAACTCCGAAATATCAAATTCCTTCAAGAATGCATCCTTTAAGGTATCATTGTCAACCATGGCCTGGTTGGGATCAAATTTTCTATACTAGGTATGGGTGCGATCAATTAAAGTGGTTGCACACTGAGTAGCCTTGCGCCCTAACTGGGTTATGCCTCATGCGCACCACTGTAGTTCGCATTTCAGCACATGTTCTGCAGCATTTTCCATGTCGTGATTTTCTGGGAGATGCATAGCCATTTTTTAGTAGATCTGCTGCGAGGGGGGGCAGCTGGTACTTGAGGCGCTTGTCCCCCTAGCACCTATCCTAGCAGCGGTTCTCCAATGCCTCCAGCCCTGGAGGTAGGCATTGGTCCCGTCGTTCTCACTAGCACAGTTGATGCCATTAGTGTTGTGTTGCTAGTTTGTGGCACCAGACCACTTCCTGCAGGTTGTTTCCCACCTTGTGTTGCTAACATCGACTGAGTTGGTATGCTCGCATTCAAGTTCTGTTGTGGTGAGGTAGTGCTTAATGGTCTAGAGGTAGTTGCGCTCAACTCCTTGTCTAGAATAATCTGTTCAATAACAAAGCTACAATCTAAGCTTGCAAAACGTCTAAAGATCTGAGTCGTTAGCAGGGTCAACAATCATGTCTATACTATCTTCAAGTGGAGGATCCAGCGCGTGAGCATGCGTCGCAGGCTCAAAGGGGGTAGGCGCGTCAAGCATATCTACATTCACCAAATTTTGTAGGAACTTAGTGATATTCACACCTATCAAGTGTCGAGCTCAGTCCATTGCTTCATTATATCTCTCATCTCTACGTTGTTATTCAAGAGACCTTTCCCATGCCCTTCCCATTCTCTACAGGTCCTCTCGGCACTTCCAAGTTCCAGATCCTCCATTAGTCGGTGTCGTCTCTTATTATAGGCATGTCTTTTGAGCTCCCGGGTGTCAATTTGCTCGTCCCCTTCCATTAACACCTCACCTACACATCCCCCTCTCCCTCTTTGCATAGCTCATACGCAAAAGGATTTTAGCCTTCCATCTCCAAAGTTTCAAAACCCTAATCAACCATTAGCTTTTTGAGCTCTGCGTCGAACTCCTTCATAAACGTGCCTCTAAGGTTGCACAAAAACCAATACTCTGCTTCCTCAGGGCACGAATAAGTTGATACATCAAACTCAAGTACGTAGTTGTTCATAGCTCCTTGCCACCATTTATCCACCACTCTAGTCCAAGTAACATCCAGGGTCCCAAGCCTCTCTAGGCACTCTTTCGTCCACTCATAGCGCCATCCATAACTTATGTGGGTTGAATATGCAGCCAACCACCTGTACACATGCTCCGGTAATTCACAGAAAAAGACCTCATGCAAAGCATCATATAGGTTGTCATGAACCCATTTTCTAGGCTTTTGTCTTTTGCAGGTTGGATGCTTCAATGCAAAACTATCTTCCACCTGTTGCAGCCAGCACTCGATGTTTTCGAGAGAGTCGGTGCATCGTTCTGTCGCACCATCGCAGCAACAAAATTCAACACAGATCCCAACAATGGAACCAAAATGTTGTGTAAAGTCTAGGATCTCGATTTATTACAACCAAGCGCAAGCATGGGATACTCTCTTTGTGCTTAACATTTAAACACTCGATTGCGCTAACATCAATCCAAGTAAGGCACAGGTCTTATGCGCTCACCCGATGCATAGCTGAGAAGGAACCGGGGCCCGTGTTGGGTTAAGCAATTCAATGAAAACTTAACGCAGATCCATAGGCGTAGGCCTTTCTCGGATTAACCCTGGGGAAAGGGTCATGAGACTACTTTTACTCATACTAAACAGAGGCAATTTAAACAGGGATTGGGTTACTGGTGCAACTCTATACTCATCCTCCATACAATATGATAATGACATCACGAAAATTACAGGGATTCCATTAAAGTATGAAAATTAGCAAAACATATGAACCAGCGAAATGCACGAACTTCCATTCACTTATCCCAATCATAAGTATGGCACCACAATTCTCGCATCGCATTAATAACACTATAGGATATGAAAACCGAACACAGCACATTTTAATGCAACACCCTTGTCATTTGTTTAAAGTTCATAGCCAAAGTTATATTCATATCATAATACTTAACCCAGAGGCTCACAGACGAGCTTGGGCATGTACAATTGGAGCCAAAGTGGCCTCCATACTATTTCTAAGCTTTAATGGCCACCAGAGCAATGTTTACAAAGCAAGGCTTCAAAGTCATTATGCCAGAGCTTCACTACAGTTCTTCCTCTCCTCCCTATTTCCTCTTCGATCTCGAGCTCTTTATATAAACCTTTAGGAGCGTCTTTGCCAGGATGGAAGTTGCACGCTGAATGTTGAGCTGGAACTCCATCATCATAACCACTCGCTCCATGACTCAACGAACTCCACACTACACTTGCCACATCTCTTCAAATCTTCGTTGGTGCCCTGAAAATCCGAGAGATGGTTAGCTGCTTGCCAACTGGCGCAATATTTGTGCTGCAACCTCCAGCTGGCTACAAAAACCCTTAGGCTAACCATTTTGCCAAAAATATCTTCTTATGTCGAGGTGGATGTCAAGTTGGCGCGGATCTTCTACTAACAGGTTAGGGGCCCAACACCGAGCTCTAAGCACTTCCGCGCCACGAATTATTCAAGGGTGCAAGTTTTGGGTTATAATAGTAACCATTATGGGTTGTATTTTTGGCCCATGGTTTTGGTACCAATGGTATTGTAAAAATGCTTAGACAATTACCTATTGATGTGCCTGTTATCAATCTAGAGTGCACCCTACTTGAAGATGTGCAAAGTACATCTTCTCTCCAGCTAATACAATGGAACTTCTCAGAGGGTGGGCGCCTCTGTGTTGAGAAGAGCCTCCAGAGAGGGCTGGTTCCCTTATGATTTTGCAATTAAACCTGAAACTATGATTTTTGGGGTGAAAAGAGTAAGGGAAAACTTTGAAAGAAAATCTAAGGGGGGTGATACACCTGAATTGATTAGATCCTCTGAAGTTACTGAAATCAATGCACACATAACCAAAATGCAATTTATATTATGTCCCTAAGCAAAAGTGTTTCAGAGGAAGCGTTGAAAACCTCTTCAAATGATCGGCAAAAAGGATGAGATAGAGAGAGATAGGTGAGGAATGAACCTACAAAAAGAGAAAAATGCTCTAATATATGCTGATGCACAATCAAATACACTATATGCTGCTGTCAAAAATCAGATTCGGAAAAATTAACTCCTTATTGATCACTGGTCCAGCTTAAAATTTCTTTTTCAAACTTCAGGGCCCTTCTCTATGGCTCGATTCAGCTAATAAATAAGCTTTGAAAAATAGTCTAAATCAGTCTAAATGTAGTCCAAAAAAGGGAAAAGGTCAATCTTGGTTAGTTAACTCAAGACCTCACCTCTTTTACAATGCTTTGAATATTCAATAAAATTATTCTCCTTTACAAAAATGTGCATGCTTCTCCAAACTTTGGCGTAGAATATAGATGATGGAGCCAAGTTTGGAAAATGATTCTTAAAAATAAACAAAACTCTCCAAGAAAACTCCAAACATGCATGACCAAGATGGCATGGAAGTGGGCAAAGGAACTTAGGTCAGACCAGTCAACTTCTCCTTTGCATGAAATGTTACACAAAAAGCCAGTAGATGAACTCCTCACGAACTGCTAGAACGTTTGAAACATTTGGACGCATGAGAGAAGCATGTGGCACGGTGAAACAGTGAACAGCGATTTTGACCAGTCCAATAACACGTTTGCATAGGTAAGAATCTATTTTTGACCCTTTCTATTTACAGCTTTTAATTCCTATGCATGTATATTCTTTGTCTTGCTTACTAACCTACCTTATAATCTCGAACTTTTCTATTTATGACTTTTTTGACTGTGTGCTCCTTGTTTATCCAGACAAAAATATGTGCCTTTCCTTGTTCATTCTCTCAGATTTTCTTGTGTATTTCTTTGGTAATTTTCCCCTTGGTTTTATTTCTTTGGTTTATCTTTTCGAACTTTGTATGTCGTGCTTTGCGGACTTTATTCTGCAGCCAACTTTTCCATTTACCTCCCTTAGTCTTCTATTTCCCTTGGAATTCCGTCAAATTTCTTTCCTGCGGACTTTCTCCTATTGACTTCTCTTTTCCCATTCATTTCCTGCGGACTTTATTCTGCTCGGACTTTCTCTCCAGCAAAAAGTTCAAGGAAAGTGTCCATTCAAGGTTCCACTTTCCCGCAGACAAAAAGTCCACGAGAATTGACTAAGACTTCCTTTTGATCTTGTCTTTCATCTTTTCCGAAGGAATTCCTTCGGAGTCTTGTCGAGGCCAATTGTTTCAGAAAAATTGGCATGGCCCATTTCTTTCGGAAAAATTGTAAGCCCATTTGTGTTTATCCAAGTCTCCCGAAAGAATCCTTCAGATTTACCTGTCCATTCTTGTCTTTTCTGCAGACTTTTTGATTTCAATTTTCCAAAGGAATCCTTCGGACAAAAAGTCTGAAGGAATTCCTTCTTTATTTTCTTTCCTTTGCCTTGTTTATAATTTCTTTGGGCTTTTTGAAGGGCACCCGGGCTTTTTGAATGGACCTTCCCAAGGGTTGTTGCCCTTTGGGCTTTTTGAAAGAGTCCTTTGTAATTTTCCCACTTGAAATGATCCTTCCAACTGTCCCAAAGTATATATTCCCAAAGGACCGGTGCCCTTCGAGACTTTTGAAAACATCCCTTCACTTTGCTAGGATACCCTCCGGAAGTGCACATGCCCTTCGGGTTTATTGTAAATGACATTCCCAAAAAAACTTTGCCTTTTCAACCTTGAAGTGGACTTTCCCGAAGGGCACTTGCCCTTCGGGGCTTTTGTGATTGTCCTTCAACTTTTTCCTTCAGACAAAAAGTCTGAAGGAACAACCTGTCTTAGTCAAGTCGCAAAGACTTCCATTTATGAAACGACCCTTCCGAAGGGCAAGGGCCCTTCGAAAATCTTGTAAGTGACCCCTGTTCCTTAAGAAAAGCCCTTCAGACTTGTGCAGTTGGTCCTTCGGATAGCCAAGTGACTTTTCCGAACTTTGAAGATGTCATTTTTCCGAAGGGTAGCGTGAACCTTCCCAAAGGGGTACATACCCTTCGGGATTCCTGGAATGTACCTTTTCCTTTGTAATTTTCTCGGCTTTATTGCAAAGTACCCAGGTTTTTAGTAAATCCCTTGAAATCATCTATCCCTTGACTGGAAAAAACCCGAGAAAATAAACATATGCATGATGTTGCCTTTAACTTCGTGCTTCCAATGAAAGTGAACAAGAGATGTGGCCTTTGAACTTGTTGTAGGTGTCTTTCCCTCGAACAGACTGCATGCTCTATATGGTGGTCGTAGGTCTTCACCCAACTGTTCTTAATACCTTTGTTGTAAGTACCCTTCATTCATGCTTTTAGACCACAGATTGACCAGCTGAAAAGCGGATTAGACCGTTGTAGGAAAGTTTAAAATTATAGGGGTAATAACTTGGCTTTGACAAGCCAAATTACTAACAGTGCCTATATAAACTCGCACATGCAATAGGGGTAAATCAGAACTAAGTACATTTTTGTATTACAAGACGGTTAAGTTAATACAATAGTAAAGGAGGCTACTTTGTTGGGTCTTTTCCCATAAGGATTCCCTAAGTGAAATCTTGTGTACTGTGATATATTGTGTGTGCAAATTCTACTATTCAATTTTAGCATAAAGATTATGTTAGTATTGTTTTTCTTGTATTGGTTTATCGGTCATTTTATCTTCATTTGTTATCAAAGCTAGGTTTTAATTTTTTTGTAAAGTGTTAGGGTTTCATTTACCCATGATAAACTACTTTATGAGTGGGAGCTCTATGAGTGGGAATCTTTGTGTGAAGGAGAATGATGGGAAACACAAAGATAGAAATTAACAAATTCAATGGTCAACATTTTGGGTTGTGAAAGCTCAAGATGGAAAATCTTATTGTGGATAGAGATCAGTGGGTTGTTGTATCGACAGTGCAACCTATAGGTATGAAGGTAGAAGATTGGAAAAAGATCGATAGAAAGATGAAGATTTCAGTCAGATTGTGTCTGTCAAATGTGTCAATGGAGAAAACTTATAAGGAACTATGGGTGAAGTTGGGGACTTTGTATTAGACAAAGTCTCTAGTGAACAAATTATTTCTCCGAAAAATGTATTCATTGAGAATGAATGATAGTAGTTGAACATTTGAATGTTTTTAATACTGTGGTAAGCCATTTACTTTATGTGGAAATTAAAATGGATAAAGAAAAAAAGTGTATTACTTTGCTTTGTTCTTTGCCCGACTCTTGGGATAATTTAGTTATGGCAATAACAATTACTGCATCAACATTAAAAATTGATTGTGAGAGGTTGTTCAAAAGAGAAATAAAAAGAGATCTGGATAGTCAAAGTCTAGAGGTAAATCAAATACTACAACAAAAGGTAAGAGGAAATGTTGGAACTATGGTAAAACGGGGCCTTTTAAGAAAGACTACAAATCTAAGAACGTTGAAAAGCATAAGTCATCTGATGATTCCCAATCTGCAATAACAAAGACCCCGAGTGAAGACTCGGAGGATCTATTCCTGATAGCATCAAACTCACATGCATGCCATGATGTATGGTTGACAGACCTGGGTGCCTCTTTTCATATGACCCCCCACAAGGAGGGGTTTTGTTAATATGAAAAGATCAATAAAGGTGATGTCTTCTTTAGAGACAGCTCTACCAACAAGATTGTTGGTCAAGGAAAAGTCAAGCTAATGTTCAAAGATGGAAGGGTTAAATCCTCCCTAATGTTCTGCACATTCCAAGTTTGGCTAGAAATCGAATTTCTATAAGCAAGATGAATGATGTTGGTGTGCAAGTGATATTTAACAACGAAAGTTGCAAGATGGTCTGTGGAGCCATGGTATTGGCAAAATGAAGCAAACATTATTAGTGGGGTGTAATAGCTTGGTTGTTCCTAAGAATTTAAATGAATCAAATCAAACTCTTACACTACCTGCAAAAAAGACAATGCTAAAAAATCAAAGGATGTGTCATATTGGAGTGAAAGGCCTTCAAGCACTAAAAACCAAAGGTATGGCTGAAGGTATTTCTAATTGTCCTTTATATTTTGACTTCTGTGAACATTGTGTTTATGGGAAGCAAACTCGAGTAAAGTTTCCCAGTAATGCGACTAGAGCAAATGGTATTTTTGAATTTAATACATGTGTTTGGACTTATGAAAGTTTCATCTTTAGGAAAGTCATTGTATAGTGTGTCTTTCATAGATGACTACTCGAGAAAAACATGGGTTTACTATATCAAAGATAAATCTAAGGTTTTCAAGAAATTCAAGGAGTTTAAGGCTTTAGTTCAAAACCAAATAAAAAACAAAATTAAGGTCTTAAGAAGTGATAATGGTGGAGGGATACTGTCCAAATCCTTTCAAGCAATTTTGTAAGGACTGTGGAATAGAAAGGAAAAAGACAACTCAATATACACCACAACAGAATGGAATTGCAAAAAGATTGAATAGGACTCCAATAGATACGGTGAGAAGTATGCTAAGTGTTTCAGGCTTAGAAAGACAGTTTTGGAGAGAAACAATTACTACTGCTTGTTACTTGATCAATAAATCTCTCACATCAACTCCAGTCAATAAGACTCCACAGGAAGAATGGATTGGTAAGAAACCCTCTCTCAAACTTCTTAGGGTTTTTGGTTGTGATGCTTATATGTATATTCCAAATTAATAAAGGACTAAGTTGGTCAACAAATCAACAAAGTGTATATTTATTAGATATAGTATTGGTGTTAATTATATAAGTTGTGGAACCCAGAAACGAAGAAGACTATTTATAACCGAAATGTTATTTTTAGAGAGGTTAAAGGCATTTAAAAATAAGGACACCCAAAGAATGAACCTGAACAATTTCATGTTCAACTAGACGAGAGAGAATGTGTCTGAATTCAAAACAACTGCAGAAGATGAACTAGAAAATGAGTTGCAAGAGGAAGATTCAGATGAAGTAGAGGAGGAACCAAAAGATTTAGAACCAAAAACTCCAATTTTGAGAAGATCAAATCGATGAGAAGAACCAAAAAAACTCTTGTCAATTCTATCAGTTACCGATGAAGACCTGAAGACTCTAAAGGAGGCACTTAGATCAAATGAATATTAGTCTTGGAAGAAGGCAATGGAGGAAGAAATGGATTCGTTAGATGAAAATAATACATGGGACTTGGTGAAATTACCTACAGGTAGAAAACATGTTAGTTGCAAATTGGTATTCAAGAATAATTATAATGTAGAATGAAAAATAGAGAAGTATAAAACTCCACTGGTAGCCAAAAACTTCTCTTAGGTAGAGGGAATTGATTTTGGTGAGATATTTTCCCCTATTGCTAAGCTAAATTCAATTAGATTTATTCTATCCATAGCTACTGCTTTCGATCTTGAAATAGAACAAAGGGATCTAAAGACAATTTTTCTACATGATGAGATTTAGGAAGAAATCTACATGATGCAACCAGACAATGTTATGTTAAATGGAAAGGAGGAATTGGTGTGCAACCTAAAAAGGTCTCTTTACATTTTAAAAGCAATCACCAAAGATGTGGAATCATAAATTTGACAAATATGTTGGACTTGGGGTTAAACGAAGCAAAGTTGATCCCTGTGTGTATTTTAAACAAGAAGGTGAATTTTGTTATCATAGTGTTGTGTGTAGATGACATGCTATTAATTGGTAACAATAAGGAAATAATCGGTCAAGTCCCAATTATCATCTCACTTTGATATGAAAGATCTAGGTGTTGCAAAATTTATTTTGGGCATGAAAATTAAAATAAATCGTGTAAACAAAAAACTATGGTTAAGTCAAATAAAATATGCCAAGATGATTCTGCAAAGGTTTAAGATACAGGAATGTAAACCTGTGAATACTTCTTTTCTGGTTGGTCAAAAACTAGCTATTAAACAATGTCCAAAACACAAAAGGAAATTGAGGACATGTCTCAAATCCCATATGCTAGT
Organism: Torreya grandis; assembly: GCA_037957365.1. Taxonomy (NCBI): domain Eukaryota; kingdom Viridiplantae; phylum Streptophyta; class Pinopsida; order Cupressales; family Taxaceae; genus Torreya; species Torreya grandis. The sequence goes on from JARHVA010001815.1 coordinate 2,051,375, forward strand.
GTTGTTGGAAGTCTGATGTATGCAATGGTTTGTACCAGACCTGATTTATATCAAATCCGAGCAAGGAACATTGGATTCCGGTGAAGAGGATCTTCAGGTATTTATGTGGGACGTCTGAGTACACAATATACTATCAAAGTAATCCTGGTGGAAGCAATACATTGAGTTTACATGGCTTTGTGGAATCTGATTGGACTAGAGATCTTGATTGTCGTCGATCTACCAATGCATATATGTTCAACTCGTTTAATGGAGCTATAAGTTGGATGAGAAAACATCAAGCAAGTGTTTCTATATCCACCACAAAGGTTGAGAACATGGTTGCTACTCATGCAAGCAAGGAAGCAGTTTGGCTTAAATGATTGTGCTCCACTGTTGGGTTCATTCAAAAAGTTGTAAGGATAGATTGTGACAATCAGAGTGCATTTGTTTGGCAAAGAATCCTAAGCATTGTTCATAAACAAAACACATTGATGTCCAATATCATTGTGTATAGGAAATGGTGGAGGAGAAGAAGATACTATTGGAAAAGGTGGACACAGGTAAAAACGTTGCTAATTCACTTACGAAGGTTGTGAGTATTAAAAAAAATTCTTGGTGCAGAAGAACAATGGGCATCGCTGCCCTTAGCTGCTAAAATTTATATTGATGTGAACCCCTATGCAAAGTGTTCAACAAATGGGAGAATGTTGGATATTTGTTGTGAACTTTGCATGTGTTACACCCCTTAGGTACTATATAGCTAGGCACAACAATTGGGGTCTAGGGCATCACCCTGGTTGGGGGGTTTGGGGAGCCAATGGTCCCCAAATTGGGGGTTCAGGGGTGGAAGCCCTCGAGAAAAAAAAAAGAACAAATTCACATTTGGTGATCTCATAGATATTTTTACCTATGGTAACAATACGGGTGGTGTTATGACCCATAATTTTATGAGGAACCATTATCGGTTGTATTCTTGGCCCATGGTTTTGGTACCCATAGTGTTGTAAGACTGTTTAGGCAAATACCTATTGATGTGCCTATATATACTCACACATACAATAGAGGTAAAGTAGAACTGAGAAGTACATTATTGTATTGCAAAATGATTAAGTTAATACAATAGTAAATAAGGTTACCATGCTGGGTTTTTTCCCCATAAGGGTTTCCGAGTTGAAATCTTATGTTTTATGTAATATTGTGTGTGCAATTTCTCTTGTTCAATTTTAGCATAAAAATTCTATTAGTATTGCTTCTCTTGTGTTGATTTATCAGTCATTTTCTCTTCAAGTATATAATTTAAAGCAGAAAAAGTAAAAAAAATGTTGCATACACATACTTTATACATAACTTATGTTCTATGCCTTTTGATGTATAAATTTACATTACATCCAATGCCTTCTGATGCATAAAATATTATTATGTGTTTTTATAAATGACGTACCCAGCCATAACCATATCAGGGGGTATTAAAAAATTCAGTATCTGGTATCAGATACTGTATCCATTTCCATGCAACACTGCCCATAGGTAATTAACTCCATGGCATGCTTTATTAATCCTTATAAGACAGATTGTTCGACAATTAGTTGATTTAATAACCAGTAACCCTGGCCATAACCTAATCCTTGGTCACATGACTTACTAACGTCAGCACAAAAAATTAAAAAAATATTACATACACAGACTCTATATATCTTATGTTCTATGCCTTTTGATGTATAAATTACGTTATGTCCTATGCCTTTTGACGTATAAAATATTCTTATGTGTTTTTATAGATGCCGTACCCAACCATATCCATATCAGAGGGTATTAAAAAAATTCCATTTCTGTATCAGATACTGTATCCGTATCACTGCCCATAGGTAATCAACTCAATGGCATGCTTTATTAATCCATATAAGACAGACTGTTGGATAATTAGTTGATTCAACAACCAGTAACCCTGGCCATAACCTAAGCCTTGGTCACATGACTTACTTAACATCACTCTTTACATCACATATTAGACAGTACAATGTGTATGCATGTATCAAGACCCCTATGCTGTATGCAGCATACATCAAGGTGCCCTGTTTCCAAACTACGAGCATGTTTCCACTCATATAATGATGGAATTGAAAGAAATAAAACTGACAAGAATACCGCAAACAGTTTACATGTCACTCTTTCACCAGTTTGTAACATCTGGGCTTATAAGTAGAGATACAAACCTGTAAATTAGGATATAGACTTCTATATTTTTATCCTGTTAGCAATTTACCCCTATTGTCTTATAATAATGTAAATATCATTTATATAGCAAAGATTCCACTGCACTACTATGAGAAAGTGTGATTTACACTTTAGCCGCCATCCTGATTCATTGCAAAATCACACTCTAGCTACTAAATAGCACTCCGCTTTGGGCATGCCCTTATCTTCATCTTCTGTTACTCAATCCCAAAGCAGTGGCTGTGACTTGATTTGATGAAGTTGCTCCAGATAAACATACCAATGCAGCAGTATAAATATCCTACAGTAATGAAATTTTTTTGTCAAATTTTTTTGTATAAATATCCTATACTGATTATGACATGGAACTCTGCCCATTGTTTTTGAATGCTTGTGGCATGATCGAGACACACAAAATTCCATTTTGTTAATATATTTTTACTTTTATTTTCTTCGGATACATCATACATAACCAAATTTGTTTTTGATAATTACAAAAAGTGGAGAAACGTCATTTCTCGAGGATCTATTTTCTATTTAAGGCATATTTTGCACATTTTATGCAGACTGGAGATGTGCATCATTATTAATGACCAGATGTTAGTGGGCCCATTTCATCCCATTAACAGATAGTCGGAGACACGTGCCCCAGGGTTAAGACTCGTGGGCCTCTCAATCTCCCTTGGACTGGAATATGCGACCTGTTCAGTTTTAATCTCTCTTTGGAGAAGACGTTGGTGCCCCCTCCCTATAAATTTTTAATTGAGGCGACAAAATATCACAGATTTGGCTGGAGCTATAAAAGTGAGTTCCATCCTAATCACCGCATCAATGATGTTTAGTTTGCAATGAAATATATCATGAGAGAATATGGCAGATTTATTGATCACTGCACTTCTCTTTTGTCCCTAGAGATTTAGTGAAATAAATAGCAACCACTCACTTATAGTGCATGAGCAGGATGCACAGCATGCTAAGAAACAAGAGATATTTTTATTGTTTCTGCGTGTATATAGGTATATGGAAGATAGTTTGTATCATAACGTATAACAAAAACTCATGGTTACCAGGAGATGAGTACGGGTAAACCATTTTTCAAAAAACTAGCAAACCAGTACTCAGAGACGGCAAAAAGATATACATAAATATATATGTAAAATTTAGAACAAAAAAAAATTTTGCAGCCTAATATAGCCTAAGAAAAACATTAATAACTCTTTTAAAGTAAAGAAATTTCATGTTAACAAAATACAAGCATAATTATATTGATTTATTTTGGATATCTCATCATATCTAGGGTCAAGTGTACAAAATATATTAACAAAAACAAACATAGAAATGCAAGTGTCCGAGGCCAGTCTCCAAGACACGTTTTGGTGATAGGAGAGAAATCTCTGTGCAACACTGCTGAAATATTTGTTGATAGTTTCTTATAAACTTCTTTTAATGAATAAATAGTATGAGCTACAAAAATATCTAGATGATATACCTGAAAATCTGTTACTTTTCGTGGATTTATATTTGTACCTGAGTCTCTGTTTCTAAATAAGTCAATTCAATCCAAGGAATCTCTCAAAGGATAGCTAACAGACTCCAGAAAATCTTCAACAGAATAAGAATCCCTTTGAGGAAGGGTAAACATCAATTGTATTGAGGAGTTACATAACAGGGAGAATAAATTATAGAAGGGTATAACTTTCAAATAGCCAGCTGGTCCTACACCAGATGCTTTTCTCTGGTTAACTGTCAGTCGATGAGAAACTACTTTCTCAAAATCATGTGCAAGAATTCAGATGAAGAAACAAAAGCCCCTTTTATGGGTAAACAAGGGAGAAAGTAATTATAGGAAGAAGCTGGTGTTGGGTTTTTCCCAATTCAATCAAAAGCTTGCTTCATTAGGGTATGACATACACCTTCCAAAAACAAATCATAGGAACAATGTGTATCATCGTTCCTGCTATGAACTGTTGGGCCATTTGGCTTGAAAAGAAAAATGTTGAAAAACCTTATAGAATAGTTGACTATGTTGTGCGGATTCTTTGAAACAATTAGCTTGATCCTCTGTCATCTTTTGCCAATGCGTCAAGGGAATTCCAAACCTTTTTTTAACATAAGAAGTTCCTGTAAATCCTTGGGATCTGTAATGTAAAGCACATTTTACCAAGGTCCACAAATTTTTCAAGAGACAGCATTCAACACGGTTAAAGGGCCAGTTGAAGACACAAAAGAAGAGTAATGTTGTAATTTACAAGGAGGCTTTTGTCATTAAAAGGACTTTAGTGCTCAAGAAGGACAAGTGGAAGAGTGTGAACAGGAAATGTGCTACAATGGACTCAAAATCGTAGATCTTGCATTAGGTGATAAACACTGAGTTATTGAGCCATATATCACAAGTGTCTGTTTTCTTAACTGAGCCTTCTCCCATCAGCTTTTCATGCCAATGTTGAGGCTGGACCTAGGAACCCTCATGTTGGCTATGATAAGGACAAGAGGGAAGAGGTTAGTGTAAAGGAAAGCCACATTTATCTGGCAATGGCAGCAATGGCATTGGACAATAACAAACATTCGACTTTAAGAGAAACTGGTAATGAAGAACCCACGCAGAATGGCAATCTATGTAAAACAATTTGAATGGCCAACAGGCAAGAAGAGATTTTCCAAGCAGCTGGTACAAGGATTTCAAACTTTCATCATTTTTCCATAAGTTGTTCAATTCAAACAGATCCAAAAGGAATTCAAGTTGTTGAGAGATAATAGCAGGGTAGCGTTTGTCATGAACATCCATAAGGAAATACAAAGTTTCTTACGGAATTCAAGTCATTTAGGGTTCCATACAAATTTTTCCGAAATGTCTCTCCAAGGGTTCCCCAGAGGAATTCCCAGAAGTCTCTTGAATATTTTCCAATGTTCACCAAGTATGCAAGTATAAAATCATATAGAAAGAAAGAGTAAATTTTAGCCAGTGATGTAATGAAGACGAGAACATTCATTCCCTTGCCATTATGAACCTCGGACCATCCACCATTTTATTTATATCCATACACCAGTTTACTTTTGTTGATTCAGTCAAAGTGAGATGACATATAGAGAGGCCATCCAGGATATTCAGATAGAAGGTAGCAGAAAACTCAACCTGGTTAGACCTGCACATGTACTCTTTTCATTTTATTATAAGAACCCATTGCAAGAATATTTGTGCCAAATGATGTGTTCTAATGCATTATGCATATTGAAGTTAAAAACAGCATCTCTTCCTAGGAAGAAGTACTGAAACAACTGTCCATACATAAAAAGCTTGCATGGTTCACTGATTGCAGAGCACTTTGGAGGGGCAACATTACAATTTGTCCTGCCCTGATGTAACTCTTAGAAAAAGCTCATCCCAAAGGAACTCGACCCAGAAAATGTAATATTTGAATGTAGCGATCAGGAGATAAACTCTAAAGGCATTTTGTATGAATAATGAAAATGTCATAGGGCTTTACCAGAACTTCTCAATAAACTCAATCTGCTCTTATATGGAAACCATTGCAAAATTTTTCACTGGTGTAATTCATATAAAATATGATAATCATCACTAATTTCATGTTTTTACTGAGTTGACAAAAACAATGCAAGGGTACTAGCACCACCTACACAAATATACATATTTTGGAGAAGGAATAGAAATCACACGATTACCATTGTAGTTTTGTCAACTCAGGGAAGATGCAACACCTTCATAGTAATTTCATCAATATGCCAAAGGCAACTCAGGTAAGATGCAACAACTTCATTGCGATTTCTTCAGTATGCCAATCCAATTCATGGAAGATGCAACAAACCTTCATTGTCATTTCTTCAATATGCCAGGAAACAGAGATTTTGCCCTTATAACAGAAAAACACCACACATTGATTTGGAGAGTGTAACTACGCAACTCAAGATATGGTTCCACAAAATTCAAATGCCCGATAAGCTCAAGATTTATCAATATTGACTGCATCAAAGAATTGGGCCATGTAACAAAAGAAATACATCCTGATAAGGGAAGAACGATATACTATTAGAAAAGTGGGAGCTGTGAAAATGATTTCAAACCCTTATTGTAAAGTGTAAAATAAGTTTCGCACATACTATTTATGTGCTAATTGTGTTTTGTTGATGGCATATCTGACTCCTGGATTTCTGCATTCTAAGTTGGAGGAATGTCACGACGCTATCTTTGTCAAATCCTGGGTATAATCAATATGATCTGACTTGGCAAAGCCCATTTCGGTGAGAAGTACAAGAATAGCGATGAACATGGGAGTTGACCCTCTACCATGAAACCAAATTATTATTATTTCTTTTATAACAAATACTTAGCATAGACACTTGCACAAGTTAGGGAATCATGGTTTGGCCTACAAAATTGATCCTCCCAATACCGCAATTACTGATTCCTAAAGAAAGCAAGCAGAAATACTAGGAGGACGCAAAGAAGGGATACAAAGACATTGCTATATCAATTTTCATAATACATGCATAAATTGATCAAAAGCTCAATAAATATAGGAAAAGGCCATTCTCAAGTTCAAAATGCTTACATATTTATAATACCCTTGAATATGGAGTATTCTAGACAATAATTCAACCTATCCTGCAAATCACTCAAGAATCAACACCTGAACTGCTAATTTTATGTGCAAAGGGAGACAAAACAAATATTTTACCGAGGGCAACTAGTAATGAGAAGGTGTGAAGATAAATTTAACTAAAAATATTATTTTGATATAATACAAGTAGGCTGTGTAATTTTTCTTAAGGTGGTGATTTACAATTAGGCAAATTCACTCCAGTGAAACTATTTTGAATATATCGAATTGCTAGACAGATTTCAATATGAAGAGCGAGATTAAAGAATTAGTTGGTGACTTAATATACTCTAATTTAGATTGTGCAAAGTGATCCTAACTGTATACACTATTGAGGGGCACAAGCTAAATATCATGTTATGACTAGGAGGATAGTTGATGAGTGGAATGCTGCTGTTTGTAACAAGCACATTTATATTCATAGAATACTCAACGTATATTGCATCGAGCAAGAGATTGACACAGATTTGTTGTACAACAGGAACCAAATTCAGGTATTTTAGGATGCAAATAAGATTAAACAAATATCACTAAAATAACAATGTTTTAAAATTAAAAAAACAAAATATTTTTAATATACAGATAGAAGGAACTGTCTACTTAGGAGATTGTAACCTGGTTGGACTAGATGGAAACACCCACAAGCATAACAGAAAATTAAGAAAAGGGAGAATTGAAAGCTAATCATATTTGATCTATAATTAAGAATTAAAAATCCAAAAGTTTATCAGAATTTATCAATAATTAAGAATTAAAAGATACAATACAAAAAATGTGACACTATCCAGATTACTAAATCTTAGACTCCTCTACTTGCAATGATATAAGAGATGAAGATACTGCCAGATTGCAAATGAGCAAAATATCCAGTCTGCACCACTGGGTAGGCAGATTGGCAAGGCAAGGTTTACTCTGGAGTTTTTTCAGAAGGTCGAAATTGAAAGGGATACAAAATTAAAACAATATATAAGTAAAGTGCAAAAGTTCCCTTTTTTCCACAAGTGGATGCCACACCTTAAGTAGGTATGCAAGCTACGTTGGGACCTTTATGTTTAACTTTGCATAAGAAGATGAGTAAGTTTTGTAAAAAACTGAGATTATGCAAGTTTGTTCTTTATTGCAAAATCAGGCTGGATAACTTACTTCCTCTGATGTGGCAACATCAATGAATAACAGACATCTTCTATTGAAGAAATGCATTATAAAAATCCATTTCAGAATTCACCTAAGAGGAAATCATAGTTTTGAACTTCCAGGGAAGAAAGAGTCCAGATCAATATGATAAAAGAACATATATGCAAAATTAGCTGTCTAAAGCACATTTCCCATATGTGGCAAGATCAATGAGTGATGGATATTCTAGATTAAATACATGAATTATGACAAAAATCCCAGCCTATATAATGTAAGAAATATATATGCAACAAAGATATTATTGGACTAAAGAAATCAATCATGCAAAGCTGTTGTAAAATCGATCTTAAGGGGACTCGAAAACCAATAATTTTAAACTTAAAAATGATAGGCTTTTGGAAAATTGAAAAAAAAGTCCCAACTTATATAATGAAAGAAATATATACTCAACATGTAACAATCCGCCTAATTGCTCTTAGAAAACACAATAATTTTTTTTTTACTAAATATTGGTCGTTCATTCAACCACGGTTGCTAGAATATGTCAGTCATAAAATCGGCAACTTCAAGTAGTAACAGTTTCAACATTTTAATACTACAAGCAATGGAGTAAAATGGATGATACAGAAAGTTTACCATCATGCTAGGGACATTAGCACAATCAATCAATCGCACGGATTACTATGAAATCAAGTCTACCCTAACCTAGCCTAAGGATCTAGACCCGATGCCCCACACAATCTTGGGCAGCCTACAATCCGCTCCTCGGAATCAGGGTCCAATGTAATTCTCCTTTCAATTGTGATGGTCTCCTCCATGAGACATCACCACTGAAGGGATTGGCACTCTAAGCCAAACAGGGAACAACTAATCGTGACATAGGTGAGCTTTTAAAGCTCAGGTCTACAATCCCATAGCTAAGAGACACACTCTTAGCATAACATCCTACTAATCCAGGGTTGTGTGCTTACCCAAGCACTCTCACATGAAAACCTAGATATAAGTAATGATGAAGGAACCTACATTCCTAATTCCATAGAAAATCACATGTAAGACACAACTAAGTATACAACTATAGCACATAACAGTCGAACTTAACATTCATTTAAACTCACAAGATTGTATGCACACACACATTTTGTCCTACTAGCTAATATAAACATATTGCTCAAGTAATAATCTAAAATCATTTGAACAGTCAATTTAGGTAAGAGTCTATATATATATACATCTACAATATGTACCACCCGGGTATATACATCTAAGTTGAAATATCCTATGATCTCCCATGCTATCATAGTTCATGATCACTCTGCCCAGACATTATTAACTGTAACTTATATATTTATTTAGGTATGGGTCAAGATATAATGAATACAGTATGCACCACCCGAGTACTTTTCGTACTGTAAAACTCTATGACATCCCATACTATCATAGGTCTTTGTGTTTGAGTATCCGACTCAACACCAACAACAATCTTACACCCAACCATAATAATAAAGCAAGTCAGGATTATACTATCTGAGTATACCTTCAAATAACAATCCGAAGAGAACATAAACTCTAGGTACTGTTGACAATTCTTCCACAGGTCAGATTGTCTCTTGCCATTCAAAAAGTTCACATCTCTAGCCAAGGAAGAAATAATACATTGGGTAGATGTAGACCAATTGAAATACTCATTTGCAAAGGCCTTGGCTACAACAGGATTTCCTTCGGACAAAGACAGCTTGATTTCACATAGCTTCGGAAAAGTTCAAAGGACCGTTGCAAAATTTTGAAGGGACACTCAAGAAATCCGAAGGGTATGTTATCCTTCGGAAAAGTTATCTGCAGAAAATCCGAAGGAAGGAGCTTTGAAATAAGTCCAGGAAATTAGCCAAGAGTAAAGAGATAACAAAGGATATCTTCGGACATAAGTCCGAAGGAATTCCTCCGGACTTTTTGTCAGAAGGAATACTTCGGAGAATTTGAAAAGGAAAAGGTCCACAGGAAAACAAAAGTCCGCAGGACACCTACAAAAAACCCGAGTGCCCTACAAAAAGCCCAGGTGCCCTACAATTTTTTCGAAAAGCCACAGAGGAAGGACAGAAGCCCTTGCGGAGGGCACTTGGTCGATGGCAAGACCTTTCCAAAAAACCCGAAGGGCATTCTGGAAGGACACAATCCCTTGCGAAGGGCACTTGATCAGTGGCAAGACCTTTCCAAAAAAACCGAAGGGCATTCTGCCAATGGTAAGACAAACAAAGGACAAATTCCTTTGTCCGAAGGAATTCGGGACAAAGAAAAACCCGTGGAAAAAAGTCCGAAGGCAAAAGAGCAAAACAAAATTGACGGATATCCTTCAGACAAAAGTCCGAAGGAATTCCTTCGGACTTTTTGTCCGAAGGGTTAATGCGGAAAAGTTGGCGAACACAAAGTCCGCAGAAATTCAAAGGACACAAAGCCCACGAGAAAAAGTCAGAGAAAATCAAAGGGAGATAAAACCAAGGGGAAAACAAAAAGCCCGCGGGAAAAAAGACTGCATAAATTCAAAGGATACAAAGCCCGTGGGAAAAGTGAGAACACAGAAATCCAATGGACACAAAAGCCGAAGGAAATATGATGACCAAAAGAAAATCAAAGGGAAGACCAAGGGACAGAACATAATTCCGAAGGAATAAAGTCCGCAGGAAATGAGTGAAAAAAGAAAAGTCAGCCAGCAAAAAGTCTGCAGAAAACCAAGGGGAAGCCAAAAAGTCCGAAAGAAATGGATATCCTTCAGACAAATTGATTCCTTCGAAAAGTTTGATCAAAGAAGGGAAAGTCCATGGAAAGACAAATACAGACAGAGGTCAAGAAGAAGGATTCTAGATTTAGCCAAGAGAAATCACGGACAATTGGGCCGAGAGAAACCCATGCACAAACAAAAGACAAAGTTAATGTGGAATTACATGCAAGCAAAAGCTAATTATAGTTGACTAGTCAAGGCTTTAGTTGACTGGTTGTTGAATTCAAGTTTATCTTCAAACGTTCCGACTCAGCCTTTCAAACATTCCAACTCGGCATCCAACGGATCAAGTCAGAGTTCTAAAAATAACATTGGCGTTGGATTTCATACATACTATTGTCATCTCATACTTCCAAACGTTCCAACAGTTCATGAAGAAGCTAAAATTGACATTGGTGTGGATTTCCATGCAAAGAGAGGTGGGCGTTTCAATAAACCCAGACAAGTCCACTTCCTCTAACGCCAAGGAGCTTCATGCAAAGACAAGTCCACTTCCTCTAGCGCCAAGGAGCTTCATGCAAAGACAAAGGGAAAACATATTTTATTGAAAGGCAAAGTCAGTCTTGAGTTAATCTAAGTTGATCTTCTTATATTCTTCAACGCCAATCTCTTGGCTTTTGTAGTTCTCTATATTAAAGGCTTTTCAGCCTTAGATTTTTTCATCCCTCTCTTGGCAAGACCAGACTCTGCCATTGATGAGTTGTGTAACCTCTTCAATCAATAGAAGGACTGTACTTTCAAATTTCAAGTGCTGGCATAGTGTATATTCATTCAGCAATTTGCATATGTGGTAGATTTCTCTCCCTTCCCAAATTCTGATTCATACCTAGTTGCTAGCTTATCATATTATGCAGGTCATGTTCAGTGTTCTTTATGTCTTTTGTTGACGCTGTAAGTGGATGTTAGGTGGCTGCAAAGTGTCTTGTATCAGACCTCTCTCCATCGATGGTTTTCCCTCATGTTTTGGTCATTGGATCAAACCTTCTCACGAATTATTTATGCATAGTGATCGATTGAAATTGAAGGTCTTCCTTTTCCCTTGTTTGTTCAGTGTTCAAGGTTCCAAGTAGAGTGGATCAATCTTTTGGTGTATCACCATCATTAGGTAGGATTTCCCTTTCAAGTTTCTTTCTCCCTTTTTCATGGTAATTTCGCAGCACAGAGTGGAGATCCATTGATACATCTTACAGGAACCAGCCTTCTCTGGAGGTTCTTCTCACCATTGAGGCACCCACCCTCGTGAGAAAATCCCATTGTTTCAGCCAGATAGAGGACTAGCCGTTTCGCGCACATCCTTCGAATTCAGGGCGCAGCTCTAGGTTGACAATAGGGACACCTCACAATGCACTATGTTATTCTAAAAATGTCAAGTCACTTGCACATTCAACTTTCTCACGAAATATACCACATACAAGTTTTCATCCTTACAAGATGCGACAAACTTGATCCTACCAACAAGTTTGCATAACAGTACTGTGCTACATAAAGGCTATTTGCTTTCACTAGCATTTATAGCAGATGTCATGCTAAGGAAAACCTATCAAGGCTAGATCCTATGCCCGCACTCACTTACCGATCTGCCATACATATCTGCTATGTCTCCTACATGCGCAGAATCAAGGCTAAATGTAGTTCTACTCAAACTACTAAAGGTATAAATGTTTACTCAAAAGTTCTTCATATCAACGCATACAAGAAAAAGGTATAAACACATTCCTTTATTAAAAAGAGAAGACTCAATGGTCTTTACAACCCTATCACTTACATCAAAATATGTATAAGCTAGAATTAGTGATGTCCAACATCACTCTCGAGTCCTCCTATACTATCACATTAAGAATTTTAACTGCATAAAGAAAGGGTATCCACTAGTTTGTCCCTTAGGCCAATGTATAACACTAAATAATTCCAAACCATAATACCATTTCACTGGTGTAATACCTACATATATATAGGTTATTTATCCATGGAGCAATTATGCTTTTGCTCTTGCAACCATACTACTTGAAAGTCCTTACATAATCATACCGTTCAGGTATACGAATCCAAGATCTTTAACATCATATATCAACTATCAAAAAGTACTGCTCGACGAAATCACACCAACCGAGTATGATAACAACCAGTCTATAATCACTTATTTATTTAATAAGCGATTATAGGATTACTTTGCACAATAACAATCTTAATTTCTCTTCTAGGTGACTGAATTTCCACACAATTAAGACTAGAGTTTCATGTCTTAGCAGTCGTAAGTAGTTTTGTAAGAGACACTCAAGCCATTACTTAGTGTATGAGTACTTAGGTTCATATATGCCTATATATAGAGAGATAAATTAAAGGGGTTCCAAATTCAGATAAGCCATCCCTAAGGTGTCTCTCTCTCTCACACACACACACACATATATTAATAAATATATATATACAATCACAAATATGTATCCATATCTAAACTCCACGCCACACTTAATCCATCAATTTATGGTTTGAGTCTTAAATTCAAGTCACTATTTATACATAGCTATCTAAATCTAGCACTCAGCCCTCTATACAGTGCTTAGTCAATATATGAGTATATACACATTTACAACATTATAATGTTTTACCTTTTGTTACTATACAATCTGCCAAAGTAGTCGCTTATAGACATAGGGTATTATAATATATTTTCTATAGGTTGTCATATCCTTATTAGTTTGCTCAAATCTGGAAAAACAATTTCTTCTACTTACTAAATTTCAACAATAACTCATCACATTGCTTATATAAATATATCCATTCCGTGTATAATTTATATAAATACATAATGTTTGCTATTCAAACACAGCTTTATAATGTTTTCTATTCATATACATCTTTTTATTCATAGAATTCTTGATATTCAACTCGTTGTATATAAATATGTAAATGAATATTCATACAGCTATCTTCGCTGAACTCTATGTGTTTTAATCCCTGTAAGTATATATATAAATATACATACATAACTCTATTTTATACCAACTTCGAAATGTATAATTTTTTTTTCTAGTGTATGTATATTAACAATTTTTTTTTCTTTGTTTCTATATAATATGCACTGTATAAACTTGGTGATTAAAATGTTTCCCTTAAACACAGCGATCTCCTCGGTCCTAAATTTACACAAACCCAACGTTACCACTAACTTGCCTTTGCATATCTAAAATTCATGGAAAGATTCTAAATCCAAGTTTTATAAATTTAGCACTAGGCTTTTATTTTGTCCTGAGCGTAGACCCAAACCATGCAACGATATTTCAAGCTACATAGGCTTCTATATAATTTTCTCTACAGCCCGTCACAAGAAAGTTATTCCACTCTATGTATTATATAACCAAAATATTACATCCATCTAAACAGATATCATACCCTCACATTGCACTACAAAACAAACAAGAGCAAGATCGGGGATATCATTTAACATTCCCTAGTTATCAAATCAGACTTGATTAGATCTATTTTTTTTTAAAAGGCTACACATAGGTATATTAGACACAGGTATAATGAAATAGTTCTATATAGCGCTATATTCTCATATCTACCCATATAAGTATATAAATCTATATAGATTTCATACTAAGCATAGGGAATCATTTATTTCTTCAAATAATAACTGCATAATTCTTTCCTCCTTATTGATTATTTCATTCTACAGAAAATAAAACAAACATGTAGAGAAGAAACTCATGTCGTATTAATTGCAAGTCTGAATATTTCCAAGCATCCGTAGGGTGTGAAATCTCCTCCAGATTGTACCCCAACATTTTTTTTGTGCAGTACCATCTTCCTTCTATCCTCACGCCATATCCAAACTTCCTCATTCTTCACACCTCCCTTTCCTTCCATCAATTCACAATAACGTAAAATCAAATATGCACCAGCTAGCATAATTGAAACTCGTGACAGAAACAAAGAAAGTTGCTTTCACGATATAATTGTTAAATGCAGGAAGCAGGCGTGAAGTGACTCGCTCTCCCCGAAGGAAACACGACCACAGTACATATACATTATATATATGCCCTGTCCAGACATGGAGATAAACGCATATTTGTAGTTTGTTGAAAACGCAGAGGGACTTTTTGAGTCCGTTGAAATCCTTGACGAAAATAGAATGTCGTTCTATTTGAATTGAAACTACTAAGATAAAAGAATGGTGGTCGTAACGCTCATGGGTTGAGTTTAAGAAAAGAAAAAGAATAGAACTTGATATGGCAGCAACGTTAATGCTGCCGGACCAAAAGGCTCCCCCCCAGATTCGATTCCTAAACGTCCTCATAACAAGGATTGCGTGAAGGAAATGAAGAAGGCATGATCAATGACCCTCCTAGAAGAGGCAGTCATCCCCCACTTTTCTTCTACAACCCCTCATTTATAAGATTTTTATTTCCATTAAAGACTGGGACTCTGCTCACCATGCATAATTGTTTATTCACCTTTTCATTAAGTGCATGCACCTTTTATTCCGTAACCAACTTGCCTTTCTTAAAATATGTTAAATCACTTAATTGGACTATAAAAAAAAACTCTCCGCCACATTCCCCATTGCAACATAAGGCTATGTGGACCAATAAAATTAAAGGTTATTACTTACAATTTCATGCATGGAAAAATGAAGACTAAGTCTATATCATCTTAAAGGTAGTCCTTTCGATACTTCAAGTTTATAAGTATTGATTATTTATTTAAGATATATATATATATATATATATATAAAAGCTAATGATTGTTCCTAATTAAAAGATAATTATATTTTTAAAACGAGTGTATCTATAAATAGATTATCTATTTACATATGTCTTACTGTTTTGACACCTTGGATATCAAGAAATGCTTAAAGACGTTTATAAAAACATTTTACTAATTTATACAGATTCATATATTTATTATGGTATATAGTATACTATATTTTGATATTAATCTATATAATATCAAAAGATACAAAGCAAATATACGAAATTTTTACATTATGTAAATTACACAATAATATCACTGTCCCAAACCAATGTATGTCATAACGCTCCAAGCAATGATAATCAGATAATAACCATACTAATTCACGAATTCAAAAGTTATAAGTTATAGGATGATATCGGGATGTGACACTACAAATATATTATTAGATTAAAGAAAACAATCATACAAAGCTGATGCAAAATTGATCTTAAGAAACTCAAAATACAAGAATAAGTTTTTTAAATTCAAGAGAAAAGAGTAAACTTTTTAAAAATTCAAGGAAAAAAACCTCCCATGAATACAATGGAAAAAGAAAAATATAACAGAGGTCTTAGATTAAAGAAATGTATTATAACAGAGCTGTTGCAATATTGATTTGAGAGGATCTCAAATAGGAAGGAATTTTTTAATATTCAAGAATAGCATTTCCCACCAGTCTAATGGAAAAAAAATGCAACATGGATCTTAAATGGAAGAAATGTATTATGACAAAGCTAATGCAAAATTGATCTTAGTGGAAAACAAAATATGCACATTTTTCTCAAATTCAACAGAAAAACATCCCAACGGTTATAATGAAAAAAATTAATTAATGCAAAAATGATCTCACACAAACTAAAAATAGTACCGATTTTTTAATATTCAAATAAAGTCGAGACCAATCTAGCGAAAGAAAAGCACAGAGATCTTTGATTAAAGAGATTTATTGTCACCAAGCTATTGCAAAATTCATCTTAGAGGAACACAAATATGTAAAATTTTCACAGATTAAAAAACAAACAGAGTTTTAATTATAAAAAAACCAAAATTGATCTTAGAGGAACTCAAAATAGTACGATTTTTTAAAAGTTCAAATTAAATAAACAATCGTGAAAAAAAAAAAAAAGGAGATCTTAAATTTTAAAAAAAGTACTGTGACAAAGCTAATGCAAAATTGATCTTGGGAAAACTCAAATGGATACGAAATTCCGGAAAAGTCGAGGAAAAATTAGAAACCACTATAATGAGAAAAAATAATGCAAAATTAGCTCTATAAAGCACAGTTGTGTAAAAGACTATTATAAAATCGAAACGAATATAAAAAAAAGTGAAAAACGCCACAGAAATCTTCGACTAAAGAAATGTATGATAACAAAATTATTGCAAAATCGATCTTAGAGGACGCCAAAATTGTACGTTTTTTTAAAATTCAAAGGGAATATTGTCTAGAGCAAGCTAATAAAGGAAACAAAGCGTTAGCGTAAATACCAAGTAAAATCCGATGAAGGTCGTGAAGGATTCCACATATACTGTCCCTTCACGCTGGTCTGAGACTCCAAAAGCAATTCCTCTAGATCCTTCCTTTCTTCAATAGCCATGTCTGAACTCAAAACCCCCAAACCCTATAAACTTCCAGTAAAAAATTGTCCCTCCTATAAATTCCGTAGTTAAATAGATTTTTTAAGTACACTAAAGACCAAAACCTTCAAACTCGGGCAAATTACAGTAAAACACTTCGCACTCCTTTAGATTTCCGCGGTACAACACCCTGGCCTAAACCACTGACTAGTTATAAGAACACCGCCGAAATTCGGGTATCTTTTCATAAATTCAAACAAATTCCGCTAAACTCTCATAAATTTCATTAAATTTGCGGCGTTTCGATCCCCGATCTCGCGGAATGAAGTAAAGGCCTTTGAATTTTTCCAAGGTCCACTTTCAGGCTCCTTTTGTAATTTCAAATTCAGAAGCCCAAGCAAGCTCATTGTTCTACCCTCCAGTCACGAGTCGTCAGTGGAAAATCTAAAAAACTTGGCTCCTTCACAATGCTAAGAAATATTTATGCCGTTTTTCCTCTCGCAAGGTTTTATTTGAAATCTACATTTGTTGCAATCCTATCAACCTGATATGGTTACCTGAGGATTTAGATTCTAAACTCGGACGAGATTTTTACCCTCGTCTCGTAAATATAAAGCGATATCCACAAATTTAGGCAGCATTGGAGGAACCGAGATGATATGCTGCGGGAGTTTGATAAAATTAATATTTCTATAAATAAATTAATAATGTGGTCTGCGAGGGACGTGGTAGCGTTTCAGTGCAACAGGGTGGCTGTGGGCGAATATTACCGTTGTTCGCGGGTTTCGATCTGTGGACGGTGAACAAGAATCAACGGTGGAAGCCTTATCCGCAGTTGCGGGAATCGTGATGATGTAGGGCACCTGGCCGGACCGTAATGGTTAGTTCTTCCGAGCATAATGCGACAAAAGTGGAGACATTTGTAAAAGAAAATCAACGCAATTGGCGCGTTTGCCACTGCTTTAGTGCCACGTCCGTGAGTGTAGAGGTGAAGAAAATATGACGGAATCCACATGACGATGATGAGCTGGCCAATGTCCTACGATTCCATTCCGCTTTAGACGGAGTGCAACGATTGATTGTAACTTTGTAAGGGTTTGTTCAGGTGTCACGGGAGCGGTGGAAATACTTGGCTCCACGTTTCCTACTTCCACATTGTCTGCTGCTTAGTAATAATCCTTTTAGAGTGGCGGGGTGCACAGGTTATGTTCGAAATGAATGAAAAGATTGAGGAGAGATTTGTTTATAGAAGTCATGTACGGAGAGGGGAGCCCTACCAAAGAAGCATACTCATCATAGGTGGAATAGTTTTATTGGTATACGTAAAGGTTGGGGTATATTAAGTTTATATATTATTATTTTAATAATAATAAAGAAATTAAGGGGTCTAATTTTTGAATATAATAGATGTTAAAGAGATATTAAATTCATATAATATTAAAAAAGATTAGTAGAGTATATTTAAAAGAAATGAAAGTATAAAATATTGTGGGAGGAGGAATTCTCACTAAAAAATACAAAATAATGATATAGAATATAGAATAATCATAAAAAAATCATACGGAGAGAAGTGGAATTATCCACATACTAAAGTCAATCTTCTTCCTCTTTGGGAAATAGTGCTCTTTAATGATCACAACGATCCAACCTCGAGAGCACCTATCAAATCCAACTTCAATTGTTTAGTTTTTGAAAGTCATTCAATGATCGAAATCAGGTTTATATATTGTTGTAAATTGAACTTTCTACTTAATATGAGAGTTTTATTTATTTATTTATTTGATTGAATGCTTAAACATTAGAGGGAATCGTTGAATTACATAGAATGTTGACATCTTTCTCGTATTTCAAGAGTAAACATATAGTGAATTACAATGTTGAATAAGCATACATCTAAATCAATGAGCTCCTTGGTTAAGCAACCACGATTAAGAGGTATTCGTACCATCAAAATCATCTCGAGCACAATCTTGGTCATAATTGCTTGATAGTCTATGTTGGGTATGTAAAGGAATTTTTACCTTGGTGGATGGATATAAGTAACCATCATCTTCACCAATTGGACTACAACCCTTTCAATAAGATTAAGTTTTACGATAGGTAGATATGAAAATTTTAGAGTTCTAAAAGAGAGACTAGACATCCTTGATTTGAGATAATAAAGGCGTATTTAGGGGAATTTTAAAAAAAAATTAAGTTACATTAAACGAGAAAAGAGAACCAACTATTATGTTATTAGGAGGGTCATTTCTATTATAACGTCGCCTCTATTAACGTAAGGATTATGGTATATTGGATTTATATTTTATCGAAGTCAAGCCTTCCAACATATGTAGTTTCTATAAACTAGTGATTTTAAAATGAGACAAAATAATGTTTAAAATATTATAATTTTTTTTGTAAATTTTTAGATCGATATTGATCAAAATTTATGAAGTTTTACTTTTTAATAATTATGATGTGTCAACATAGTAATTGTAGACATCTAAACTGACCATCGATAACCTTCAATCAGGGTTTTGACCCAATTCTTACCAAAATGCACAATTTGACCTAAAAACACTAAAACATGTTAAATGAGTTGAAATTGACATATTCAAGTGTCAATTTTGGTCAGATTATCACTAAATGGGGCAATATAATTTATGGGCTAGCTAATTTTGATCAGATCATTTCGAGTCAAAATACCAATTTTGCACTTGCGTGCTTTGGATTGCTCTTTTCTGTGAAATCTCTTACACAAGACATGTGCCTTTGTTATTTGGTGTTGGCAACATTCTAAATGGGATAACAGATCCAACACATATGGGATCACATCATAATTCCAATCCAATCAAATTTTGGGCCAATAACAAAACACTCTGATCAATTTGATTAGTTTGTGCAGAATTGCCAAGGTTTTGCATCAAGGTGCTTAATCATGTTTTAGGGTAATTAAACTAAATCAAGTTCTTAATTTAATTTTCCATGAGAGTTGTTGAATATATTTTTTTGAAAATTGATTTCTATTAACTGCATCATCAAGGGACCTCATTTCTTGGGAAAGCATCCCTGGACCACAAATGCCACAAATATCTGAATCAAGCCACCTCATACCTCATCAATGCCTCTCATGCCTCTTAAATGTCTATTTATCCCAAATATTGATGAGTCTATTTATGAATTTTAATTACATAATTGGATTAATCCTTAGCCACACATTTCAATTTTCAGATGGACGGTTCAGGTCGATTCTAGTCATTTTTCAAAATCTATAAATAGGAGGTCTTGCCACATGAATTTTAAGCTTGGATAATGCAAAGTTATAATGTTAAATTGATTCCAAAGCCTCATGCAAATTAGTGTTACAATGCCGAAATATTGAGCCAAGCCAAAACCAAACATGGTGTCAAGAAGAGATGGAGGTAGCCACACTTCATTGATGCAAACTTCATGAGCACAAACCGAGTAAGCTACTACAACAAGCATTTTGGAACATCCAAAGAAGGTGAAAAAAGTTTTCTTTCACATTTTAGTTGTGTTTTCTATTTTTGTTTTGTTAACTAATCTCCCCCTAGTAACTAAGCCTAGAGATGTTATGATAGTGTGTTTATTTCATTTTGATACTAACACAATAATAACCATCCTCTCTTGAGTCAAATTCCTAGTTCACAGTGAGTACATTATCAAATGAGTTGAACCTTGATGTAAAATTCATATATATATATATATATATATATATAACAAGGAAAGGGTCCTCATTTGTCTAAAAAACTAAAAGATGGAGTACGAAAGAACAAAGCAAAATAGTTGTCCAATACTAATACCTAAATACAAAAAGAAGTTTTACAAATACCTATGCAAGAGCCATATCATCCCATAAAAAAATATATAAAAGAACATGCATACAAGATCTAACTAATACAACCAAATAACATAACACAAGATAATCTAAATCAAAAATCAAAACACAATCCCATTAATAAACATGAGTTTAATATCTCGCAACACTGTCTTATAAAAATTATTCAATCACACACATAAAAGTATCATCTACTAACAAAACCTAGAAGATCAACCATACCACACGATTAGAACCATTGAATGGAATGTAAGAACTTCCTTCAGCAAATTTTACTTAAGTGGCCTTTGTACATTCCAAGCCCATAATTTTAAAGACAACCCATTTTAGAATGGGAACATCAAATTTTTAAAAGTTAACCAAATCCCAAGTATTGCATTGAACAGAGGCAGAGAACCTCTTCAACATTCAAAGGAACGTCTTTAGCACCCGACCGACTCAGGGTCGTATTGTCCTTACCCTCCCAACATTTTCAGCAACTTATCCTCTTTTAACTCGAAACTTTTGAAATCAATCCGACCATGAGCAACTTGGAAGTATGTTTACGGTGATTTTGCACACCCTGCTGAATGAGGTCAGAGGTAAGGTCATCGTAATTGCAGGTATCAAGATGCAGTCAAAAGTGGGATCTGACCTCTTCAGTGTTCCATCTCCTTTTCTTGGCATTCAACACATCACCGTAACACATCTTTGATATAGTAGTGAGCATAACGATCTTCTAAAGCATATTGCCATTAAGTGGACTGACGAATCAATCTCCTCCAGAGCAGTCTCCATGCCTCGACGGTTGGTTTTCTTCTTCTTCTCTACTTCCAGTTTCCATTTCCCCTTCTTCATGCGAGCTTCACCAACTGAAAACTTCGACCCAAACGCTAAAGAACTGACGTAGGGAATGATTCTGATGCAGAGAATAACGAAGGAGCGTGAGAGAAGGCCATCCAAATTCCCCGCACACGTCTCAAAACCCAAATCAATGAGGGGATAATGAATCTCGGGCATGTGGATGGTAATCCATCCCACAACCATTTGAAATGAACCTAAAAGAGGTCTCCCTCAAACTTAAATACGCCATCATTTATGATGATAACTTGGAAGCTCGTCAAAGTATTAGAAATTTTGGTTAAGATCCTTTTTAATGATGTTGTCGAGCCCCTCTCAGATTCTTAGCTTTGGTTAACAATCACACAACGATGCTGCAAAATTGATCCTAGGGACTCAAAACACAGGAATTTGTTTTTATAATTCAAGGGGAAAGAGTATATTTTTTAGTTAAAAAATAAAGGAAAAAGACCTCCCTTGAATACAGTGGAAAAAGAAAATTGTAGCGGAGGTCTTTGATTAAAGAAATGTATTATATCAGAACTGTTCCAATATTGATTTAAAAAGGATCTCAAATAGTATGGAATTTTAATTAAAAAAAAAAGTGCAACATAGATCTTGGAACGAAAAAATGTATTGTGACAAAGCTAATGCAAAACGGATCTCAGGGGAACACAAAATATGCACATTTATTCCAAATTCAACAGGAATAATAATCCCAACAGTTATAATGAAAAAAAATTAATACAAAATTGATCTCAGACAAACTAAAAATAGTACCGATTTTTCTAAATTCAAGTAAAACAAATTCCAGACCACTCTATCAAAAAAAAAGCGCAGAGATCTTTGATTAAATAAACTTATTGTGACAGAGCTATTGCAAGATTGATCTATCAAAAAAAGCACATAGATTTTTTATTAAATAAATCTATTGTCACAAAGCTATTTCAAGATCGATCTTAGAGGACTCAAACTTTTCATAGATTCGAAAAAAAGGCCAAAGTTTTATTTACAGGACTCAAAATAGTACAATTTTGTAGAGAGAAATCGACCAAACAGGTCCCCTCTTTCATGCAATTGAAACAATATAAGGATACTTAGGAACAGAGGGTACATTAGACCACCATTTATCATTTTTACATGTTTATGTATCTTTTTTACACAGAATTCATATCAACAAAGCCCCTTTCACAATAAGTGGAAGCAACATTTATCAATTCAAAGGTAGGGAACATATTAAATATTACCACGCATGTAACCTTTTTTTTTTTGGTCAATATTTTGTTTGTTGAGTGAATATCTAGTGATGAGCCCATTTCATATAAAATAGAGGCAACGAATTCTGATTTAAGAGAAGCAACATTTATCAATTCAAGGCTAGGGAACATATTAAATATTATCACGCATGTAACTTTTTTTTTGTCAATATTTTGTTTGTTGAGTGAATATCTAGTGATGAGCCCATTTCATATAAAATAGAGGCAACGAATTCTGATTTAAGAGTAGTAGATATATTAGACCCCCATGTTTCATTTTTGTGGTTTTTGTTTTGATGATTCATTATTAAAGTGAATTCATAATAAGAGGGCTCATTTCACATTCAATAGAGATAATATTTTCTGATTTAGGGGTAGAGGACACATTAGACCACCATGTGTCATTTTTGTATTTTCATGTTTTCTTTCTAAAACGAATTTGACTAAAAGGGGGCCTTTTCACATGAAATTGACACAACAAAGGAAAAAAATAGACCATCATGTGTCACTTTTGTGCATTTGTATTTTTTTTTGGTAGAGTGAAATCGACTACGTGGGGCCCCTCTTTCTTACAATTGATATAACATAAGAATATTTAGGGGAAATGGACACATTAGACCACCATGGCTCATTTTTTTGTGTTCATGTATTTTTGTTAGAGCGAATTTATGGTAACAGAGCCCCTTTTATATGCAGTAGAGATAAAGTTTATAAAAAAATTGTGTTGTAAAGAAGACCTAAGTGAATAGAAGACAATATGAGGCCCAACACAAGGGGAAAGTGTACTGAAAAGAGTAAAATGTGTGGACTTGGACCAAATGTGATAAAATAAGACAAAAATACAATGGAAAAGGGTCTTGTATCAAAATTAGGTTTCTATAGGATCCACAAACAACTTAACTAATTTTATACTATTTTGAAAAGGGTCAAGCCACTTTTGGGAGGCTTTGAAAATGGTCAAGGTAGAAAACCCATGTGTTAGGTTGTGGAGCTAAAAGCTTCAACTATGCAGACATGGAGGAGGTTGCTGAGTTTCAGGGATACCGGCGTCGGCAGTGTAACCGACGTCGGTCATTTACAGTGCAAAAGGGCAACCGGCATTGGCAGGAGGTCGGCCGACGTCGGTCGCCTGTGGCGGTTCCAGAACTGTTCGTTGCACGAACAGTTAGTTCATTGAACCGAGTGTTTGCATGTAAAAGGCTATTTTTGGTCTTGAGTTGTGAGTCTTATTATTGTAAATTAGAAGTCTAAGTTATTGTTTAAGTGTGGAATCTATTTATAGACCCATTGGCATGTATTGTAAGGTGTGTTGGATAGCCAGTGTGCTAGTTAGAGTTGAGCAAGTGTAGCTCCTTCTAGTTCCACATATGAGCAAATAGAAGAAGGCAAGGAAGATCCTTCCAAGTGTAAGATCATTTGAATTGCAGGTTGTTGCAAGTTCATGGAGAAGATCTACATGTGTAAGTAAGATCATTTGAGTTGCAGGTTGTTGCAAGCTTATGGGAGATCTACTTGAAGTACTTTGAGTACTTGTGTACTGGCAGGGTTATTACTGACTGGTTGGAGGTGAACACCAATTCTGTGTTTGAGTTGTGTGTTGGGACCATTTTTGGTAGGAGAGTGAACTCTTGATTGAGAATTACTGGGAGCCCTTGAGGTGTGTGGGAAGCCTCATAGAGGTGGAAGAAGAAGTGGCATCTTCTTTATTGTATTTTCTTTCTAGATGAGTATTAATACAGTTTGTGTTGTCTCTCATATTCTGTGTCATTTGTGAATTCTAGTTACTTATTGCTTCTGATTAATTTCGCATGTTTAGTTGCTAATACAAAGTAATCATATTGTGCTCTTATTGAGGAGCAAGATCCTGACAAGTGGGATCAGAGCAGTTTATTGTTCTTGATTCTCTATCAACTGGTATCAGAGCTTTTGGTTGGGTTACTAACAGGTGTTTCAGATCTGGTTAGTGTGTGTTGATTACAGGTTACTCACAGGAGTTTCTGTTTGAGTGGGATATAGCAATGGCAGAAGAAAGTAAGCTACGAATGGAGAAGTTTAATGGAAAGAACTATCAATTATGGAGGATGCAGATTGAAGATTATCTGTATCAGAAAGATTTGTACTTACCGTTGGATGGGGTTGCATGCAAGCCCACGGATATGAAGATTGAAGAATGGGATGTTCTTGATCGGAAGGCTCTGGGATCTATAAGGTTGAGCCTTGCATCGTCTGTGATTTCCAACTTATCTCAGGCTAAGACAACGGTAGAGTTGATGGAATCTTTGGCAAATTTATATGAAAAACCCTCAGCTTCGAATAAGGTATTTCTTATGAAGCAATTATTTAATTTGTAAATGTTGGAAGGTGGATCTGTTCATAGTCATCTTAGTGATTTCCATGGTTTGGTAAACCAGTTAAGTTCAGTCAATATTGTTTTTGATGATGAAATTAAGGCTCTCTTAATCTTATGCTCATTACCTGAAAGTTGGGAGATTTTGGTAATGGCAGTTAGTAATAATGCGTCTGCTTCAAAAATCTTAAAAGTGGATGATGTTGTGAGTGTAATCTTGAATGAAGAAATTCGCAGGAAAAGCACAGGTGAATCATCAGAAAATGCTTTGAGTGTGGAAAGCAGGGGAAGGCAAAGAGAGAAGATCGAGCATGGGAGATCAAAGTCCAAGATAGGTAGGAGATCCAAGTCCAGGTATGGCAGAATAACCTGCTGAAAATGTGGAAAGCAAGGGCACTTAAAAAGAGATTGCAGGTCGGATGAAGATCATCATGAAAGACATGAAGAAGCAGATGTTGCAGATTATGTTGCATAGGATGCTCTGGTATGTTTCTTAGATAAAGTAGAATCTTGGGTTTTAGATTTTGGTGCCTCTTTTCATGCATCCCCAAATAGGGAATTTTTTCATGAGTATGTCCAGGGAGACTTTGGAGAAATTTATTTAGGGGATGGTAAGCCTTGTCAGATGGTTGGCAAAGGGAAAGTGAAGCTGAAATTGTAGATGGGGAACACATGGGTGTTGAAGGAGGTCATGCATATCTCAATAACTCTCACAGCGGACTCTTGGAAGGTTACCAAGGGTGCACTTGTTGTAGCAAGAGGTAAGAAAGTAGGTACGCTTTATCTATCTACTTATATTACTGATTCTCTTTCTGGTTTATCTACTTCAGCTGTAGATTCGAAGATGTGGCTTAATAGGCTTGGTCACATGAATAAGAAGGGGATGCATGTTCTTGAGTCAAAGGGTATGCTTTCGGATTTGAAAAGCATGAATCGAGATTTTTGTATGCAGAAGAAGAAAGTGATGTTTCTTGAAAAATCTGATGTTTGTGACAAGAACATGAATGCCTTGGTTTTCAAGGAGAAGATGACGGACAGAGATCAGCGCAAGAGGCTGAAGAATTCTGAGCAGAGCAAGGTTGATATGGACAAGGGTTTGATCCAAAAGGAGCTCACGGGTAAAGGTCATCGCTCACAAGTAAAACATAGAGACTGACGTCGGTTAAAAAACTGGCATCGGCATCCAGACAGGGATCGACGTCAGTGATGTGCAGCCTGACATCGGTGACTTCAGACAGATAAACACCAGCATTAGTCAGAGAGAACCGACGTCAGTGATGAGGCAGTCACATGGAACTAACGACGGCGATGAGGCAGTCGCATGGAATCGACGTCGGTCAGATGCAGACTGAGATGTGACCGGCATCGGTCACTGAGACGGATTTTGGGCAGATAGCAAGCTGTCAAAGAGTTTCAAGCGCCCATATGGAGGACTTAAAGGGTAAGTAAGCCTCAAATTCGTCATTTCCCTTCTTTACACTACTTGTTGCTCACTGATGGTCAAGAACCAGGGAGTTATTAAAGAAGTAGAGTAGGTAGATCTAGGAAACAGTGGGAGCTTGGCATGGATGAAGGATGTGATTCCTTGGAGAAGAACCAAACGGGAGTTTTTGGGTGGAGTTGCCAGTTGGAAGAAAGCACTAAAAGACGAATGGATGTTCAAGATAAAGAAGAGCGGGAATGGACACGTGAGATAGAAGGCTGGGGTATATGGTCTTGTGTAAGCTGCAGGACAATGGAGGTTTGACCATTGTGTTTCTCTTTACCAGGTTGGATAATATTAGCTACATTATCCTGTTACTGTATTGTGTGCTTGTTGCAGGGTTACACATATAGGGAGTTGTTGAACTAAAGGTAAAGCTAGTTCAGAGGTGTCATGAAGAATCTGGGAGTAGCAAGATTCTTTGGCATGAGTGTGTTCTAGGGATATGAAAGGTCACAGGTTGCCTTTATCTTCAGATGATTGTGTGAAACCGGTTAGCACGCCGATGATTGGACAGTTCTATGAACAGTGTTCTAATTCACATAATGAGGTTAAGTGCATGGTATGTACTAGACCTGAGTTTTCCCAAACAGTGGGAGTTGTCAGAAAGTTTGGAGCCAATCCAGAAAAGAAGCATTGGAGGGCAATTTAGTGGATTCTCAGGTATCTGAGAGGGACCAGCAGCAAGTGCACATGCTATGTAGGGTCAAGTTATTTTCTACATGGGTTTGTAGATGCGGATGTGGTAGGTGATTTGGATGACAGGAGGTGCACCACAGGATTTGTGGTGGTTGGTCTTCAAGAGTGATCTTGAAGAGGGATACAAAGCCAAGGGAACAAACTATATGATGTAAAGGTACAGGTACAGTTGCAGCTGTTTATCTTCAAGTGAGAGATTGTTAGGTTGTGGAGCTAAAAGCTTCAACTATGCAGACATGGAGGAGGTTGTTGAGTTCTAGGGATACCGGCGTCGGCAATGTAACCGACGTCGGTCATCTACAGTGCAGAAGGGCAATCGGCATCGGTAGGAGGTCGGCTGACGTCGGTCATCTCCAGGCAGACAGGGACCAACATCCGTCGCCTGTGGCGGTTCCAGAACTATTCGTTGCACGAACAGTTAGTTCGTTGAATCGAGTGTTTGCATGTAAAAGGCTATTTTTGGTCTTGAGTTGTGAGTCTAATTATTGTAAATTAGAAGTCTAAGTTATTGTTTAAGTGTGGGATCTATTTATAGATCCATTGGCATGTATTGTAAGGTGTGCTGGATAGCCAGTGTGCTAGTTAGAGTTGAGCAAGTGTAGCTCCTTCTAGTTCCACATATGAGCAAATAGAGGAAGGCAAAGAAGATCCTTCCAAGTGTAAGATCATTTGAATTTCAAGTTGTTGCAAGTTCATGGAGAAGATCTACATGTGCAAGTAAGATCATTTGAGTTGCAGGTTGTTGCAAGCTTATGGGAGATCTACTTGAAGTACTTTGAGTACTTGTGTACTGGCGGGGTTATTACTGACTGGTTGGAGGTGAACACCAATTCTATGTTTGAGTTGTGTGTTGGGACCATTTTTGGTAGGAGAGTGAACTCTTGATTGAGAATTACTGGGAGCCCTTGAGATGTGTGGGAAGCCTCACAGAGGTGGAAGAAGAAGTGGCAAATTCTTTATTGTATTTTCTTTCTGGATGAGTATTAATACAATTTGTGTTGTCTCTCATATTCTGTGTCATTTATGAATTCTAGTTACTTATTGCTTCTAGTTAATTCCGCATGTTTAGTTGCTAATACAAAGTAATCATATTGTGCTCTTATTGAGGAGCAAGATCCTGACAAGTGGGATCAGAGCAGTTTGTTGTTCTTGATTCCCCATCACCATGAAATACACACCACAAGATATTAGTTGGAATGTTATTTACGGTTTTTCAATCGTCGAGGTTTGTTATGTTCGATATTGTTATTGTTTAATGACCTAACAAATATCAAGATAATTTGACTATTCTCTAGTTTAACACAAGGCCCTAGAAATATGTTGTTTTCCTAAAAATTATATGTTGTCATCCAATAGGGTTTTTTTTAGTAGTGAATATTCACTAATTCACGAATATTCTTATTTTAGGATTTTGGTTTTGGTGATTTTTTAGGATCGACAGATGGGACCGGATCGTCAAAATTCTAGGGACATTTTTTCTTGAGGGGGTCGGCTCGCCAACCCTTTACAACAATATATAATATTACCCTTACGTTCGTCAGATATATATAGTAGATCCCCTGAGTGTCTGACCTATACCAACCAAGGGAACAATCAAAACCGCAAACAGAGGAGCATAAAACTGAACAACAATGAACAAAGAAAATGAATGACAGTACCAAACAACAAGCCAAACCGGTCTACCGAACGAAAGAGCTGAAACCCTGAGATGAACTACATGGATGAACGATAGAACTTAACAACACTATAAAGCGATAGAGCCGAACAATTCAGTCAAACAACCCAATCGAACGACCCAACTGAATGACCCAGTCGAATGGCTCAGTCGAATGATACAGTCGAATAACTCAGTTGAATGACCAAGCTAAACAACCTAGCCAAATGATGCAGCAGAACGACTCAATCGAATGGCTCAACCGAACGACCCAGCTGAACGATCCAGTTGAACAACCCAACCAAATGATGGTGCCAAATGACCAAGCCAAACAACTCAGCTAAATGACTTATCCAGACATCTAAGCCAAACACATAGCCAAACGATAGAGTTGAATGACAACACCGGATGGTAGAGACACATGACAGATCTAGAAGCCAGTGAAACCTTTCTATCAGACGATAGTGCCGAATGGGAATATCAAACAAAAAAGTCATCATGGTATATGGTGGGAATGGTAAAAAGATAGGTCAATCATCAAGAAAATCATCCATATTATCTTATTTTAAAAATCCAACCAAAAATTCCACACAATCACAATGCATTCAAAATCTAGGTATTTTTTTTTTAGTTTGTCTAAAATTTGACTTTAATTGTTCAATAATATTAAAACAATTTTACATGTAGAAATCCCCACTATTATCTCCCAAGATAAAATTAACTAGAGTAACATATCGCCCCCTTAAGATTTTTCTGATGATGACATACCACCACTCGAAGACGCTCCTCTGGTTTTCGATGAAAATGATAATGACACTGAAGTGGTAGAAGAGATTGGACCATCTCACCAAACACAAAGTTCAGCTGAAACATCCACTAGGAAATCTTCTCGAAGAAAAAGAAGTAGATGGACAATTGGAAGGTCCTTTAAGGTGGATTAGACGACAAAATTTTCTTTCATAGAACTTGTAGAGCCTGAAAATGTTGATGATACTCCAAAAGAATGCATGTGTACAATATGTAGATGGAAACTAGGAAAAAAACATAGAATGCAATTGAAATTAGCCACGATTGAGAAATATTGTGAAATAGTATAATAGATAGTGAAACACCTAGATGGAGTGATAACAAGAACACACTGGTAGAAAATTGTAGAAGAATGCATGCATGTAAGATATGCACAAGAGCATGAAAATGATAAGAAACGTTGAAAACATCTTGTGGAGAAAAGGGGAACAATTGAAGCAAATTTTGAAAAAGTCAAGTAGTCCCATATAAAGGCAAAATACATACAGTTCTCTACTATATACCATATTCTAAAAAAAAGTAAATCTATTTTTGATTTTTTAGATTATAAGATTTTGTTTCAACATAATGGATTTTTGGATATTCTAAAATCACATTCATCGAATAGCAGTGCTTGGGAAATGGTAAAATGTCTAGCAATGGTTGACATTGAAGATTTGAAAGAAAGTGTTCAAAAATCACTGTTTATTTCATTGTCCATCAATGAGGTCACAACAGTTGACAACATAGCTTGGGTTTGCATTCATGTGTATACTTTTGAGAACTATTCAAGGCAACCTCATCCTCTAACAGTTCATAAAATGATAGAAAATTGCAATGCAAAAAATATTCACAAATTGGTTGTATCAAATTTGAAAGATAAAGCTGGAATGGATGATTATGCAATAGCTACGAAGCTGGTGTGCATCAGGGTTGATAGTGCATCAGTTATGCAAGGGCATAAAAATGGTTTGTGTGTTTGGTTGCAAATAATAGTTTCCCCATATATGATTCCGATTCACTACATGGCTCATAAGATGAATCTTGAATACAAAATGGTTAGCAAATTTGGTAATGTGGCCAAAGTGAGGGAGCTCATTTGTGACCTACATGTTTATATGTCAAGCAGTCTAAAAAGAATTTTAGATTTCCAAAAATTTGCAATAGGAGTGACTAATGGTAAGAAACTGTTGAAAGATGTTGATACAAGGTGGATTTCTATGTATGAACTTGCTTGCCGAATTTTTTAAGAATATCCATAATTAGTAGGATTCATGTATAAATATCGTAGAGAAATTGATAATTCAAAAGATTTGTTGTACCATTTAACAGATTTGGAAACACTGTTGACTTTATGTGAAATTCTTCCAATGTTGAAGGAAATGAATTATTTAATGAAAGTGCTCAAGAAAGGTCCATTTATATTATGGACTTCATACGACTGAGAAAATGAGTATGTCAATCTCTTGACATACTATACACTTCGAATGAAATGTTTCAAGGCCTTATTTTTAGTAGTTGGCAATGTTTGACCAATTTACAAAACCCTGACAATTATTTGAAGTTGAATATCAATTATCTTGTTTGTGTCGTTAATGGAAAGGAGATTCCAATGCACACTTTCTACAAAAGACTTGATGTTGTGGGAGCTAAATCTGAAGAAATGCCCATAACACATATTTTGTATGGCACTACTCTATCTGAAACCCGGATGAAACTAAGTATAGTTTCACAAAACTTAGTTGCAGAGATCAGATATCGTTTTCAAAAGGATGATTTGTTGGAGGTGATGGTAGTTGTCAATCCCATTTTCTAAAACAGTAATAACAATCAAAAAATGGTTAGTAAATTATTTCATAAATACATGCATTGTCTTGTAATGCATTTTTGTAGATTTGTAGAGGCGAATGGAGTAGAAATTAAGGGTATTTTGGGAAAAGATTTATTGACATCCCAGTCAACCCATTTTGGCATTACAATGTTTGAACAATATCCTCTTCTACATGAACCAACAGAGAATGAGGCAATTACAAGACCGTGGAAAAAACTTTATCCTAGTAGTATATTGCAAAAAAGTATAAGTGAATATTTTTTATTATATGAACTTTGTCAAACAATGATTTTGAGCTCAGTGGAAGATGAAAGAGTATTTAGTGCATTATCGTTCATAAAGTCAAAACTTTGAAATAGATTGGATAGAAATTTAAAAACTTGTTTGAGATTATATGTTTCCCGTTATGCAATGGACATGATTCCATATGAAAGAGATATGGCAACATGGAGTTATCTAACTGAAAGAAGAGGCGTCAGTAATATAGTGATAAATAAAGAGGATGTAAATAATGACACTGAATATGGCACTGACACGGGGGATGCAAATGTCATTGTCGATGATCAGGTTAGTGGAGAATTCTTTCAACTACCAGAATTTTAGAAATAAAGTTTCTGAATTTGAATATCACATGTTTATCAAAAGATGCAATAATTATTATACGTTTTCTGAAATTCATTTGCTTGTTTTTTGCTAAGTGCTGAATGTAAAAGATTAATATATTGTCATTGTGTTAGGGGGGACACTGTAGGTTAATATGATTCTTTATGTCTTTGATACATATTTTTTATAGATATTATTTTTTTCTTGCATCAGAACAAGTTCTATGATACGGGTAAACGAGCCCATATTTTTACACCCAATGCATAGCGTGTTTAGACAATGATGCACTATGGTCTTGTCTATCTTCTTTGACCTTGTCACAATACACAGGGGATCTTTATTTTCTAAATCATTTATGTCTTCATGTTCTTACAGTCGACTAAAATATAACAAACTCAAATAAATCAATTTGCAAGTACAAATTTATTTAACATTTGACTACCCAAGTCTACATTTTAATTAGAACACTATATGTTCCTTTTTCATTTTAGCTTAAGATTTCAATTTAATTCTATAAATTCTTGTAATTGAATGAACATAGTCATAAACATTGTATATTTCCTGTAACAATGAAATCACTTTCGTGATATATATATATATATATATATATATATATATATATATATATATATATATATATATATATATATATATATATTGTGCATACACACACACACACACACATACCCTGTCTTCTACCTATGTAGGGTATATATAGAGTATATATGAAATATATACTCTCATATATATATATATATATATATATATATATATATATATATATATATAGGTGGTAGACACGACATATATATAGTAATATATAAAGAGTATATACAAATATATATGAAGTATATACTCTTATATACAATAGTGTATATATATCCTCTATATAAAACAATATATATAGGGTATATATATACAATAGTGTCTATATATAATAGTATATATAGAGTATATACTCCTATATACAATAGTGTGTGTATATATATATGCCCTATATAACTTTTATATATAAGTTATATACAGGGCATATATATATATATATATATATATATATATATATAGCTATATATAGGGCATATATATACCTTATATATATATAGCTTTTATATATAGTTATATATAGGGCATATATATATGCCCTATATATAGAGCTATATATATGAGTTATATATATATATGCCCTATATATAGGAGACATATATGCCCTATATATATATATATATATATATATATATAGCTCTATATATAGGGCATATATGTCTCCTATATATAGGGCATATATATGCCCTATATATAAAAGCTATATATATGCCCTATATATAGCTATATATAAAAACTATATATATATATATATATATATATATATATATATATATATATATATATATATATATATATATATATATATATATATATATATTGCCCTATATATAGAGCTTATATATATAGGGCGCACACACACACACACACAATGGTTTATAGGAGTATATACTTTATATATACTACTATATATACCTCACATAGGTAGTAGACAGGGCATATATAGTACCTCTTTATATGGTAGTGTAGGCTATCTACTCCTACAGAGTAGATAACCTATATTTAAAAACTTGTGCAAATGTTTAGAGTCCTTAACACTCTTTTTAGAATAAAGTGATCAAATAATATATAACCTTATCTATACACATTCTCATAACATTAAACAATCCATTAACCTATTCTATAGTTCATGATCACAATCGATTATGCATATTTTCAACTTTGATGAATCCTTATTATTATTGACTATCGAAATACTATCTTCAACACAAACATCTACCAAACATGAATGTGTTTTTCTAATGGCCTTAAAAGCATCTCAAAACATGATTTACTCAAGAAACAATCTAAATATAAAAAAGAAGAGATCTTCCATAGAAAACTCATTCTTTTATAGTAACATACAATAACTATTATCCATTTTCTGAAATGCATTTATGTGTTTCTTGCTAAGTGATGACTGCACAAGATTGATATATTATCATTGTATTAGGTGGAACACTTTTAAAAGGAAGATGTTGACATTAATTTATTTATATTGAGATGTGAGTTTCACAAGTGCATCAGAAATATCAAAAGAGGGCCTACTAACACCATTCAAGTTTATAACATCGTAAAATTCAAATTGAAATTGCAATTAAAACTCAATCAATTGATCACATCATATACAAACTTGAAATTGTCATTCATTATTTATATTTTAAAATAAAACATTGTTTTCAAGTATATAAAAGTTTAAAATAGAATTTCAATTACTCAGCAATTTTATCAACCACTTTTTCCTCTTCTTTCACAACCACTTTCTCAACTACTTTCTCAATCCCAACATCATGTATGCCACTGTTGTCCTTCAATATCCCTGCCTTTTCAAGATCCATAGCCACAACATTAAGATGTTCAAGATTTTTCCTATACTCTTGTCCAGCGTTTCCTGCAGAAAGCAGACTTGGATCAACAAATGTTTTTTTGCTTAAATAAGGCATCGGGATCCCATCCTTGCTCCTTAATGATTTTTCGTAGTGCATTGTTTTGTTTATTCAATAGAACAAGCTTCTCCTTATATTGACTGGTAGATTGTAAACTTTTTCGAGCATTTTTCAGATGGACATTGAGGACCTCAGCTTCTTTCTTCAAATTCTCATATTTTGCCTACATTTTAAAATGTAATGTAATTAGATGTGAACAAAATTAAGAATGACATGAAAATTGATTAAAATGAATATACATTAGCAAAGCTTTTTCCTTATCCGCATTCACAATCACAATAAGGTTGATGTCTTTCACCCATTTATTAAAATATACTTGGGCTTTTGCATTCAAATTCTCCACCCTGTTAAGCATGATCATCAACACATTATCATTTTAAGTATTAGCAACAGTAACTGATCTAGATTTAGCTTTGGCAAACAAAGCATCCATCTTTGTGGGTTTTTGTTGCACCAATATCACTCTGAGTGGTTGTGATAACATTCATTTATTTATTTTATCAGAGCCTTCACCTGAATCTCCCACACACGTGAAATTTTCAACTCATCAATTACTCCCTCCTGAAGACTAGCAGTAATACTATTTGATACCAAATTGTTTAATAAAAAATATGTAAGGGCATCATCAGACTTTACAACATTATCTATTGGGGTGGGACTATCTGGTGAAGTGCTTGAAGGTTCCACTTCCTACTGAGCAATCGCTTGCATCTCCTTGGATAAAATCATGTGGATTGAAAGCAATTCCAACTTCAACAGCACTATCGAACCCCAAATATTCATCGTCAAGATCAATTTCTAGCAAAGAAGTCAATCCCTGTGCACTCGATAAACCTCCAACAGAGAAAGAGGGGAATTGGGAACATGATATTTGTAGTGTTGTTGTTCATTGTGGTGGTGTTAATGGAAGAGCCTTCCCCCTTCCATGAAATGCGTTTTGGGACGGAGGTGGTGGCATAATCTTCTTCACAGATAGAGGATGCGCTGCAAAATGTGATTTATTTTAGAAAACAAATAAATTGAAAAAACAAATTTATATGCAAAATTGAAATTAAAAGTTTAATACTTGTATTTGGAGACAAAATATTCTCTAATATACGTGACATATTGCGAGTGACAGCCACAGGGGTGTTTTGAGCTGCTACATTATGCAAACATTCAGTCTAAAAAATAATAATCAAAATCCAAAAAACAAAAAAAAACAAAATATGCAATGTACAATGCCTTCCACAGAGGGTTGAGAAGGGACATTAGATGTTACTATTTGTTGTGGTGGTACTAGTGGTTGTTCCACCATCTGAATTACTCTCGAGTCAATTGCAAGAATAAAACAAATAACTAAAACAATGCATTTGAGTTTGGAAAATTAAAATCTCATTTACAATTTTGAAATTGCAAACCTGCACGTGGGGAGTACATTGAAGAAACTCGTGGAAGTTTCACAAGTCGATAAGATTGCATGGATGATTCTGCAAAATCTTCGGTCGCAGTTGCAGTTGCATGCTATCCTTTTGAGATAGATTGATTTTTTAAGACACACATTATTGCCTGTCAGTTGTAACAAGCAAAGATCAAACAATTATTAATATTTACCTTGGTAACCGTTTGACAAACAAACAAACATTAAACCCTAGAATCTAGATCAACAAATGAACAAATTAACTAACCTCCTGCTCATCCACAGACAAAGAGTTTATCATCATTTTTGGATATAGCATAGTTGGACCCTATGTTTTTTTGAGGTCAAAGAAGGCCTCATAGTACAATGTCAGAATAAAATTGGAATATGAAATAGTGGAACTAGGATTACTAGCAGCAGAATTCAATTCAAGTCTTATTTTGGACAAAATGAAAGAGCACCAGTCAAATTTAAATTTAAAAATAGTACGGATAATGTAATACATTGCCCAGTATGGAATATTTGCGACTCTTTCTTGCAATATTATTTTGGCTTGGAAAAATTGAATCATTGCTTTCAAAAAAGGGTGAGTAACGTCTTCGATGCAGACGCCCTTCTTTCAACTATTTTAAATGAAAGACAAAAAGAGGATTATAGTGTTTAGATCGTAAAAGATGAAAATTGAATTTTGAATATACAAACAAATTTATAAGTACATATCGATTTTTTTGATGTGTAAATCATAATTTTTGGCCAAGTAATTTTTGTCTTCATCTGTGAGTTGTGATTTGGAACTCACAGGGGTTACATTGTGAAATGGAAGACCTATGAGATTGTGAATACCCTGTGGTGAAGTACCAAATGAAAGCATTTTACAATTGACTTGCAAGGTGAAGATCTTCTCGTTTGGGTCATATGAGTACATGAGCATTTTCAAAAGGGTAGTGTCAGGGTCATATTGTGGCACGAAGAGGAGGCCACTGAAGCTGCATTATTGAACCCAATCATTGAATGCATATGGTTGTTGTACGAGCTTCACGATGTGTGGGCATAATAGGTTTTTGAAAACAAATTTTCTTTTCATGGCTGCAAAACATTTTTTTGTCCTGGGGATGAGAAATGAGTTCTACAAAATGTTATAAATGAGGACAGAGGTGAGTATTTATAGAGCATGGGAGGCGATCGGGCAACCGGATAGCAGACCAGACGCTCAGGTCACCCATCAGTGCGTCAAATGGTCGAACCGTCTGACTACATCACCTAGTAAAATCATTTGAATAAGGCACATGATAGGTGTAGCCATTTGGTTTAGCTATGTGGTTGAGCCATTCGGCTCAGGCATCCAACTCGATCGTTCGATTTAGCTTCCCATCCAAGCCGATCGGCTCGACCGTCCGGCTTAGTTGTCTAATGACGCTGTCCAGCTGATCCATTTGGCTCAACCATTCAGTTCATCCACTCGGCTCAATCGTTTGATTCAACCATCCAGCTCAGTCATCTGGCTAATTCGTCTGGCTCAATCGTTTGACTCAACCATTCAGCTCGATAATCTATCTCATTCATTTGATTCAGTGGATTGACTTGATAGTTCGATTCAGCCTTACTGTCCAACCATCTGATTAGCTCTTTCGATTCAGTCGTTTCTTTCAACAATTCAGCTAGACCAGATGACTATACCGTTCAGTTCAGCCATTCAATTCAGTTTTTTGGTTCAACCGTTTGGTTCAGTGGTTTGGTTTGACCATACAGTTCAATCATTCAATTTTTTTCAGTCCAGTCATTCGTCATCACCCTGGGGGGAATTCGCCATTAACATGAATCAGATTTCTTTGGATTTGCCAGATATTACCAATAGGTTTTCTTGTAGGGCCTCTTAAAATGAACCCTATCGTCTAATTAGGGGATAAGTTTTTATTTTTAGGTAATCAAAGAAAAAGATCATGAAACTAAGTGAAGTTTGTGGAGGTCAAAACCAAGAAAACACGGTCAAATTGTTTTATGCATGTTTGTAATTAGCAAAATTGTATGGTCAAGACAAGCTTCTTTGATCGTTGTCAAAATGTTGGGTTGTCTTCTTCACACTTTTGAGCATGCATTTCCATTGTCACATTCCGATGACTACCACTAGATTGCAAAATAAAATTATCTATAAACATAAAACCTATGTGGTTTCCCATTTTTAGATTTGGAATTCATTAAATATATTTGATTATTATATTGTGCATATATTTATGTTGTAATTTAATTGAAATTTGTTTATCCGTATCATAATAACACAAATAGTAATATTTAGCTGATCAATATTCAATCTGGTTTTGGTGTAATCACACAAAGTATTTTTCTACAAATAGCCTTGAAAATGATTTACAAAAACCTAAAACACCTTAAATTATTAGATTATTAATTTTTATAAGATTTTATTTTTGTGTTTCTTTCAAAATTACTTTCATGAATAGTCGTTACTTTAATGATATTTTTCTTCGTATATTTTTAATAATAATTATGAGACAAATAGACCCACTTAACACAAAACATTGCAAGATAGGAACAAAAATTCAGAATATATAATCCCTTACAAGTCACCTTAAATTATATCTTTTTATTAAATAATAATATTATATTAATTTATAAAAAAAGTACAATATTAATAAAATAACCCATTATTTTGTGCCAATGCCTAGTTAGGCGAAGAAAACCTTTTATCAAGGCTTTACTTGATACATATCAAAGTAGTTTTTAGTGAAGAACACCTACTCGTTTATGATAGAGTATTTCCCAAGTCTTTGAGAGCTTGTGGAGGTGAGGTACAATTGAGTGATAACACACGCTAAATATAATAAATTATAATAATAACAAAAACAAAAAAATAATAAGAACCTTATGTAGTTCTATGTAAACGTTAAGCCTTAAATGTTGAGGACTCAACATCAAAATCATACATGCTTCCTATTTCTAACCAAACATATTCTAAAATGTTTAATTATGAGACTAACCATTACATTTCATCTCAAAATTTTACATTTAATTTACATAAACGAATTATACGATACATAGAAGATTCCATTGATTTTATCAAAAAATTAAATATGTTTTCATAATATAAATACCTCTTAATCGTAACTACTTAACTAAAAACATATTGATTTAAATATCTACTTACTCATCATTATAATTCTTTATATATATTTATTCTTAAAATATAAACAAAAATATCAATATTTTATATAATTCAATAATTCCATATAATACTTCAATCTTAAATTTCACTTATGAAAACTTTGATATAAATGTGACATGCAGGTCAATGAGTAACATATATCTTAAATTAAAGAAATGGCAATTAAAAAGCTAATGTAGGAATGATTTTTAAAATAATATAGATTTAAAAATAATATACCATAAAACATCATTGCAAAGCTGATCTTACGTTGGCAAAAGCTTTGATTTTTCAAAATTTAAGTTAAAAAAAGAGTCCAAACACAAGTAATAGCTTCGATTTTGTAAAATTTAAAGGAAAAACAGAAAACACAAGTAGTTCAGGTGAATAAATACCAGGTAAACTCCGATGGGGGGTGCGGAGGAGGATTACATGAATACTGCCCGCTCACGTCGTTCTGAGACTCCAAAAGCATTTCTTGTATATCCGTTCTTTCTTCTTTAGCCATATGTGGACTCAAAACCCTTCAAACCCTGACAACCTCCAGTAAAATACTTCTCCACATACTAATTCTGTAGTTAAATATAATTTGAAGTACAATCGAAGATCAAAGCCCTCAGATTGTATAGCAAATTACAGTAAAAGGCTTAACTTTACACGAAACAGGATCCTGACCTCGCAAATATGAATAGAGTCTACTAAATTACGAGAAAATCGTTGATGTCTTAGTAATTTCAAAGATATTGACCACAAATTACGATAAACACCTTTAAATTTTCGGACTCTCGATCGCTCGATCTCGAGGGCCCTTTTGAGTTTCGAACTGACCAGATTTTTGCATAAATTTAAAGGAAGCACGGCAATTTTCGGCAGCAGGACACGTTCAAGCGTTCTGCTGTGTGGCGTGCTTGATGGATTTAAAATGTTTGTAGCAGGGCTAAGAAATAAATTGTTAATGGGTTTATCGTGTGAGGTTGGTAGCTTTTAAGTGCACAAGCCTGGCTGATCGATGTCACATTTCCGGGGATTTGATCCGTCGACAGTAACCCGAGAATCCGTGACGGGCTTTTTTTCAATACTTTGACCAAAATTTGTAATGGTGGGATTCTCGAGTTTCCCGGGCCGATTAGTTTTAATCATAATTACCTCAAAGCTCTTGAAAATCACATAAATCGAAAAATGAAAAGAATTATAGATTAATAGAATTATTATTATTATTTATTTGATAAGGTAAAAAAGAGGGTTTTAATAGGGTCACTTGATTTGATTATAAAGACACTCAAACAATTATCAGGGAAAATAAAAATCCAGATTTAAGTTTTAATAGGGTCACTTGATTTGATTATAAAGACACTCAAACAATTATCAGGGAAAATAAAAATCCGGACTTAAATGTTAAATAATAATGGGTAACAATCTACAAAAAGAAAACGTTTAAAACAATCGTAGGAAACAATTAGGGAAAGGCAAAACACAATCCTCTGCGAAAACTCTATACAAATTCAGTAAAGAGGAAGTCAAACAACCGATATAAGACTGTCCACAGGATCAACCACTATCAACCAAGGCGTTGAAGTTGGAATCAACGATTCACCCATGAGATGAGGAACCAACAATTAGCCGGTAGTCAGAATTAGTCTTCTTCTGTGAGGGGAAAAAATACCTTCTATGGTCCGTTGGTTCCCTTCTTTTACCATTTCTTCCACGTCAGAGTGTAACCTTTCCGCCTCCGTCCTTCTTCCTTTCTTTTTGACAATTGAATCCATAGGAGCTTTGAGTTTTGCCAAGGAAGAATGATCGGGGGAAGCAAGGGAACCCAACAGAGTAAAAGTGGAAGGCATCCCCAGCGTAGAATCTATCCATGCCTCCCTCGTGGGGGAGGGAATACCCGTTGAAGGAGGGGTAGGAGAGGATCTAGACATATGATAGAAGATGCCATGATTGTGCCATAAGAAGTCTTGGTCTGGAGCCCCTTCTTTCTTCTTCCAAGTCAACCGAGAGCGAGGAGTATCCTTGACACCCAAAGATAAACAAACAGAAGCTTGATGACCAATGAGATTGCAGTGGAAGCCTCTAAACGAAAAACCTTCATAGTTGAGAAATTGGATCCACAAACCTTGGGAAGAACAAAGACAAATGGAATGCCGAAGAGGTTTGGAAAGGTCCGCAATAGCACGAGCTCTAACAAATATTTTCCCCATAAAAGCCTCGTCCAGTTTCACAAAGGAGCCCACCCGATTAATAAGCATTTCAATGTGCTCTTCATCTCTCAAAATAGAAAGAATATTGTAAAGCGTGATCCAAATGGGAGCCGCAATCACCTCTTCCTTTTCAAGGTAAGAGAAGGAATTCTATTTGTAGAAAAACACCCCAAAATTACCAACAAACCAAGGTCCAAAGGACCAAACAAAGACATGATCTCTAAAGATTCCAGAAAACAACTTGAAAGAAATCGTGACTGAGCAAGGTGAAGGGAGGCACGTCCAAAGAATCCCACACCATCTTGTCCCAAACAACAAGCTCAGAGATCGAGAGCGGGGGAGCCCACACACTTCCCAAATAAGTAATGACTGCCCATATCTGTGCTCAAATCTTGAATGCCCTGATCGAAAAATTCCGGTTCCAAAGTCTCATTTGATAAGATCACAAGAAGGTTTCACAGTAGATAATAAGAAAAGGAAGATTCAGACACAGGGTTGGGGGTACCGTGGCTTTTGCTTCAAATTGCAACAAATGGGGAGTTGATCCATCTGAGGCCAATTTGGTCTTGCAAAATGGGTTAGCCACATTCGTGCAATTAGGAAAAACCATCTCCTTTGATTAGACCCAGCCGCTTGCCCAACTGGTGGACCGTTGGAAGACTTGTTTGGCAAAGCCAGACCACCTAAGCTGCCAACCACTTGCACTAAGAGGGTACCCTTACTAAACGTGGCAGAGTCATTTTGCCCACTGACTGCACTGTAGGTGTCCTTGTTGAGCGTTGAAGCTTTTTTTTATGCCTTCTTGCTTCCTAAGGAGAAGAAAGCCTGCACAGGGACTGGGGGGACTGAGAATCCAACTATAAACCAGGTGCTCCGGCATTGGTTTTGACTTGAACACCTCTGTCAGTTTTGCTGACCTTGTTAATATCTCAGATGGGATTCAGGAATCGCCGTTGCAGACAAGAAATGTACGTTAATGAAGACATATCTACCCTGTCGACTGAGCTACCCAACTTGGGCATCGGCCTTAACTTCACATATTTTGCACCCAACACGTCCTCCTCTTCATTATTGTCATCATCCCCGTCCTCCCAACCAGAATCAAAATCAGAGGCTTTACATCCTGTGTAACTCTGCCCCTGACCGTTGGAAGCCCAAACCAGACTTTTTGATTTGAATTTTTTCCCTCTCATGCTAGCCCCATTTTAAGCTCATATTAATAGAATTATTATGTTCTTTATAATTTTAATTATTTTTTTAAAGGATGAATTACTAAAGTAAGGTAGGTAACCTAGTTTGGAATGTTAAAAAAAAAAATTGAATGTTAGGGCAACCAAGTTTGGAATGTTAATTATCGATTTTAGTTAGGAAACAAGAAAGTAGAATCATAAGGTGCTAGATTAATTGTCTAAAGTTTATATGCATTTTTAAATTAAAATTTTATTGTTATATCAATTAATCATAGAAAAATACAATGCATAGACAGTTATGATCAAAAGGTCGTTGGTTAGTATTCATAGCACAATCTCCATGCCAATAATCACAAAATGACAAAGCTAGGTACAAGGTGCAATGTTAGATGGTGGCAGAGGTGGATCATCCTTACATGGTTGAGCACCCAAAGAAGAGGGTTCAATTGAAGGAGGATTAGGTGCCACTCACCTATCTTGAGTGGTCTCATGAGGAGCCAAAGAGAATGTAATTCTCAACAAGAAGACAATGACACATAAGACCCTACTAGTTTAGCACCATGCATTGGTGAATTCCACCAAGACAGATCAATACAATATTTTCATGCAGAA
Source organism: Torreya grandis (assembly GCA_037957365.1). Lineage (NCBI taxonomy): Eukaryota > Viridiplantae > Streptophyta > Pinopsida > Cupressales > Taxaceae > Torreya > Torreya grandis. Next base: position 2,094,812 of record JARHVA010001815.1, read on the forward strand.
ATTAACTCCATCCCCTCCATCAAGATACAGGGGATGAGAAGTAGTTGTGACTATGGGAATGGTTACGCCAACATCTAGTTGTCAGTGCAGGAATACAATGCAAGGGTTGGTCAAGAGAAACATGACTCCTGTGTAGGGAACACTCCCCCAATGGTTGAGGAACACTTGTAGGTGATGAAACTCAAGAGCCACCTTCTCAATTTGCACTTGAATCTACAAAAAAAAATAACAAACATTTCATCATTAACATAAAATTGCATAAAAACCTCTTCATTACAAAAAATAGGTGATTTTCTAGACTTCCATAGTTGAAACAAATTGATAGATCTATAAAAATTCCACAAAAAAGGCAATATATAGAGGCCATTGAGTTTTGTCCCCAAAAAATGTTGTGTGTCAATCAGTAAACTCTAGGTGATAAGGCTAGAATAGGCTACAAATGCATTGCCAATAAATCTAAGCTCTTAGACATGTTTGAAAAAGATGTCTCAAGGTTTTAGGTTAGGAGTAGTCCAAGCACTTGGGGTTAAAAATTTGTTGGGTTATTTCCTTGTGTGTTTCCAAAGATTATGTACCACACGCACACATCCTAACACTAAGTCTAATTACATCAGCATGTCACAAAATGGATCCTTGAGCGCTCACCTGAGGCACAGATAGAATTCAGGTCACAATCAAATTAGTTGATAATGAAGAACTTCCTTGTGCACATGTTAGTACTTGAGATTTTTTCTAGATTAACAAGCATTAACTATTATATATTAAGATTATCATAAAAAACCTAATTAACATAAGGGTAAAACATCGTGGTAGTGTCTTGTATTCATCTCAACAATTTATAACATTGTGACAAGTTAGTTCAATAGCATAATGACTCTCTTTCTTCTATTATCCCCCTTAGTAATGCAACAAGGTGGGTTTTTATAATTACCGAGAACCATTCTTGTGGTTACATTCACTAATAGGTGCTCCTGAAGACACAATCAACCTTACTACTAGTAACCCTAATTAATCATTATAATAAAGGTCCTTACTAGGACCGGATCCTATGTTTGCACCATAATGTGCTATATTTGCTCCAAGTGGTTTTGTCTTAAACTTAGCTACCAATTGACCCGTTCAAGTTAGTTTACCTGGTTTCTCCTCTTTCTACACTACGTGGTCTGCACAACCTCTTCCCTAGTCTTCACACTCTATGTTCTATACTAACCATTGAACTTCCACTTATGATTTAATGACTTGGTCCATTCATGTTGAGCACTCTAGAGTATTATAGTACATGCACACCACCTCATCCACATGCATCATGTTTAACTTCTTCTTTGCATTACAATGTGTGAGACCAGACTTAATCAAAATTGGAGGCCAACATCACCCCACAATAGCCCTATTTTCTACCCTTATATGATCCTTCAATGACCTTGACATTAACAAAAAATTCAGGGATGTCCTTTTGTAGCTTTTTTTCAAAATTTCCCCATCTTGTGAGCATGACTCGAACATCATCATAGATTCCAAATACATGTGTTGTTATTTATATAAACACTGAGAGTTGTTGTAAACCTATAGCTTATAACTTGATTGAGTTTATCTTATTTGTGTTCACCTTGACCGCTTCTTCCAATGTGCTTTATTCTTTGATTATTTTGCATTATAAAGCAACAAAACTATCTTCCAACTCTTACCATTTTAAACTTATTTGCTTTCCAATTTATTATATCTCCTACAGGAGTTGGGTCCCTCATATTTATCCTTCTTGGTATATACTTGAGCTTCCAAACCATCATGATTTTGTTTATCAGTAAACATATGTGCATTGATCACACATGTTTGGCACCTGAAGTTCAAAAATACACATTTTGCTATTATTGCCTTCTCAACAAGTTTGTGCATCTAATCATCATAGTTCCATAGTTTTTTTACAAAATCTATTTATGTTTTTGTAACTCCACCTGGGTGCTCACTTTGGTTCCTTTGCCTTTATCTAACAACTTACCCACCATCATAATTAGATTATCAATGCTCCCTAGACCTTCCAGGTTAATCCCATCCATAAGACTAGGTTATGATTTCATAATGCACTCATAGAATTTTAATGTCTTCAATTCCATGTTGGCTAGCCTCTATTTAACTTGTGCATGTTGACTATTCATTTATGCTAGATGTTGGCATGGCTATGGATGGTATCACTATTCATCACATGTTTCTAGGTTACTTCAGTAGTGAATTTTCCTAGTGCGCTTCCAGCCTCAACCTCATTGAGCTTGGTGGGATAAAAAAATGTGATTTCACACCCTTCCTCTACTTTTTCATAATCCTACTCTTGAATGGTACCAATTGGTACTTTGATAAAGGGTTCATCCATGTGGGTGTTGTTATCCAATTTTAACCCCCCAAATCAAAATAGGATCCATATAGTCAATAAATTGAACCTTAGGTTATTTAGGAGATTTTAATTGAGTCCAAAATACCTTATTAGCATTTATTATGGTAAATTTGGAAATATTAAGGTAAGTCTCTTTTATGTGTTTTTGTCTATTTGAGTCTCCTAAGTCAAAAAGGGTCAAATGGGTCATTTGTGGTGCCTTGAAAAATGTGTCAAAGGTCAAGTAAGGTCAATAGGGGTATTAAAATATTTAATGGTATGAACCAAAGAGTTTCAAGTCATAAAAAGTCAGTTATGATCAAGAAAAGTTAGTTTTAGAGGCTTCCCAAGTAAGTACAACATGGGAGGAGAGAGAATGTGTGGATAAATTAGGTTTTCATCATGATCAAGTGTTTTAGGTCCATCACATTGATTCTCCAAAAGTTACAAGGTCATACAAAACCAAAAATGTCATATCTCTCCTATCGACTCCTTCACAAGCTCACATACACAAAATTGAAATGGATGGTATGACCAGGAGAGAGAAGGCATGAGTCTTCAAATTTGAGAATTAATTTTAGTCTTGGTTAGATTCAAACTTTGGGCATTGGTTCTTATATTCATCTCCTTAGCTTTATGAACAATCGCTAAGAAGTTAAGGGTTTAAAATCAGCTAGTCAACCATGACAAGAGTCTTTCTTGAGCTTTCTAGGCAAAATGGTGGAATATTTTCTGAAGGAAAAAGTTTGTATTGGTCTTCAAAAATCCTCTAAAATTTCCTAAAGTCTTTTCCAAGCTTTCCATGAAGGTAAAACTTTGAATAGATGGTCATATCTCCATTCACATTTGTAGATTGTATTTTATGTGTTTTCATGAGCAGGGTGATTTGGGTATTTGAAGATGTATTTCAAAGGAGCCTCAAGTTGTATTGTATTATTTAATGTTTTTATGTAAATTAAACATTGGTATTTGATTCCTTAATATTCATGTTGCACTTTCAAATCTTTAAGAACTCAAAATTTGCAAACAATCATTGTGCAGCCTATAGGTCTACAACTCAAAAAATTCATGTTGTCAATATATTTTAAAGGTTTCCCAAGAATTATACCTATGGTAATTAATTCAATTTGATAAGGATCATGAACTAAATGGATTTATCTAAGCATCTGTAGTTGATGAAAGTTGAGGATGAAGTTAATTGTCCTAAATATGAACCTACAGGAAATTAATTGTATGAACAGTGACGGTAGGGATTGAAGGCACTTTGAAGGAGATAAATGAGTTTGTAATGAAGTGAGAAACCTATATTGATCGAGGTTATTCACTATATATGGGATATATAATTGGATATTTAGAGGATGATTAGAGAAAGATATACTCAGGTTCTTATACATAACCATCTGCCTTAATTGACACCTATAACTAGCATGCTGAGAGAGGTTGTATTGAATAGTAAGGTGATGAAGGTTTAGAGTTTCAAGATATTTTATAGGTTATTAATCCATAAAACTAACAAAAGGAGTCATTTAAATGTTTTTAGGATTGATCTAAGACCTAAAAGGGCTAAAACATAGTCAAATTATCCAAGTAAGCACGTACATCCACCGCCATTAAAATTAGCTTTGAGACATTAATGTTCTAATGATTTTGGAGTTTCAGGTATTTAAAATAGCCTTAAGACATTATTCATAATGGGACAGAGTAGTGGGAGATTCAGAGAAAGATGACTACGGTCATGAAGTCCTAAGACCAACTCTGAACCACTGTACACAGTCAACTTCTCATAACAACTACCTACAACCAGTTGGGAGTTGGCTTGAACAATGGATGATAGATGAGAGATCAAAGGTATCAAGTATTTGAATGAGGTTCCCCTATGATCATTATTATTAAAAGATCTTAAGGATTTTTTGTTTTTCAAGAAAGGCTTCTAAAGAACCTACGCTGGTAGACCCATTCAAATTGCATATGTACAGACAACTATAAACCTATAGGTCTGCCCAAGAATCTAAAGGTCTCTCCAAAAAAAATAGTTGTTTGTATATTTTTTTAAGTATTTAAATAAGTTTAGGGTTCATCAACTCATTAATAACATAAGAGATACCAAACATGGGTCATACAGTCACCGTGTATGCACACATGCCTGTAGGTCTGTTTGAGTGACTTAGGGTCTCTCAAAGTCTTGAACAATGATGTGTGATTGTTTGAGGTTTATATAAAAAGATAAAGGTTATACATCCATTGAATTCAAGTAATTCCTAAGTAAAGAATTTGAGGATAAGGACCAAAACATAAGTCATGGGTTATGAGGCTCCATGTACAATTCTTGTTACAAGTCTGCTTGCCTTCTTGAGAAAGTGTTTGATTGAGAGGGATGGTATGAAATTAGAAGGAGATTAATATTTATTAGGAAGTGATGATAAGTGCATCAAAGTATTTAGACACATTCAATAAAAGTAAGACACAATCAGAGCCCTATTCATGTTCACACAGTCCTAAATTCATATATAGTCTTGTTGGGTAGTCAGTCTTGAAGAGATGAAATGAAGTTAGTGGAATGAGATGAGACTTTGAAGATCCTAGAAAGATGGTGATAAAACACATTCAAAAATCTCAAGATTCTCATACATATGAAAGTGAAACAAACACAAAATGATAACCCTGTTTAGTCCTAGCAGTCCTAAGAACATGTACAGGGCTTTAGGCAGTATTGAAGATGAAGTGGTGAGTTGGAAGTGAGATGTAGATGAACTTGAAAACATTGAAAGGATGATAAATGACTTGAAAAAACATCCCATGAATTCATATAACCTAGTATATAAAATAGATATAAGAAATTTATTTGATCACCAAGAAGGACACTTGTCCTTCAACATGTTAAGAAGAAGAGGAGTTTCAAGAAGCTAGTCAAGGTGTCAAGCAAGAAATTCAACTTCCACACTACTTGGAGGGTTAGAGAATATAAATAGGAGATACACATGGCATATTGGACCTATTGAGGTAGTTCCATAACTCCTCTCTTGTTTTTATCTCACATGACAATTGTCTACCTTCTCTCTCATACACTCTTCTTCTCGTATCTCACACTTGTGCTATATATTGAGCGACTTTGGATTTGAAATGGATCCTCCACCTAGGTATGTCAAAACCCTGCCCATTTGTTCTACCTTTGATCAATAAAATAAGTGATGTTTTACCTCATTCTGTGACTACATATAATGATAAAACTCTAAATGGTTGATCTCATCAAGTGTAGATGTATGCCACCTTGTTTGTGTCCTATTTATCTTGCCTCATGTGGTTGTTTCTATGTTTCAAGTTGTAGTTGGTGTCATCAAGGGTATCTTGTGGGTTTTAAAGTGTAATTATTATTCCATGTGGGACTTACAATGACTTACACTTCTACGAAACATTGATGCAATATATACATTATAGGATGTGTGTGTGTTCATGTTGTCTTCTAGGTCTTAGTGTATTGTGTAATGTGTGTTAGTGGTCAACAAAGTTTGGTGCATCACGACTATAGTTAGGTTTATTTCAGTTATTTCTTCCCTTTTCCAAGCAATCAAGTAGTGTGTGAGCCTAAGTGATTCATCAAAGGGAACTATCCCTTCAATTTAGAGGTTTACCCCTGTTATAGGCAACCCACAGGTCTAGGGGTAATCCCATGTTTAACCAAATTTGGAGAGGTCTAAATAACATTCTTATAGGGTGAAAAATTTGGTTATATAGGTGTTAAACATGAAGGACATTTGTATACATGTTTTTTTGGTTGTGCTCTTTTATTTCATTGAGTTCCACAAAAATAGATCCATGTATCGTACCTTTCATAGGTACTTTTTGTGAGCTATCTCTTCACCACCATCAAACTCAAAAGTTAGAGAAAGTTATATCTGGGATTCCAATTCACTTATTTCCTTATTCAATTTATTTTCTCCTTATTTTAATGTCTTGATTTCTAGTACTTTGAGAGTTTTATCTTTCCCACCCTCTTCTTATTGGGTGTTAGGTTCACCTTCTTTTTCACCCCCTCTCTCACCTTTCCATGGCCTTGCACTATGGTTTCCATCTGTACTTGAAGATACAATGAAACTTTGACCCCTAAATCCAAATCTTAATTAATGTCCTACATGTTGAGGGAACATTGTTCCTCCATGGTTTCATCTATTAGGACATTGTCATGTTTTTGTCTATGCATAACTTTCATTGAGGGGTGATCTAATTCTACCCTCTTGGCTTCATCAGGGGAATAATTTTTTGGAGAGGTGTTGGACTATACTTTGATGGGGATAGTGGAGTTGGTGGTGGTCCTTTTTGGGGTGAAGGTATGGGTGATGGAATGTTGGGGATTGTTTGCTATGCAATGGGAGTGCTTTCTTTCTTAGGAGAAGTTCTTTGACATTAGAGGTACAAATTTATTCATTCTAGTGGCACATTCTCATCATCTAAGTTAGTGTGCTCAAAGTATTATTCTATCATGTCAAGAATGACACTCTTCCTCTTCTTATATTTATTTATTGAGGATGCATTTCCAAATACTTTAGTTTTATTTGACCAAACAAAATTCTTATCTTATTCCTACATTCCCTACGACATGCTCCTTTTCCTTGCATTCAACATGCAGTTCAACATGTGTAGTTTATTTTATATTGTATAATATATTTTAGGTTTGATGACCGTGTTATTATATGAATCCTCCTCATTCCTTAGCATGGTATTTACTATATAAATACACATTTTTTGCAAGGTATACAAATCCTCATTAATACACATAATATACAACTTCATCTTTTTCACATTTAATATCCCTGTAACCTCATTTGAAAAGTAGCACGATGAAAATCCATAGGAAAACTAAGACAACATGACATGATACCATCCTCAAGAATAATATTTCATAGGGAGTGGTGTTACACTACTACAACTTTACATAGTCCTTGCATACTTCTAGTAGAGATTTTATAATATGCCACTCATTTCTAAATGCCTCAACTAGGTTCCTGTGTGATCTCTCTATCTTAATTTTGTATTATTTATTATAAATTCTAGGGCAAAAGTGCTTCTAGTACTTGCTAGCAGGAAATTTTTATACAACATGGAAAGACCAAACACTATCATTGTAACATGAAAAAATAAAGGATAGATCCATTAGTAGAAATAAAAAATTAAATTGAAATGCTACCACTAACCTAAGCATATGTACTTGGATTGAGAAATGCTAAGAAGAATGCAACTCAAATAAGAAAACAAACACAAATGTTATTCATGCTTGTAATTCTCTTGCCAAATTTGTGATGTGCTTGGATGTAGTTGCAAGATTCTTGGTGGATGTGCTTCATCAAACATACATAATCTCCCCTTACAAATGGATTTTTGGATTTGATGACTAAGATAATGGATGATTGATTGATAATGATTTTGTGTCAAGACTTGCTAAGAATGGTGGGGGAACCCTCTATTTGTAGCTTTTATGAATGGATTTGGACCATCAGATGAGATGAGAGATCAATGGATGAGGATTAGTCATCCTCCCCATAAATGAGGGAGGTGGAGTGTGCAAGAAAGAGGGATGAAGTGTGGAAGAGGAGGAATTGATGAGGCATGGGCTTATGACATGCCATGTTGAAAAATGGATTGCATGGTGATTATAAATGAATATAAAATTCATTTGTGGGAGAATGTGAAGAAAATATGATTTATTGATTTATGAAAATAAGGATATTCCAAATTATATAGATTTTACCATTAGAATAAGATTAGATAATTAATTGAGATTAATTAACCTTAAGAGATGTGATGAGAATTTATGGGAATGGATGTGATCATGGAATAAATAATTAATTGATGAAGGGGACAAATAGTGATTGGACTAGGGATGCTCATGTGAATAGAAGACTAATTAAATGATTTAGGATAATGTTATCATGAATTAGTAAGATAGTTAAAATTAAAACAAAGTGTCCAATTTTAGGTGTCTACATTTTGCTTCTTTCAAAGGGTGTTGTGAGATAGGATGAGTGGAGTAACATATTTTCAAAGAAAGAAGAAGCTGAAAAAGGTGGATGAAAATTAGACGTTGGTGATGAAATAATGTAATGAATGGTACCCCCTTGAGAGTGCATGTAGGGAATAAGGACATGTATGGGATCTCAATAAAGAGAGGATGAGGTTAGAATGGAAAAGTCAAGGGGTTGATGATGATGAAAGAGGGGTTGGGATGCATGGTGATGATTAATCTTTGGGTGAGATTAAACCCACTTGAGCTAATGATTAAACATGTTGATTTCTAATAATGATGGATTGAGTTTCCCCAAATAGGATTGATTTGGGAAGGATATAACTTGAGATTAGTTGCACGCTTTGATATTCCCCAAGTGAGGTGGTTTTGGAAATTAAATATCCTAAAATGTTGTGGGATTGAATTTAGAAACTATTTATCCCGAAGATGAGTGACACACTTGACTTGCCCTAAACATTAATTGATTAACAAGCATATATCAAGGACTTAACCTACTACTTAAATTAAGGATGATATGATCCCATTGATAGATGATATGAAGTTGATAGGATGGATGTAAATGTATGTGCATATGGTACAATAATTGTTTAAAGGATGACTAAGACACAAAAAACTAGGCATATAAGGATGTGCCAAGATTGAAATAATGATTGAATAATGATGTGATTAGATTTGGAGAGAATTGGATAAATTTTGGAAGAAAATGGGACACATAAAATAGATGTCTACACACATGGGCCATAGGGATGAGTGTTAGATTTGGATAGTTAATTAGAATAAAAGGATGTTGAGAGATGAATGGAAATGAAGGATAAGAATAATGATGATAGTGGTTGAGCTGACCACATAAACTCTATGTGACTGATCATTACCTATATAGTCCAAATAGACATCACGTTGATGTAGTTCTCCCCCCAAAAAGGGAGGAATATGATGATGAAAATGGGAATGATGATGGTTGAACTGACCTCAGAAACTCCATGTGACTGAGCATTACCTACATAGTACAAATAGACCATTGTCATTATCCTTAGAAGGGAGGAATATGATGAGGCATGATGATGATAGATAGATGATGATTGATTAAGATAAAAAATGGATGAGATGATTTGATTTGATAATAGATGATTTTTAAAGGGGATAAACTACTACTTTAACATGTCTCCACATATGTTTTTAAAATTGGTTTTTGATATTGCACATGATAGTATGCACCATGATATAAAACACCATGATGACATGGATATAATTTTCATAATGAATGACCCCCAATCTAATGGGAAAATGACAACAATGCACCACAATATGGAAAAATCAGGATGACATTAGTTGTTGTATGCTGATGGATGGTTTCAAGTACAAGCATGTGATAAGAGGCACCATGATATAGAAAAACCTTGATGACATTGTTGGCACACTTGGACTAAGTCAAGGCACAATGGGAAAAGTAAACAAATAAGAAATCAAGCAAACACATAAAAACTTGAAAACAAAATCAACAAAAAGCATCTTGTCAATAATCAAGTCAAAATCAATGTGTGAAGGCTTAATGATATTGATAGTTGGATGGTGCCCCCAAGCAAGGATACATGCAAAGGGATGTATTGGGAAAAATATCTTGAAATAAGCTACATGATTTGATGTGACTTAAATAGGACAGAGGCCATGAGTTTGGATTGATGATTTGACCCAAATAGGGTGGATGTGGGAATGAAATATCCAAAAAATCTAGAATGATTGGATCAATAATTTTATTCAAATTTAGGATAAAATGTTTTTAGATTTTGTGGCTTTATATCTCTTTTGGATATTTTTGGCCTTTAATTATATTTTTATATTTTTTTGATTTTATGATGTTTAGGATTTTTGGATTAAGTATATATAAGGGCTATTGGAAAAGGGAAAACTTGTTTTATCACTAAGAATGTGAAAAGTGATACAAGATGAAGGATGGATTCAAGATGATCCAACTGATATTGAAAAATGGTAGGGATCTCAAAGGAATACATCATGTGGGAACCAAGTATCTAGTCATAAAATTGTCATCCAGATGACATGCCAAGATGGTCCTAGAATAAGTCTCAAGACCTCTTCCATTTCCTTATAAAGATCAAAACAGGAAGAAAGAACATGCATAATAGGATGGACATGAGGATGATGCATGATGGATAAAGATGGTTGAATATGATTTGGAAGGGATGTATAAGATGAAATACTTAGATGGAAATGGGGATACCTCCAAGTATTGAGGTACTTGTAGACAACAAATTATTTACACATGACACTAGAAACTTAGTTTTCATCATGGTACTTTCCCAAGTTACCATAAGCATGGTTTTCACCATTGAATGAATTATTTCTCTTTCTCTTTTGCTTTTTGATTTTTTGAATTTTTAGCATCTCAATTCATTAGAGGATTATGATATGCATAATGTTGACCTTTTGATCATTCAAGTATGCAATCTAGAGATGTCATCATGAAATTCATTGATATCTAGATTAACTTCATCCAAATTGATTAGGATGTCATCATATCCCTTACAAAAGAGGGTGTTACCAATGAGTGTGAATTAAAATTTGTAGTGGATGGAGGATGTTTGTTGATTAGATGAAGAATTTAGAGGTGGTATGTTATCATGATGTGAAGGTGGATTGGGACAAACAATCTCATGTTTCACAAGACTGAGAGCATCAGTCAGTTGGATGCTTGGGGGATGTTTTATTGTACTAATTGTGTTTGAAACTTATGATTTGGAGTTGTGATTTTGGTCTAGTAGTGCCTCAAAGAGGTTTTCACTAAGGGCCTTATATTTTTTACTTTTTGTAGTTTGATTTTGATTGTCCAATAGTGCCTCAAATAAGGTTTCATTAGGGGACTTTTATTATGGATTTCTAGGATTTTGAGTTTGATTACCCCATAGTGCCTAAAAAAAGGCTTCACTAGGGGATGTTGATTTTGGATTTTTATTATCTAGATTATGATATTGATTTTGATGGAGGAATGCTTGTTATTCCCATGGATATGCTGATACAACTTCATACTCTTCTGGCTATATGTCCATCATGAATTCTGCCATTGTTTGTTTGATATGGAAAAAAGTTGATTGTAAGTGATTTTGTTGGTCCCAATTAATGGGTGCATGATATTGAATTTCAAGATGGTGACAATTATGGATGGTATTGGTAAAATGATGGGTGGTAGCATGGTCCTCATAGGGAATATTAATGCCACATGTTTCAATGTTGTATGAGGCTTCCTTAAAAATTGTGAAAGTGTTGCGAACATCTTTTCATGGATTTATAAATGGTTTGAAGTTGATGTAATGAGAACCTTTATGTGCACTTACATGGATGGGATAGATAATTCCATATTCATGGAGGCCAAGGCCTTTCCTATTATAGTTTATGCTTTTGAGGATTTTGATTGTGATAGGATATTTGTTGCTCTAGAAATAAGCTGGGGCTTGTCTCCATGTAACCATGTTTGATTATTATTGTTGATTTATTATTCTATAAGGAATCTATATCTAATAATTGATGCCTTGCCAAACTGATAGGATGTTGACGCTGATGTCGGTTCTAATTCTAATGTTGATTCATTGTTTAGGATGGGCCTATCTATATGGAAGGTGTTTTGATGTTGGTTGTTGTAGACACCTAAATTTTACCATTTGTATCAAAATTAAATTTGACATGCTAACCCTTCACCATCCCCAATTTAAATTCATATTCATCATTTTCATCTAAATTTTGAATAATTGATTAATTCATAATTAATTAATTAAATCATACACACCTATTTTCCTTCAAAATTAATTAAAATGTGGATTTTCCACCTCTTCCAAACATCTTCCAGATTTGTCTCAACCAAATTTTGACTCATCCAACCACCTTCCTCAACTTCCTCAAATGCCTTATGAGTCATCTTAGAACATTTCAACTAACTTGTGAGTCATCCTTTGACTTTTCAACTATCTTGATTGATTCATGCTTAGTCATTCAACTACCAACTCTCCTCTTTCTCAATACATGAGAATTAGTCATCATCAATTGATATGAGGACTCAAATCCAACTGATGATTATTTCAATAATTCAACAAATTCAAATTATTCTCAACCATTTTTCTCACCACCTTCAAGCCTATAAATTGATGTGCAATCCTCCATTCAAATCATCCACTTTTAAGCTATCGAAACTCTATCAAATTATCCTTGTGAATCCATTGAGATCAAAGCCATTTTCAACCACACACTATCCAATTCCCTTTATTTAGATAATAATAGAGCACCCACATCAATCAAGAAAGATAAAATCTACCATTAATCACATAATGGAGAAGGTGATGAACATGTATTTCATGTGTTTTAAGTATTCTGTTAGTTAGCTATTTCTTCTTGTTGCTGCTCTATCAAGAATTTAGTGTAGTCTAGGCAGAATTACATTATATTTTGTCTTCTTAGTTCACATTTTAAATTGCATAATAGATATTTTGGCATGCTTGGTGGGTTCATTCCCTCATATTTCACATCATAGGTGCATTTGGGAAGTTATTTCAATTATTTTTATTGATTTTATTGTGCACATGCATTTAACCTCATTATGGAAGCTTTTGTTTGCAGTTATAGGTCTATTTTCTATGTTTTTGAGCTTATTGTGTTTTACCCTACGTAACAACAAAATTGTAGACATTAACAATGAATTCATTGAATCAAATAGTGAATTCATTTATGTGGTAATTTTACTCATATTTTTGTAATTTTTCCTCTTGTTGACAGTTTCTGCATATGTTTTTTGTTTGCCTAACTCCTTTTTGGTTTCTATTTTCTGTTTGAAGCATTTTTACAAAACAATGAAATCATTCAGTGTAACAGTGAAATCATCCAAGTAAAAAGTGAAATAATTCTTTGCAACAGTAAAATCATCCAAGTGAACAATGAAATCATTCTTTCCAATAGTGAAATAGTTTAAGAAAACATTGAAATCATTATGCGTAATGATAAAATTGTTTTGTAAATATTTGCTTTCTATTTTCTATTTTTTGTTTTTTTGTAGTTATAACTTGCTAATGAATTCATAGAAATATAACATTTTATATTTCTCTTTATCTTTTTGTTGTCTTTTGGGCTAAATTTTGTAGGCTGCCTTGCTCTTTCAATTTTCAAAAAACTTATAATAGTTTTTCAGGATGTTAGTTCAAGTATTAAATAAATAAAGTAATACAAATACCAATTTCATTTATTTTTAATCCATTTTATTTGTTATTCTAGTTTTGGACTAACCTTGTCATTTTAGTGTTCAAGCAATCATTTCAACATTTCTTTTCTTTAGTAACTAACTCACATTTTTATTTTGGTTTTAATTGAACCTTTCATTACAAGCACTTTATTTGTGAGTGTTTTAAGGTTGTATATGCTCTTCCCTTGGTGTCACATTGATGATGATACTTGGAAATTAAAAACAAATTTATAAATTTTATGTTACCTAAGTTGTGTTTGTGTGCATGTTCTTCCCTTGACGTCACATTGATGGTGATACCTGAGAATCAGAGACAAACATTAACTTATTTATTTTTTATTTTCTAGGGTATCAACCGTGAATTTCACCACCATGTGGTAAGACAAAGTTCATGTACCAAAAATGTATATAAATTGAATGCCAACTATTTTAAAAACCTGAACGGTGATGTGTTTTAAGCACATCATGATATGAGGGGCTTCCATGATAAGATACCAGGGTTTCAATAGTTGCCTTGAAGGTTGATTTTTTTGACATCAACCTACTAAAATATTATGATTGGATAGGGCACATTGGGACTAGACCTATTTGTGCACATCCATTAAATTAGATTCTTTCATGGTTTTGGGCCTCATGTACTGAAAGGTATTTATAATAATCCCATTAGATGATATTGTGAAAACCTTAAGCCTAAGTGAGCCATTTTTATTTCAAATTTGGTGCATCAGTTAGCGGTTAACACCAAGAAGTACTTTACACGTACCCTTGAAATTGGGTCTAGTGGGATATGGGAATGACACTTCCTTCATAGTCAATGCTCTGAAACATTGGGATAACACTATTCAATAGGAAATCAAGTAGCAAGGAAATCCTAAAAGTTGTTCAAGTCCTTTATCCCTTTTTGTGTGTTACATGTGTGTTTAAAATAGGAACTTATTTTTTTTTTATCCCTTGTGAAAACCATGTGTTGAAAGCCTTTTGATTAAAAATAGTATTTGAGTTTTAAATTCAAATTAAAATTATATCCAAAATCTATAAATCAAGAAAAATCTACAGTCACAAACTCAATAATTTGTTTTCAATCTTATTACTTTCTAGGTCTTTCATCCTTTTTATTTTTGATTCAAGCCTCTTTTTAGCAATCGTACCTATCAGTAGGCACATGGCTATGTTGAACAACCCTAGGTTGAGGGAGGAACCTTTTGGTAATGACCCTTTTAACTTTGGTAATCAATAACATTGAGTTTAAATCCACAAGATCCATTACAATGAAGAAGAAGAGGGACCTTATCAAGAAGAGAATAGCCCTAGAGCCATATTACCCCCTTCTCAAATCACCAAATATATCTTAGCCAATAAATATGAGGTCTTGCTCTATGATTTGAGTGTAGGGGTTAAGCTTCCTTCAAAATTTAAAGTCTAAAATTTACATCATTTGATTGCTAGTAATGAAGCAACATCCCCAATCCAATATCAAACTACATCCCATGGTTCCTTATGGAATAACAAAGTCATCATAAGTCCAACATCCTAATTCCTAAGTTTTCATAGCAAAAATAAAAATAATGAAGTCACATCCGAACCAAGTCATGGGTTTTCTAGTAAAGCTCATGTACAACAATTAAATCAAGAGATTATCAACCTTCAAACCAACAACTCAAATAATCCCTTGTTCAACCAATCTATAAATCCAAATATAAGTAATCCTAGTATTAATATAGGATTAGATCAAACCAATCCAAACTCAAATTCATATTTGAGTCCACCCATCATTAATCCTAAGAAAAATATGAGTTTGAATACCATTATGAGCTCAAATCATTAATCCAACAAATTAAAATATTATTTGAATGTTCATTCAACCTCACCCATCAATAAAATCAATCCAAATCTGAATTTTAATGTTCATTCAAATTCACTCCTCAATAATAAACATACAAATGTGAACATGAATGCATATTCAAGTTCACAAATCATTTCAAATTTAAATTTGAATGTTCATTCAAATTCATCAAACAATAATCAACATCAAAATTTGAGCTTGAATCCATATTAAAGTTCACCAATCAATCAATCTAACCAACATCCGAACTTGAATACTTATTCAAGTTCACCAATAAATCAAACAAATCCAAATTCAATTTCAAACTTGAATCCATATTCAATTTTTCCAATTAATCAACATGTAAATTTTGTTGTAGGAACAATTTCAATTCATTTTTCAAGTTTCAATCCAAATTATTTCACAATTTCAAATCCATCAACAAATCAAGTTCCACCAAACATAAATCAAAATTCACCCAACAAACCCCAATCCAACCTTCAATCCCAAGTCAACATTTAACCCCAATATAAATCAACAACAATCTTTTGGTTCAATGTCAAATCCAAACTTGAATCAAAACACATTCACAAATCAATATCCAAATCTAACAAATCCAAATTCATCATTTATCCCAAATACAAATTCCAATCAATTCATTAACAATCCACCCCAAAATCAATATTCACTTCAACATTCTAACATTAACCCAAGTTCATTCATTAGTCAATCATCCAACATGTTCCCAGCTTCATATCAAAACAATCAATTCCCACCACACGTTATTCATGAGTGGCAAAATATGAAAGATAAAATCCAAGGTTTACAAGATGGTATTTTTTACAAACAAAAACAATTCAAATTTGAGGAAATTTGTGCATAGCCATTTGACATTAACAACATTATGAAACCCTTTCCTACACCTTCTGAACTTCCTAATTGTTATAAATACAAAGACAATGGAGATCTTAGGGAACATCTCAAAGAGTTTTACATGGCTTATGTAGACATTGCCTATAACAATGAATATTTATTAAGACTCTTTCCATGTAGTCTAGGGGGTCAAGTCTTAGAGTGGTTTCTTCACTTACCCAAATGATCAATCACTACCTTTGAAGACTTATCCAAAATATTTTTGCATCACTTCTCTTACAATGTTGAATTGGAATTAACCATAGTAGACTTATATAATGCCAAATAATGAAATGGTGAAACTTTTCCCTCCTTTTTGAAAATATGGCAATCATTAGCAAGCCATTTTCCATGGTCTCCACCTGAAAAACAACTCATTGCAATATTTACAAATAATATTAATTCAGATTTGGCACATTAATTATAACTTCATTGTCCCACATCATTTGATGAAATGATAGAAAAGGGATTCAAATTGAGAGAAATTTAATTTTTAAGGGTGCCATTAATATTTTCAAACCAGACAATACTTCTTCAAATCAAACAGAAAAACCCAAATTCTTTGCAAAAAAACATGTTTTAGGTGACAATGTAACCAATGTGAAACTAGTCCAAAACACCCAACCAATCAATAATATCACCATTCCAAGTGGCCAACCATCACAAGAAAACTTTAAGCACAAATTTACTCCTTTGGGAGAACCTTATGAGGTGGTCTTTTAGAAATAGGTCACTGCAAACATGGTTATTTTCCCCAACACAAAACCATTTGAAGAGAATGTTCTTAAACACGAGTGGTACCAAGAAAACTAATATTGTGAATATCTTAAGATTAAGAGACATTAAAAAAATATTTGCATGAGGCTTAAACATTACATCCGAGACCTCATCAATTATGGGGACATTGCAATCAAAAACCAATCTTCATCATCAAATAATCAAAAGTTGTGTATATATAAAGATCAATTTTTAAAGCATGAGTAAGGGCATAATAAACAAGGTAAAGATCAAGTCCAAAATATCAATGTTAATAAAAACAATCACCCTTTTAATTCTATAGTTAATTGTATTGACTATACAAATCATCATGTTTTCATTATCATAGTAAAATCCCAAGATTGCACCATTAAAACAAGGTGCACCAAGATCACCATACCAATTGCCTCTTTTGTTGAACTCCAAATTTTGTAATAATATATTATAAGAAATTTTAAGCCTTAACACAGAGAATCAAGAGAGAGAGAAAAGCATAGAGGACCTTAGCACGAGAGAGAATGGCATGGAAGAGAATGACACAAAAGAAAGAGACATGGAATAACAACATGGAATACCTTGGCATGGAAGAGAAAGTTGTTGAAGATAAGGAAACATAGAACAAGGAACATAAGACACAAGACTTAGAAAAGTGCAATACTAGGACAAGGGCACGGGAAGCGGAGATGGTTATAAAGTAGTTCATAAAAGCATAAAAAATTAATCAAGCACAAATCTGGTACCAGTTCATGGATGAGGAGGAGCATGAACATGAATATATAGCATAGAGAGAGTATATAGGGGATTTTAGGCCCAAATCAAAAGGACTTAATTGTAGTGGCTCACCATGACTTCTTTTTATAAAACAATTATTGGCTTTTCATTTATATTATATTAATGATATAACTTGAGAGGGGTTAGTTTGTGTATAAGTATCCCATAGCTTTGCTTATGATCTTGTTTTTTGTTGTTGATTAAGTTGTCAATATAGATATCTAGAGAGAATACTGAATGAAATATATTTGTAATATTATCAATTGAGATCAATGGAACCACTACTTTGTCTCTGAATCTTGACATGTTAATATTTTTGGTGTTAAATCTACTTTTATGATAATAGATAAGTGCATGGACTATGTGAATGAATTAGGTGATTAAATCTTAAGTGATGTTTATATTAACAATGAATAAATGTACTACCCAAGTGCCTAAATATAGATAGAGTTATCTATCCACCACCATGTGATAGAATCAACGAGAATGGGTCTAGGATACATACCTTGGGTAAGCATGTAAGGTCACTACTTGTGTGATATGATGATACACTAGCTCATTAGTTTTTTCCTTATCCTAGGCATGTGACTAATACCTAGTCGAGTGAAACTAAGGATAAAATAAATCCCATATTTTGGTTCCATTATTGGGACCCATTAACACAATGGTAGAAAGATGCTCAATAAATTATCTTTGGAAAACATCAAGTGCTGGGTTGGTATAATAGAAGATAAATTTTTGCTTCAATTTATTGAACTAGGGGTTTCTACGTGCACATGGGTAGAGTAGAATCTATACACTTATCTATATTAAACATTATTTATAGAATTACTTGTTCACTTGCATGCTTGACTTTTGACATATGCACAAGACCATTCAAGAAATTATGGATGAAAGGATCTTTGGTTAGTAGAGCATTAGACATCCTTAGTGAAGTTGAAATCTATTTGGACACATTCAGTAGACATGTGGTGGAAAGGAGAGCTCAATATCTATATATTGGAATACACCATCTATATATATTTTTGTCTGGAAGAAGCACAATTCAATTTCATGAGATAACCATATGGAAGGTATCTTAATCAATTTATTTTATAAATTAAGAAACTTATGGTTGATTTTGTACTTGATAACTTCCCCATGGATGACTAAATTATCTTGCATATGAGCAATGCTATTGGTGGGTAAATAGAAGGGTATAAATTAGTAGTTCAGCATGGAAGTTAGTCAACGAGAATTATAGAAACATAATTATGATGAGGCTAGGCATAATGCTATGAGAGGAAACAATCCCAAGGGAAAATGGGAGGATACTAGAAGTGCCATGAGAATTTTTAAGAAGGCAGGAAGGAATAGTGAGTACTCCCTAACCATAGGTCTTTGCCCTTCACTAGCATAGGTACACATGGAAGAAGTAGGATGAGAATTTATGATAGAAGAACCCAATACAAATAGGCCCAATTACCCCACTAAAATGCATGCTTATTCATTTGAGTTTGACATAATTCTTGTAAGAAATTGGGACACTAATAGTGTAGAGTCTGAAGTTGAGTCCATAGATGAAAATCTAGGAGTACAAGTTTAAAAAATCAATTTACCATTAACCTTTACTTTTCAATTTTAAGTAAGACCTATAGATCACCTTATAATTTTAGGTGGATCAAATGTAAGTATGGGAAAAAATAAAGGTCTAAATACACCTAATCAACCTCCTTCAGTGCCCAATATTTTTAATACACCTATTACTATAAGAGGCATGGGAGGCAGTGTTAGCAGTGGTTCTACTAGAGCTACAAGAGGATCAGAATGCATCTCGAGAGGAGTTAGAGAACCTCTACCACATGGTTTAGGAGGAACTGGAGGAGTGCTACAATAATTTCTACCACAACCACCTAGTAGACCTATAGTTTACTATGAGATGACAATTCACATACCTAATTATTAAGGTATGAAGAATGTAGCTGAGCATGTTCACAAGTGTGAACTCATTTGGTAGGTATAGGGTATAACTTATACTGAGTAAAAGGTAACTTAGTTTTCCACTACCTTAGTGAATCATGTTCACAAATGGTATCAAAATATTGATCCTTAACAAGCTATTATAAATTATGAACTATTGAAGATTACTTTTCTCTAAGAATTTGATATCCTTGAGTTTGAAAAATAAAGAATTATTGCCTTAAAATATATCAAGCAATATCTCACTACGAATGTGTGCATATATGGTGTGCATTTAAAAAACTTCTTTCAAATCTATAATTTGATATCAACCCAACATAATATTCTTAGTGGTTTATGGGAGGGTTATTAATACCTTTTCGATGAGCCTTATCCCACAAGACTTTCATTAATCTGTGCAACACACTAAAAGCGACCCTCCATGCTGAATCTATGGGAAGTATAGATGTAGGGATCAACCCCTTTATGGAGGATAAAATTACTATTATAGATTCTCATATGGAGAAGCTCATGACCAATAATTCTCATGACACACGTAATATCATGTGGTGTGTTGACTACAAAGTGGAGGGTGATAACAAGAATAATTTGTCCATGGAAGAATGTTCATGTTGTATTAAAATAGTCCTATGAGATTTTCAAAGAAGATCATGTTGTAATGAGTTTTCCCTTGTTTCAACATGCCACTCAAGCCAAAGTGTCACTATATTATAAAATATGTGATGTATATACACATGATACTAATGACTACCAGATCATCAATGAGATTCATGAAGCATGCACACAAGGTACTCACCAAACATGTATAGATAACACATAGGAGGCTATTGGAAGTCAATATTTTAGAGGTCGAGGGTGGAAATAGCGGAGGAAGTGGTCAATTTCCACCTAGAACATGTTATAAGTGTGGATCTCTAAACTACTACAAACATGATTACATGGTCTACCCAACATGTGCCTTTTATAAAAATTAACATCAATTGGAAGAATGTCTAGATTTGTATGCTACCATTACCAAGTAAACATAATGAGAAGGGCTCTAGAATGATACGTGTTAAAAAAACTCCAAATGTTCAATGGAGACCATGCCCTACCACTCCATTGACTGGGCCTAAGGTAAATATTATTACTTAAAGTGGTGTTTATTCCCAATCAGTTTCAAATCCACTTGCTAAAAAGGTTCATCATGAAGAACCTTGTGGACAATAGTATCCAGATGCTCAATGACAAAAATAAGTGTTGCATGACACAATGGCCTTGGTACACAAACTACAAGGTGAATTTGAGTGCATAAAGGATAATGATACTAGCATGCATGTCAAGATGCAAATATATATGATACCCATAGACTCAAGGCATGATGAGTTTCGAGAGATGTGCAAGTTTTTCCTTAGTGATGACATCATTCCCCTCTTGAAAAATTGTCTATGAAAACAAATGACAAAACCTTCAGAGGATCATCATTTGAACCATGCATGATGCCAAGAGACCCATATTCAACCAAATCTAGAATGTGACAAAGAAGTCATTGTCAATGCATCCATTGATGGTTGAATGATCCATGATATCTTTGTGGACACTAGCATAGAGGTTAATGTGTTCATGAAATATGTCTGGAAAAATATGGGGAGCCCCACTTTGTAGCCTTACCCACATGTTTTATTCATGGACAATAAGACTTGTGTATCCCCCATAGGAATTCTTAAATATGCCATTGTCAACATCTTAGGTGTCGCGTTCAAGGGAGATTTTAAAGTCATCAAGCTTGCTAAAGTTGATGACTTAATTGCTCTCTTGGGTCAACCTTGGTGCTATGTGAACAATGCTGACTTGTATTTCAAGAAGCATTATATCAACTTTGAGAATGACACTCAATGCATAGTCATTCATCTAAATAATGACCAAGGACCCACCTTTTTGGAAACCATTGATGTTGATGAGGATGTCAACACAATTTATAACATCACTACCCAAGGAAATGAATATGTCGATCCTACTCCTAACAACATCTTGTGATGGGAAGATGCATAGTCCATTTTTGAAACTACTAGTATTGCTTGCAATAAATGTGTTCAAGGTGCATATGATCGTATAAGGTGTGTCTATGGTTTCCTTGATAGCCACCTAAGTTCCTCCCCCAAGTTTTATTATCTCCACAAAATTGTTCACCTCATTGGTCTACCAAGGTTGAGGTTGGACCATGCACCTCATTTCCATGGTCAAATTGAGGTCAAGGAATATTTGTAGAAATTGGAATACTATAATGTTAATAAAAATTAATGCTTACATGCACTCATTTTTTTTCAAAGAACCATTATTTGATGGTAGTGTAATCATCAATACCAATTGCATATATGGGAACATGTACGTACAACCATGTACTATCGCTTACAACATGTTAACCATGTTCATGCCACCATGATTTATGATGGTATTGCTTCTCTAAAAGACCATATAATAGCCTTTACAATGCTTTAGAATGCCAAAAACATGTTTTTAATAGAATATTTATGGATTCATGCCATTTATGGTACTCTATGTGCTTGGTCTAAAGTATGGTACATCCATTAAGAAAACCATAAGGAAATGAATACCTGGTAGTGCATCAAACATGATTTGCTTACAAAATTTTCATTTTCTTCTCCATGAATGGAGTTGAATTTGTCTTTGCAAACAATCCATCAAGTAGTTTTACAAGATCAGGGACTAGTTGAAGATTGCATAAGGTACATACATGGCATACCTAATGATAATCTGGATATATTTAAAGAGCTCAATACTTATGCCTTGAATCCATTGGATTTTTAACCCTCAATTTGAATATGACCATCATGAATAGATATAGAAAGGCAAACAAAAGGTCATATATCAGGTTGATGAGGGTACCGATTCTGGTCTGCCAAAGCTAGAATTCAACCACTTAAATATGCATACAAAATATGGGGCATGTAACATTATATATATTATGCACTAAAAATAAAACCATATTTTGTGCCAATCCAAATGGTTTATCACAATATTAGGATGAAGGATGCACCTAAAATGGACACTTTAGGCAATTACTAGTCTAAGGTTAAGTTAACCAAATATTTTGAACTCTTACAAGAGTATCAAGACATTTACCTATGGAACTACATGGAAATGAAGGGAATGCATTAATATTTGGGTAAGATGCATATCAAGTTGGTTGAAGGCACTTGACCAATGAGGAAATGACTAGATTAGATGAACACTAATCTACATGCTCAAGTTAGAGGAAATTGATAACATGTTGTGCCCTAGAGATATTACTCCCATTTATGAATTTGAGTGGGTTAGTCCAATGGTGATCAACATCAAGAAATATGGTAGAATTCACATTTGCATGGATTATAGGCTACTCAATGTTGTGTGTAACTAACCCTATCCCAATGAGTTTCATAGAGGAAATTTTAGAGGGTGTTGTTGGGTGTGAGATCTACACCTTCATCGATGGATTTTATATCTACCACCAAGTATAAATTACTAAGGAAGATAAGGAAAAAATAAATTTTGAAACTGAATGGGGATCATTTGCATATAATGTTATGCCTTTTTACTTAAATAATGCATCAATATTGTTCTCATGTATTATAGTGGAAGCCTTCAAGGATTTCATCCACAAATTCCTTTAGGTGTAATTGGATGACTGGACCATGTATGGTTTAGTCCATGACCACTATGATAACTTATACCTCATGCTCGAGTGCTACCACCAACTTCAATTTTTTTTGAATCTTAATAAGTGCATCTTTTACACTTCATTTGGAAATCCGCTAGGACACATCATTTGTTGGGATAGACTATTAGTAGATTTGGCTTATATTGTGGTCATTGTTAAAATCCAAAATCCAACCACTCAATGCAAGGTACACACATTATTATGTCACATAGGGTGTTATCAAAAGTTTATTCAAGGTTATGATAACATAGGAGTTCTGATGGAAGAAATACTTAAACACAATGGCCTATTCTTATGGACCACCTAATAAGCATTTGAGGCTCTAAAAGAATAATTCATGACTGCACCCATTCTCTAATTCCCAAACTAGACCTTTCATGTGCATGTCAACACTTCAATCATGGCCATGGGAGCTATCTTGGCACAATGTGGTGAAGGCAATCTTAATAATCTTATTTATTTTGATAGTTGAAAGCTCACACTAGTAGAATGAAACTACTCTATGACCATGAGGCCTTGTCCATAGTTTATGTGCTCCAAAAGTTTTGCCAATAATTATTGGCCACTCCATTTATCTTATATATAGATCATGAAGTACTTAAGTATTTGGTGAATAAACTAGTGTTGCATGGATGCATCTACTAATAGATTTTCATTTTTAGGAGTTCTAGTTCTTTGTGGTCATGAAACCAAGAAAAGTTAATTTCGGTCCAGACCGCCTTTCTCACATTCAATTTGGTGAACTACTGTGCACTATAGAGGATGATTTACCTAATGCACATTTTTTTCAAGTTACGTGTGTGATCAAAGAATTGGAATAAATTACAACTTTTCTTACAATAGGCTTAGTGCCATGACACCTTAACACCCAAGAGAAAAAGTAATTGGGTGTTTACACTACCCCTTACATCTTATTGGAGTAGACCTATACAAATTAGGATGGGATGAGGTATTATGAAGGTACGTAATACATCATGAGTGTAATAAAGTCCTTTAGGAGGTCCATTATGATGTTACAAAAGGACATTATACTGGTGACATACCAACATAGAAGGTTCTACTAGCTAGGTTATGGTGTGCCATATTATTCAAAGATTTTAATATATATGCACACCAAAGTGATATTTGTTAGCACGTAGGTAATCTAAATTGTAGGGATGCCATGACCCTTCATCAAATATTTGATCATGAACCATTTGAAAAATGTGATATTGATTTTTTTGGCCCCATTCAACCTAATATGAGATGGACTAGCATGTGCTACATCATTCCTGCCATGGACTATCTCACACACTAGGATAAAGTAGTGCCCACATAGGATTATACTGCTACTACCACTACTTGATTTTTATGGGAAAATATCATCACACAATATGGGTTCCCATTAAGTTTAAAAAGTGATCATGGCACTCACTTTCTCAATGAAATAATGCACATCCTCTTGGCTAAGGTCATGATTACACACCATAAGACCACACCATACCACCCTCAAGCCAATGGCATAGCTAAATCCTTTAAAAAGGTCCTTGGTAATACCATGACCAAGATTTTCAATATCAGTTAGAATTATTGGGATGATCATGTTTCAGTATTATTATGGGCTTATCAGAGCACATACAAAAGGTTGAACAAGAATACTCCTTTTAACCTTGTCTTTGGCACTGAATCAGTTTTACCAGTGAAGTTCCTTATGCCTTCCTTACATATTAAATGAATTACAAGATTGCATGAAGAAGAGTACCTCAAATCTCTCTTAGACACTCTAATTCAATTGGATGAATTACACATTCTCTCACACTAGAGTAAACATGTAGAGAAGTAAAAACAACAAATTTAGCATGACTGACACATCAAAACCAAAGTTTTTTTTGTCCTGGTATGCATGTCTTGGTCTATGATTAAAAGCTTGCATGCCATCTAGGTAAACTATAGATCTCATGGAATGGTCCTTTTATCATTCATGATATTTGTCCAACAGGCACCTATAAGTTGAAAAGATTGGATGACCAATTTCTTCCAGGTCATTTTAATGGTAGTTAACTTTGGACCTACCATTATATGTAACCCTTAAATTTAGAAAATAAGGCATAGGCCACTAGATTATTTTAGGACTTAGTTTTATTTTTGAATAAGTGTGACAATGGTTGCATGCCTTTTATGATTTTATTCTCGTACTTTTGGTGCTCTTTGGTATCTAGAACTATGTTCTTTATCACTTTATTAACAAATGAATCTCACTAACTTATGATGTGGAGGACCACACAAGTATTTTAAGTTGGGGTAGGTTTAAATGTGGATAATCTACTTAAGCTAAAAATGTGTAAATAAAAGGTTGGGAAGAATCATGCATGATCAAATAAAATCTTAGGATAACAAGGTGGACAAGTTGTGATACATGAAAAAGGTGTGCAAGAGGAGGTTTACAAGTGGTGGTGTGTGACTTAGGAATGTGGAACAAAGATGACAAAGGAAATGTCATTATAAATATGGGTCAAAATGACAAGGCATATTTTGTGAATAAAATGGGAAATTTGAATTTTTAAACTAGCATGCACTATGGGAAAGGCACAAAAAATCTCAAAGGAAGGATGGGACATGCATTTATTAATGACAAAATGGCATAAATGGCAAGTGTGTTAAATAGGTGCCAAGGCATGACCATTTGAGGTATTAATGGTTGAAGTGATGGATGGTAGGATGGGGGGAAGTTAATAAAAAAAATTATTTTGTCTATAAAATACTTAGAGGCATTTCATTTTCATTTTTTACTATTAAAAACTTGATGACTGTAGAGCTCAAAAAAGCATAAACAAGTGACATAAAAGGCATTGTTCTAGTATTTTCAATGACAAAAAGTGGAGAAAATATCATGGAAAAAATCATCTAATGAAAGAGGTGACAGAGTGATCATAGGAATAGGTGTGAGAGAATTTTTAGGTTGCAGTTACTATGACTACCATCAAAGGAGGATAAAGTGGTAAGCTGAAGTATTTTACATCTAGGAAAAAGATTCTAAATGTATTCATTTGGGAAAATTGGTTGGCTACACATTAACCTTTGGGGACCTTGATCAGTGACACAACCAAATTTAAGAAAGGAAAAAGAGATGCACTACCAACCATTATTAAACTAGATGAGTGTGAGGTAAAAAATGAGGAAGTCTTATTTATATCTAGGAAGAAGGATATAGTGTACATGACATGCAAGGTGAAGACCCTAGAAAGCTAGTAGAAGGGAATTTTGGTGTAGAGGCATTATGGATGGTACATGTAGAAAATAAGGGAACCACCACATCACCTCCACCACCAATTCTAATTGAAGAAATGTAGTACCCCAACATGGTTTTATGCATAAATAATTGAGAAACCAAAGTTTCCACTCATCAAGTCCTAAATTTTAATAATCACCAATCTAGTAATGAAGGTGACTTATAGTGTGACTACTAGGTTGAGTGCCAAAATATAATAAATGATATCACTTATGATATCACAATTTATAACTTATTTGAGGATGCAGGCATGCTTCAAATTTTTTAACTGACTTACTTTAGAAAACCCAACGATGCGGTTCAGTATATCCACAAAGATTATATCTACTTTACAGGGCATAAAATGAGGATTACCCCTCAAAAAATTAGTAAGGTAACTAGGTTACTCTATTCCAAAACTAATGTCAATGTGGATCTCAATGATTAGGTGGTAATTGAATAGATGATGATGGTGTTGAAATACAAGAAAGAAGCCACACCATGTATATTAAAAGTCTTACAAATCTTTCCATTCAAGTAGCTAAACACTTGGTCATGACCAAGTTAGGGGGCGTAAATAGGTATAAAGAGGTGGATATGGCCCACCTCTATGTTTAAATCCTAATGACCAAGGGAACCAAGTATAATTATTCCTAATTTTTTGCATATAAAATTGAAGAAGATTCCATGAAGGTACATCCTCTGCCCAACCACAAGTTTCTATGGGGCACAATTTTGTTGCTTTTGATTTTTGATCAGATTATCATCCTAGAGTATTTTGACAAAGAATTGAAGTGGGTCTACCCACCAAATCACAAGTCTTGACTGAAATATTCAAATAATTCACATGTTTTGGCACTATCACACCCTCTTAAAAAGTAAAGATGAAGGAATCATTTAGAAATGAATGGTCATGCCCAAAGATCTTTCCACATAGATGAAAATTTATGCTAAGTTTTTTGTTAAGCCAAACTATTCACTCACTGGATTTGGTTGGAGGCCACTGATTATTTATCAAGATGGCTTAATTTGCCTTATACCTTCATTACCAAAAATTTCATGGATTCTATTGATCACATTTTGGATACATGCTCAATGAATATTGATGCTAAAAATATTGACGTTGAGATTCACACTCTTCATAATATTTATGCATATCCAAGAAGGGAAACATATACAGAGCATCACAATTCAAGTAAAACTGACATTAATCCCTTTAAAATAATTATGCAAAGTAGAATCTAATTGGTCTACTCTATTATGCTTAGGCTACGAAAGAAAACATTGGGAATCTAAGAGGTAGAAAAGGAACCACTTCCCCCTAACCAAAAACATGCATAAAATAAAGGGTATGAAAGAAGGAAAAAACTTCAAGACATGAAGCCACCAGTTCTAGAGAGGTATAAGAATAACCCATGGCCACTCCAAAATGATAATGGTAGGCCTTATCATCAACAATAGCCCAAGGGTTTCCTATAGAATAGAAGGATGACATTGTTACATCTCAATCATCTACTTAATTAGATCCTAATCTTGAATCACCTTCAGTGGTGATTCTTTAAACAAGTAAAACATATATTGAAGCGTAAACCGCAAAGGAAACCACTCTTAAGCTTAGTAAAAAATAACCTGATAATGAGCAATAAATATAAGTTTAAAGTTAAAAACTTTAATAAGAAATAGGAATATGGGAAGCCCCAACATAGATCACCTTGGCGATGGTACTAGTGAGCAATGGGAAAATATTCTCGAAGTTATATACCTAGAGTGTGAGTGCCAAAAGGGTAAGAAACCTATGCAAGAAGTAGAGTAATAAAAACAAAAAAAGTGGGTAATCAAGACCCTCCTACTCACACAATATTCCAAAAAGATATACTAGATAAAAAATTATATTTATGGTAGTATTTCACAAAACATGAGCCCAATAAACAAACTCGGCATGATTTGTATTTCATGATAGAGGTATATCATGATGAAGGCATCTTTGAGCTCCCAAAGGCCAACACCAAAATAAGCTTAGAAGTGACAGATGTTCCATATGTGATTTGGGTAGATCCCTTGAAATGCTCTCTATTTCAAGCATGCACATCCCTCATAAAGTTCTTCCTAGAGGTTTCTAGTTAAAACATTATCCATAGCCATGATGTTGGCCAGATTAGCTACAAGTATTATGAGGTTGTCTGCATGTACAGAGAATATCATGTTAAATGGTGTAAGCTTGAAAAATAAATTGAAGAGTTCAAGTGACAACAAGATGTGACTGAGACATCTTGACTTAGGACATTATGTCTTTGTTAAACACTTTTGAGGAGCAATCCAACACTTGTGGATGGTATTCCTGTTATCGGTGAGGCCATCAATAAATTTGAGATGCTCATGGACCTCTTGCTAAATAAATTTAAAAACCAAGTGAATTTTCAATAGGAGAAGTTGTGGGTAGTAGATCATTTTATAGAGGCCATAAAAGTCTAGATATCCTTTTTGAGTAAACTAGGCACCACTATTCACATCTTTGATGGGGTTTTTGTAAACTTGGCATGACTGAGTAAAATTTTGGAAGCACGACTACTACCTGATGAACAACATCATCAATAATTAGCTGAGAATGCACAGAACATCATGGAAAAGGAAAAATGCATGAAATTATTCTTGGACATAGAATAAATAGAAAAATAAATAAGCACCCATTCATAGGAGCTTAATGCTAGCTTCTTAGCACTTCTAGGGTAGGTTTTGGTAGAGGTTAGGTCACTCAAGGATTCCCAAAAAGTTGAAACTACTCAGCTTGAGATTTTGACAACTTAAGCATATGGTTTTCTTGAGAATCCTAAATAAATGAAACTAATGAGAGGTAAAGTGGAAGTCATCACTTTCAATCTTCAGACAACCCTTAACCAATAGGAAGAGATCAAGTGTTAAGTGTGGCACGTGGGTCTTGAGTTTTTGCTATATGAGGACACTGTAATATAGTTTGGGATGGACTATTAGTTTAGTAAGGGTAATGTTGGACCCAAATTTTTGTAGTAATATATTATAAGAATTTTAAAGTCTTATCATAGAGAAGCAAGGGCATGAGAATAGTGCAAAAGACCTTGGAAAAATTAAAAACAATAGAAGAGAACAACATAAAAGATAGAGACACGAAATAATAATGAAAAAGACCTTGGTGTAAAAAAGTGAGTTATAGAAGACAAGGAAATAGAGAGAGAGGAATATAAGATGTAAGACTCAGAAAAGTGCAAGACTAGGACAAGCGTGTAAAAAGTGGAGATGGTTACAAAGTATTTCATGGAAGCATCAAATATTAATCAAGTGCAAATCTAGCACTAGTTTGTAGAGGAGGAGGAGCATGAAAATGAATATCTAGCATATATAGAGTATATAGGGGATGTTAGGTGCAAATCAAATGGACTTAATTATAACAATTTTTCATAACTTCTTTTTCTAAAATAGTCATTGGATTTTCATATATATTATATTAATGATGTAACTTGAGAGGGGTTAGTTTGTGTATAAATACACTGTAGCTTTGATTATGATTTGAGTTTTATTGTTGATTAATTTATCAATATAGATATATATAGAGATTTATTATTGAATGAAATATATTTTTAATCTTATCAATTGAGATCAATGGGACCACTACTTTATCTATGAATGTTGACGTGTTAATATTTTTGGTGTTAAATATGATTTTATGATAATAGATAAGTGCATGGATTGTGTGAATGAATCAAATGGTTAACTCTTAATTGATGTTTATAGTAATAATTACTAAATTTACTACCCAAGAAACTAAGTATAGATAGAGTTGTCTATCCACCACCATGTTGTATAATTGACAGGAACTGGTCTAAGATGTGTGCCTCATGTGAGTATGCAAGTTCATTACTCATGTGATATGCTGACGTGATATATTGTTGGTTTCTTCCTTCTCTTAGGCATGGAATTAATACTTAGTTTAGTGAAATTAAGGATAAAATAACCCCAACATCCTCACCTATTATTGAGATCAAGTACAACATCTTAGAGCAAATTGAAAAGACACCAACTCATATATCCATCTTAGAGATTCTCAATACATCCCTTATATATAAATACATTGTATAAGACCCTCCAAGAGTCCAAAGTTACATAAGACTTTAATCCATCCAATTTTCAAGCATTAGTTGGAAACTTAACCACTAATAATCAAGTCATATTTGATCATTCTGATGCATCCCACAAAGGATCTGCACATAATTTACCCTTGTATATAGAAGTCATAATCTCTAGGCACAAAGTAAAAAGGGATTTTATATATAATGGATCAACTTTGAATCTATGTACATTGTGATTAAAGCATTTATGATATTTTAAAATAGCACTAGAAACTAACATCATTACTATTAAGGCATATGATAACGATGGACGTGAGTTTATGGTCACTATTTATATTCCTCTTTTGGTGGGGCCTATCATTTAATATACTTTATTCATAATCCTTGACTTATATATTCCATATAATTTTCTCTTTGGACATCCATGGATTCATACCATGAATGTTGTTCCATCCACCTTACATCAATGTTTAAATTTTTCCCATGAGGGAATGGAAGTCACTGTAATTGGTGATCCTCAACCCTTATAATCATGTAAATTATTAGAAGGGCGATATTGATAATCCAATTATCTCCCGGTCATTAGAGATACTTATGTTCCTACTCAGAAGTCACCAAATCTAGTCAATTATGTTCTTCTTGATGAGTTACTTCAACCCTTCCTAAATTTACCATCTGCAAATCAAACATCCACAAGTCAACCATCTATAAGTGAACCTTCCATTTCACAATCCATACCATCTCCTCCATCTAAGTTTACCATTATGGATAAAGGGATGGGAAAATATGAAATTCATGGCACTCATTACTTAGGAAAAATCCACATGTCTCTTAGTAATCACGATAAGTCCCTCTATAGAAAGGATATTCAAGTGGTTCAAAACTTTGGAAAGACATAATTCATAGAATGTGGTCTCCTTTTTGACAAGAAAATCAAAAATTCAAACTCTTCATAGAATTATTATAATGAACAAGCCACATGTTTCCTAAACAAACAATACCCCATTGCTGTTTCTGTCAGGATCCTACTGCCCACTACGGGCACACTTGATTACCTTTGTATTAGCAACTAAACATGGAATTTAACCAAAATGAATAAGTAACTAAAAATATGAAACAACACAGGATATGAGAGACAATACCCAATTGTATTAATACTCAATCAGAAGAAAATACAATAAAGAAGATGCGACACGTCTTCTTCCCACACCTCTAGAGCTCCCACACTTCTAGGGTTCACTAGTAATTATCCTTCAATAGTTCACTCTCAATCACGGTCACAACAATCAACTCAAACACAGAGTTGTTGTTCACCTCCACTAGTCAGTAATAATGCTGTTAGTACACCAAGTACACAACCATACTCCAAGTAGATCTTCCCTTCTCTTGCTGCCACCTGCAAGTCAACAGACCTTACTTACCATGTAGATATCTCTACACCCTGAAGAACCATTGTCCTTGCCTCTCCAAGTCCTCATGATTCTTCAACCAGTACCCCGGTGGATCTCCTAGTAGAAATTGCACAACCTACAACTATCCCTGATCATACACACTCAACACCCCTTTGGAACTAGGAGGAGCTACTCTTGCTCTCTCTTCAAGCACAATGGATTTCTAGCACACTTTTATAATACAATCCATGAGTCTATTATATAGATCTCATGCATAGAATAATTAGACTTTCTTAATTACAATAATTAGACTCGCAACTCAAGACCAAAAATAGTCTTTACATGCAAACTCCCTGTCCAAAAATAGACCAGTCTGGAACCCACATGCAAACTGCATGCACACACAGGTTGCCGACGTCGGCTCCTTCCTGACCGATGTCAGCTGACTCATAATTGACATCGGTTGCTTCTGCACTGTAATATGATCGACGTCGATTGATCAGACCGATGTCATTTTCCCTGCAACTTGTTTTGCAACTCAGCAACCTCCCAGCAACCTCCTTCCCTGTTTGCATCAGTGAAGCTTTTAGCTCCACAACCTAACAAATTCCATAATGTGTAATATAATGAATTACAAAGGAAAGGGCCTTGGTCTTCATGAACAAGGTACATTAGAACCAGTAAGTTTTAAACCTCATAAATCCATAAATGGTATTGGATTTAAACTACTTAATATGAACACTACGCTTCATGTTATTGATCCTTCTAGTGAGTTTGAGGAAGTCTCTTTAGAGACCAAAATAAGTTCCATCTATAGCCAATTCAAATCTCTTAAAATTATTAACCTCTTCCACGTTAACATTATTCTAATGCTTGATATTACATACCCAAACCTTATTCAATGAGACCAACATCGATCAAATCTACTTGATCATTTCTATAATGATGAGGTAATATATTAATTTTTGAGAATAAATGATCACATCCTAGTAGGGGACCATAAAAAGGGATTTTCCATTTAGTTGGATGATTCTTCACACTTTGGGGAGATTTTAAATTCACATCAAAGACATTAAATCAATATGGAAACAACTTATACATTTTTAGAGAATTATCAAAATCATGAAGAACTTGAAGGGGAATTTAATCTTCTTCCACCTGCTACAAAGTATCATGAAGAATCTATCAGAGTTGTTGCCAGAATCTGGATAAGGCGAGTGCAATGGAGACGTGATCACACGAGATGAAGCAAGTGCACACCACATAGATGCTAAAGCAATTTGAAAATAACACAGGAAGATAAATTGCACAAAAAAAAATGGAGAAAACCAAAATCTGATTAACATGAGATGGCCAAAGTGAGGAATACATATAGGAGAGTACGTAAGTAACTCCTCCACAAAAGGTAGACAAGGCACCCCAAGAATAGACTGTAACTCCTCCATGAAAGGTGGTGACAAGGTGTTAAGAATAGAGAAGTAACTCCCATCAAGGGAGTTACTTATGACATTCTTATGACACCTATGACACATCTATGACAGACACCTCCACATAAGCTAGCCTATCCCAAAAATATAGGAAAACTCCATGTATGCACAAGAAATACAATTTCCCTAATTAAAAAATAGGGAAAAATAAAAACCTACACTAATACCCCCCCCATAAGCGCAGCTTAGGTGGGCAGTGTGGAAATATAAAATGGGTCCCGACACTAGGCCTGATGAGGTACCCATGTACAAATGCAATCTCCCATAAGATAGAGAAAAGGAGAAAACTCGTAGGAAAAAAACTTTTTCCCCTCAAAAGAGAGACATAAAAGAAAGAAGAGGCTAGTGGGCCCCTCCTGAAGATGATGCTACTACAAATGTGGACCACACACCAAGAAGAGCTCGTATATGAATGAACTTGCTCTCAGTGAAAGGTTTGGTGAAGATGTCTACAACCTACTCTGAAGACTGGAAAAATATCAAGTCAATGATCTGACTATGAATAAGCTCCCAAATGAAGT
This sequence comes from Torreya grandis, assembly GCA_037957365.1. Taxonomy (NCBI): domain Eukaryota; kingdom Viridiplantae; phylum Streptophyta; class Pinopsida; order Cupressales; family Taxaceae; genus Torreya; species Torreya grandis. Next base: position 2,129,098 of record JARHVA010001815.1, read on the forward strand.
GCATGTGAATCTCTATGTGCTTGGTATACTGGTGCTGAACTGGATTCTTGCAAATCTGAATGGTACTCTAGTTGTCACAATAAATGATGGTGGACTGCTTGATAGGAATGCCAAACTCAAAAAATATCCCTTGAAGCTGAATAGCCTCAGTAGATACATTAACAGCTCCCCTATACTCTACCTCTATTGATGATATAACAATAGCATTTTGCTTCTTGCCAGACCAACTGATAAGACCAAAACCTAGAGAGAAATTGTAACTAGAAGTGGACTTGTGAGTCTGTGAATCACCAGCCCAGTCTGAATCTGTATGTCCAACCAAGTTAACCTCTATGCCAAATTTGTAATGAATCCCATATCTATGTGAACCTTGTATGTAATGCAAGATCCTCTTAACTACTTTCCAATGTAGCTCATGAGGTTCCTACATGAATCTGGTGACAAGTCCCACTATATATGATATGTCAGGCCTGGTGTGAGTCAAGTAGATGAGACTACCAACAAGTTTCCAATACCTAGTGGCATCAACCAATGGTGAAGAACAATCAGCCTCAAGCTTGACTCCTGATAGAAAGGGAGTCAGAGATGGCTTGCAATCAGCCATGTGAAACTGAGCCAATAAGTCAAGAGCATACTTAGACTGTGTAAGAGAAATCCCTGAATCTAACTATGATATCTCAATGCCAAAGAAGTAGTGCAATAAACCCAAGTCTGTCATGTCAAATCTATCCTGGAGAGATGCCTTCACCACTGCAATAGCTGATAAAGAGCTCCCGGTGATCAAAAGGTCATCAACATATAGAACCAAAATTAGGAGTGAATCATCCTGCTGCAAGAAGTAGACATTGGGATCAGAATGGCACCTAGTGAAACCTGCTGTGAGAAGGAAGGAATCCATCTTGGCATACCAAGCTCGAGGGGCCTATTTGAGGCCATAGATAGATTTCTTAAGTCTGCATACTAAGGAAGAATCTTGAACAAATCTTGGTGGCTGCTCCATGTAGATCTCCTTCTCTAGGTCTCCATGAAGAAAGGCACTCTTCACATTCATCTAATGGACATCCCAACCATGTGCTACGGTAATAACCAAGGTGAGTTAGATAGAAGTCATCTTTGCAACGGGTGCAAAGGTCTTTGAGTAGTCAATGCCTACCACCTATGAGAAACCCTTGGCGACCAATCATGCCTTGTACTTATCAACTGACCCATCTGCTGCAAACTTGGTTTGATATATCCACCTACATCGAACCATCTTTCTTCCCTTAGGAAGTGAAGTCAAATCCCAAGTGTGATTTTTGATTAAGGAAGAATATTCTTCCTCCATAGCACTATCCCACTCAGGTACCCCCGATGCCTCTCGAAAAGTCTATGGATCCAAAACTAAAGCAAAGAAGGCATGTGGATCGCTCTAAAAATTCCCCCTAGTATGTCTGTCATCTACAGGATCTCCTACCCATGTGCCAACACTCTCAAGTGTCTGTCTAGCCCAAAGTGGCCTGAAAGTGGGCGAGTCAGGTGCTAACTCCTCATCCTTTGACTAACTAGAGGTGGATGACTCTGCATCACTATCCTCGCTATCTGAACTCAAATAAGAAGATGTCTCTGGCTCAAGAACCTGCTGTGGCTGATCTAAATCTGATGAGAAATCATCATGAAGAAGTAGATCCAATGAGGGAGAAGAAGTGTCAAGTGTTGAGTCTCTAGGACTCTCCTAAAAATGGACACTTTTTTCGATGAAAAACTCATGAGTGACTGGATGTAGAAGGCGATACCCCTTAATACCATCCAGATATCCTACAAAGATGCAAGGCTTGGACTGACATTTCATAGCTTTGTGTTTCTTCTTTGAAATGTGGGCCATGGCTGGGGATCCAAAAACCCTAAGGTGCTCAACATCAAGTTTCCTTTTATGCCAAGCTTCAAAGGGTGTTATCCCTTTCAAAGCTTTGTGAGGAACCCTGTTTTGAATGTAGCAAGCACAAATGATGGCTTCAGCCCAGTACTATGGTGCTAAGGATTTGGAGTGAATCATATAGCTACCCATCTCTTTCAAGAACCTATTTTTGCATTCTATAACTCCATTTTGTGAAGGACTGTAAGTGAATGTGCGCTACAAATCAATCCTCTCTGTGGTGCAAAATTGCTCAAACCTGATGCTGACATACTTCCCTCCATTATCAGTTTGAAGAACCTTGATAGATTTCTCACTCTATTTCTCAACAAGAGCCTTAAAGTCTAGAAAATTTTCAAACACTTCAGACTTTTGTTTGATACAATATATCCAAGTGTACCTAGAGAAATCATCAATGAAAGTGAGGATGTACTTGGCCCTTATGAAAGATGGTTTGGGAAAGGGTCCTAATACATCACTGTGGACTAACTCTAAAGGTTGTGAAGTCCTCCAAGCTTTGTCTTTATCAAATTTTGCTTTGGGATGCTTCCCAAGGGAGCACCCCTCGCAAAGTCCTTTTGAAAATTGGACATGAGGCAAGCCAATGACCATGTCATTTTTGCAAAGTTGCTCAAGGTAGCAGTAGTTAAGGTGGCCAAACTACTCATGCCATAATTTGCTAACTCCATCTAGATGAGTCAGTAATACTATTGGAGAAGAATCTGATGCAAAATGTGAGAAGGTGTATAACCTTGCTTGGTGATCTGCCCTACCCACTGCCACTGTAGTCTCACTATGCAACTCCCTGATAGCCACTGAATCTAGTGAAAACTCAACTCTCATGCCTTGACCAATGTGAGTGATTTGGTACACTGATAGGAGATTGGTTGAAAGATAAGGAACACTTATAACATTATTGAATGTTCCTCTTTCCATTTCAACTGATCCTCTCCTTGAAACAAAAATTGATGTGTCATCACCCAAACTAATTGAAGTCATGCTACAACGCTCTAAAAATGAAAAATCTAATTGTGAAGAGCCCATGTGGTGAGAAGCACCTGAATCAATGACCCATGATGATGTAGAAGCTATAGTAGCTACAAGGGCCTTGCCTTTTTCTTTCTCCTTACCCTTGCCTTTTGCCTTGGTAGAATCTTGGGTAGATGAATTCTGCTTGATGGACTCAAGAACACCTATGTTGTTCTTCTCTAGAAGATGAGTTAGGTGATCTATTTGTTTCTTCATGAATTTGTATTCATCATGCCCTATATTTTTACAATAGGCACACTTAACCTTCTCCTTCTTAGGTTTAGCATTGGAGGATGAAGACTCAGTGTTGTTTTTGGCAGGATTGGTGTTTTATTTCTTCTTCTCCTGGTCCTTGTTCTTTTTCTTCTTCTCCTTTGTTGAAGTCTTATCCTTACCATTTATAGCTATCAAAGCTTAGGGTTGAGTAAACTTCATTGTGCCCATTTGAATTGGCTTATCTTGCTCCCTAGTCCAGTCGGCAATGAATGAATCTAAATAAGGCATTTTCCATGTAGTGCCAAGGGCACTTTTTGTGGCATGGAAAGTGGAGACAAAGACTAAATAACTTAGACCTAACTTTGTGAGAATAGAAAGTATGAGTTGATCATCTTTCTTCTCTATCCCACATTCTTTTAATTGCAATCTAAGGGCCTTAAACTTAGTGAAAAAGTCCTGTAGGGTGTCAAAGTTGCTAGGACTTCAACTTATGAGTTCATTTTCAAGCTCATGACCTCTCATCTAATCAAGCTTCCCAAATAAGTTTTCTAAGGTGTCCCATATGTCATTGGGAGTATTGAAGGATTTTAAATGGAAGAAAAGTTTTAGAGACACAGACAAGCTCAGTAATCCATAGGCTTCATCACTACGGTTGTACCACTTGACCTTTTCAGCATCAGTGTTGGGTTCTACTTCAGTACCCATGGTGATCCTATACAACCCTTTGCTTCTAATAATGATTGACATTTTAACCTTCCATTCATGATAGTTGAAAGGTGTTAGGGGTTTAAGTTGAAAAGAATCCATTTTTAGCTGAATTTAGGTGAAGTTGTGTTGATTGCAAGTTGTGAAATTATGCAGAAAGGAGAATGAAATCAAAGCTATGCAAGCTGTGAAAAGCAATCATACCCCCCCAAAATATTGAGCCCCCCCAAATATGAAAGTGCATGCTCAAAATACATTGGGCTCAGTCGAGAATGCGTCTTAGAGCAATCAGTGCAAGACTAAAGCAAACAGGATGTTGGACTCAGCTGAAAATGCGTCTCGAGAAACCCAAATTTTTTGCACTTTATAAACTAGTGCATTTTTGACAAATAACAAGCCTACACTATGGATAATTGAATTACAAAAACTTTTTCAAAAAATGGTACCCAAATCCGAGCTACCATTTGCAAGATATTAAAGGTTTAATTTTCTCATAAACTAGTGTTTTTGCAAAAAAAAATACTAAAACATTAAAAAAATGCCTATTTTGAGAGAGAAAGTGGCCTTCCAACCACTCATTAGATTTGGCACGAAACAAAGAATCCAAAGGAGTTTTGTGTGAGGGGGAATTGGCCTTCCACCAACTCGGGCCTCACCCTTCATCTTCATAGGTTGAAGATACAAGTTTTAAATGAAAATCCCCAAATTACCAAGCTGTCTAAAAAACTAAATATTCAGTCAAATTGACTAATTTTTATTTTACAAGTCAATTTTAAACTGAAAACAAATAAAACATATACAGAATGAAGGATTGCCAAGTGTCCAAGGGGCGCCACATGGGATGCCAAGTAAGGAAGGGGCATCAAAAAGACAGTCCAGAATTTAACTAGCAGAAAAGACAAAAGAATAATTGCAGACCTGTGCTGGACACTGTACGGCCTGCTTGGCACCTTACTAGGCAAGAAAAGATGATGAAATCTACTGAATTCAATGCACAACAGGTCTGGGTAGAAGAAGACAAGAAAAATGTGCCATATTCAGAAAAAGACAGACCTATTTTGGACACCGTACAGTTGATGATGTGGCTGTAGAATGATGCTGGGCATTGTAGAAGTTGGCATGCTGAAGGATAACAATAGAAGTTGGTGTAGAATAGAAGTAGTTTGGCATAATCCAGAAGCTTAGCATCACTATTCAAAAGCGCTGCACCTAGACTGATGCAGAAAGTATGCTTTACCAGAAGAGTTTCCAGCGCCCTCACCAAAAAGGAGAACTCAGCAGGCAACTCATAGCAGTATGAAGAGGCTTGCAACAAAGTCAGCGCCTCCCTCTACTTCTTGTACTCAACAATGTCATCCAAGCTAACTACTGAACTAGCCCCTGAAGTGAAGACAAACAAGACACCTAAAGGCCAAGGATTTCCAAGAAAAATGATACCAAAAATGATATATATATATATATATATATATATATATATATATATATATATATATATATATATATATATATCAGATCTAGAAAATAAAAAAACAAAGAGAACTCCACTCCTCTTGATTTCAAAATAAACTAAAAGCATAACTAGACACATGATTATCGTTCTTGCTCTGATACCATATCAGAGTTGTTTCCAGAATTCGGATAATGCAAGTGCAATGGAGACGTGATCACACGAGATGAAAAAAGTGCATACCACATAGATGCTAAAGCAAATTGAAAATAACACAAGAAGATAAATTGCACAAGACAAAATGGAGAAAACCAAAATCTGATTAACATGAGATGGCCAAAGTGAGGAATACATATAGGAGAGTACGTAAGTAACTCCTCCACAAAAGATGGACAAGGCACCCCAAGAATAGACTGTAACTCCTCCATGAAAGGTGGTGACAAGGTGCTAAGAATAGAGAAGTAACTCCCATCAAGGGAGTTACTTATGACATTATTATGACACCTATGACACATCTATGATAGACACCTCCACATAAGCTAGCCTATCCCACAAATGTAGGAAAACTCCATGTATGCACAAGAAATACAATTTCCCTAATTAAAAAATAGGGAAAAATAAAAACCTACACTAATAGAATCAACCCTATTGATTGAAAAAAAATTTAGGTTAACATTAGGACATATGAACATCCAAAATTATAAAACTTTTTGCATCATTGGATCTAGACGAACAAATTATGATCATAGGAATCCAAGAAGAGAGGTTAGTAATATGTTAGTTCAAGCAACAAAACTCCATAAAAACATACTAACACTAACACTTACAAGCTTAGATCTTAGGGTTTATCTTAATGAACAAAATACAAATGGAATCACAACTATAAGTAAAAATTCATCAAATCTCTTACCTTCCTTGAGAGCTCCATATGCATTGTTGGGTGGCTTGTTCGGTTTGTATTCAAGGAGTCTTTGACAATGGAGTTTGTGTGGCTCCCTCTCTCCTTGGAACCATGGATTAATGTTGGATTTATGTGTCTTGGCTTAATATTTTGGCATTATAAAATTATTGATATGAATCTCATGCAACAAAACCTACATTATAACTCTATAATTTCCAAGCCTCTCTTTTAATAGGTAATGGCTTGTATTGATAACAAATGGATCTAAATCCAACCTAAGGTGAGTCAAGGTGGAGTTAAGGCTTGGAATGGGTTCAAAAATAACTTAGGTGAGTCAACATAACCCTATTAGAGTTGATAGTTATCAAGTAATAATGATTTGTAATTACTAGGCATGGGTCTCCAAAAAGAGATATTTTCCAAAGGCTTGACAACCTGCAAAGGTAATCATGAAAAGCTAGGATATTTCATATTTTTGAATTTAATTATTTATTTATTCATGAATTACACATGGATAATTCAACTAAGCATTTAATTTAATTTAGATTATTAATTAAATTTGATTAGCCATTTAGCTCTTTCAGGATTTGATATTTGTTCATATGCCCCACTTAATAAGTCTATAGGCCAAATTGACTATTGTGATGCCACAAGATGATTAAGGATGAATTCATTAGAGGTTATGATTGAATACAATAGGACACTCAAATAAGGGATGCCTTAATGTGATTCTGAGATTTGATGAATGATACACAAACAAATTTAGGACATTCAGTGATTCCTAAGCTTAAATTGCAAAGCTTGGTAGGAATCAATCTGAAGTCCAATCAGAAGCCAATTGTGTCCAGTTTTAGGTGTTTATAAATTTCCCCTATTTAGAAAGATGTTACAAGCTATAGGCATAGTAACACATTCTCAAATAATGAAAAGGTCTTGTATGTTTATGACTTTAATGGTAAAGGATGAACTGTAGGTGCCCCCTTGGGGGAGCAGTTGTCAAAGGGGTCAGAAAGTGGTCCATTAAAAGGAGGAAATAATTCAACCAAAAAGATAAAATGATGGGGTAGAAAACACTAATTTTCCCAGAGGTGTTATAATTAGTGGGATATAGATATGCCCCAGTTGGATAGACAAACAAGATGATTTGCAAATAGGCAGTTATAATCATTAGCATAGGTGAGACAAAAAAGGTAATGACTTGCCTAAAGGTGGTTATAATCATTGAAAAGGCTTAAGGTAACAAGATAATGGTTTGCCTAAAGGTGTTTATAATCATGAAAGGGAAAACAATAATTTGCCCACAGGTGGTTAGAATCATTATAAGGATTAAAAAATGCCCCAGTTAGGTAGATTAAGACAATAGTTTGTCCAAAGGCAATTATAAGCATTATCATAATGAAAACATGCCCCAGTTGGGCAGAAGAAAGTGAATGATTTACCCAAAGGTGGTTATAATCATTAACTTTGAAATAGATGAAAACACAATGATTTGTCCAAAGGCAGTTAGAATCATTGGTAATGCAAGTGGGATGGTATACAATGGTTTTATCAAAGGCGGTTATAAGCATTATACCCTGATAGTGGCAAACATGATATAAAATGTGATGGCAAATTAATACAAAGGATAAAGATGAATTTGGGAAACCTACAAGTAGGGAGATGCACGTCTGATCTAACAATGAAGAAAATTATTTATTGTTTAATTACTTTGTGTAGGATATGATTTGGATTAGATCGGGAATGATTTAGTGCCAAGGAGATATATCATTGGCTCATTATCGTGTAGACTCCCAAAGCTAATTTTTGTTTAAGAATGTGATGATAGACATCATGATAGAATACCATGATAATGTGGTTGAAATATGCATAAAGACTGACATGCGATCCAATATTGAAATGTAAACAATGCACCAAAGATAAAAACCATGATGACAATGTTGACGTATGAATATGGATGGATTCAAGAATAATGCACAAGGAATCACCTAATGAATGCATATAGATTGAATCAAGGCACAAAAATAAATAAAATAAACATGCAAAAAAAATAAATAAATAGGAAAAATAAATAAATAAAAAAAATAATAAAAAGAACATAAAACACAAACAATGGTTAAGCACAATGCTAGTACAAATAACATGACACATAAGATGATGATCATTACCCTTAGATGATAAGAGATAATGAAACAAATAAATATAATGGGGGAATAAAAGAAAAGGAAGGGGGTGGCTGAGTTGTCTCCAGATGCACTAGGTAAGTGAATGTTACCTACATAGTTCCATGGATGTAAGTTCCAATAAAACTTTGGGTTAAATGTAGTTCTCTCAAGAAATGGGATAGAATAAAATGATGATAAGAAGAAAACATGATGGATGTTATAGAATAATATGGGAATGATCTTGTAAAATGGAAAGTGCATGGGATGCAAGGCCAATAAGGATGGGGAAACTAAATAATAAGTAGTTTCTTATGATATAGCTAGGGATCCAAGAATCCTTAAGGAAAAGAAGTGGTTGATGTTTAGGATTTTATAGATTTGTTTTCAAATGTTTTTATAATTTTATATGGATCTCAACTCAATTGAGAATGAAGATATATGAAATTGTCCAAGCTCGTAAAATTGTGAGAGCATTAAAAATTAAAGATTTCTTGCAAAATAGAGAAAACATGGCTTAGATTACTCATAAAAAGGTGAGAGCATGGCAAAGGTTGCTTATAAAACAATGAGAGCATGGATTAGGGTGACTGAGATGACCTCAACATAAATCAATCACTACCTACATAGTCCTAGGATGGGACCTCAAGTCACTATAGCTATGCCTTACAATAGAGGAATCTAATTAGGGTATCATCCAATTCAAACAAAATAGACAAAGTTGGCAAATGAAATATTATGGCATAGGAATGGCAAGGTGGTACTTCAAGGCATGATAAACAATTATTTCCCCTAATTTTCTCATAGGCAGTTATAATTAGGAAACAATGACATAGGTCAATGATACTAATTTGCCCATAGGTGGTTATAATTAGTAACATGATGGTGAGACACTAGTTCGCCCAAAGGTAGTTATAACTAGGCCCATGTGGTATAAAATAAAACAAGAAATGAAAGGTGAAACTGAAAAACCAATATCGTATTACTCCATTAATAAGGCCTCTATTTGGAATTTTGAATCAAATGCTAAAACTTGATATGAATCTTCATACTGAAAGCAACCATAGAACTAAATGGAATGGAACCAAGGTCAAAGGGATGGGTAGGGGTGGTGAAAAGAAATCGATCGATAAAAAAGGTATGGTAGAATGGTATGGTATAAGGAAGAATGTTAATATTATGGTATAACTGAAATGGGCCTCATAAACAATACACTAAATCACTCAAGCAAAGTAACACTTAAGGTGTATAATGTTCATTGGCTCATCAAGTTTATCCTTGTCTAGTGTAGCAAGCTTGTATGTTCTAGTGCCATAGTTTGTAATAATGATGAAAGGGCCTATCTAGTTAGGTTTGAACTTGCCTTTGTGTTTCTTTTCAACCATGGTATTCTTTTGGTTTTCTTTAAGGACAAGATCACCAAGTTCAAATTCTTTGTGTTTGACACACCAATTGTAGTGGCCATGAAGTCAGTTCTGGTATGCTTGTAGGTTGTTAACTATGGCCATGTGTTTCTCATCAAGTAACTCTAGTTCTTGCGAGTGAGCTACTCAATAATCTTCATCATCCAGGACATGTTTCAAAGATGTGTGTAAAGAAGGTAACTCAACCTTAATGGGTAGAATGGATTTAGTGCCATAAATAAGTGAATACAAAGTGGATCTTATTAGAGTATGGTGATTGGTACAATATGCCTAGAGGGTGAAGAATATTTGGAGGCAAAAATCATGGCCAACATTATTGACAATCTTTTTAAGGATGTTGATAATGGTTTTGTTAGATGTTTTTTCCTGGCTGTTACTTTGTGGGTAATATGCTGTGGAAAAATGTTGAGTGATTTTATATTCAACACGTAGTGATTTCACATCCTTGTTATTTAATTATCCACCATTATCAGATATAATATCAGAGGGGATACCATAATGGTAGATGAGATGGTTAAATATTAATTTGGAAATTTGCTTTCTAGTCACATAAGTGAGGGGTATAACTTCAACCCACTTAGTGAAATATTTAGTGGTGGTAAGAATATGTTTATGGTCATCGAATGAGGTAGGGTTTATATTCTAATGAGATTGAGTCCCAATGTAGAAAATGACCATGGTTTAATCATTAGTTTCAAAGTCTTGGCTAAGGCATGAATTAAATTGGCATACCTTTGACATTTGTCGCACTTTTTCACATATACAACTGCATCTACATCCATATTTGGCCAATAATATTGGTACATAAGAGATTTTTGGATAAGACTACCCTAATTATATGGGCTCCACATACTCTTTCATGAACTTCCTATAATGATAATGTAGATTATACCAAAGTTAAACAATGAATCATATTTTCATCAAAAATATATTGGTATAGGGTCGATCTGAGTAAGTTATAATGTGTGGCATGGTGGATAAAGGCTTTGGATGGTTTGCAGGATAGGTGTGGTGGAATTATTTGGTCATGAAGATAGGTGTATAGGTTTGAATACCATATAGAGCTAGGACCAATAATATCATAGATCATTGTGACGTTTACAGGTTCATAATTTGGCACTAATAGATTTTCAATGAAAAAATGGTATTCCTTGGTCATATCTATATGTCAAATCAAAGATCCAATGGTGGCCATAGAATATATTATTATATTACTGGCCCTTGGTATATGTTCAAACTGGACTCGATAATTTTTTATTTAAGAGTGTTGATCATGGCTTTGTATGGTACCATCTTGTCATCCTTAGTCTGTAACTTGATTGATGATTAACTAAGAATCACCATAAAATTTTAGATGTTGTATGTGCCATTGTAATGCTTGTCAAAGTCCTATACTGAGTACTTCATATTCAGCCATGATGTTGGCACAAAGAAAGATGATCCTAAATGACTTAGGGATTAGAAACTCCTATGATGTAATAAAAAAAAGGCCTACCCCTGATCCATGTGTTGTGAATGATCCATCAAAATACAAATTTCAATGTTACTTCTAAATGGTTGTGTTAATGATGGTCATAATGGATTCATCTAGGAATTGGAATGTTAGTGGCTCTATATCTACAAGGGGTACTTTAGCAAGCTAATCTAAAAGAGCTTGTCCCTTGATGGATTTTTGGTTGGCGTATTCTATCTGAAACTCATTGAAAACCCTGATCCATTTGGCTATGTGGCCTTGTAAAGCAATTTTGGATAATATATACTTGAGTGGATCCACTTTTAAAATTACCATGGTCTTGTTGTTTAATATGTAATGTCATAATTTTTGAGCTACGAAGACCGTAGCTAAATAAGCTTGTTCAATGGGCATATAATTATGTTCATATGAAACTAGTGTATGACTTAGATAGTACAAGGCATTGTCCTTTCCATTATCATCATGTTGATCTAGAAGTGCCCCCAAGGCTTTGTCTATATATGATAGGTATAGTAAGAATGGCTTCCTTGACATAGGTGACAATAAAATAGGTAGATTTTCTATATAACCCTTCAATTGTAGGAAAGGATTCTGACATTCATCATCCTAATGGAAAGTGACCCATTTCTTCAATAAATGTGTAAAAAGATGGCACTTATCAACCAAATAAGATATATAGCATCTAATAGATAATATTTTTCCCAAACAAGTATGGAGCTACTTCAAATTGGTCAGTGGTGGCATCTGAGTTATGGCTTGTACTTTGGCTGGATTGATTTCAATGCCTCGATGAAACATAATGAAACCAAGAAACTTACTTGAAATAATGATAAAAACACACTTCTTAGGATTGAGCCTAACTTTATATTCACATAGTCTTTAAAATATCCTTTGTAGTGCTACTAGATGATCAACCATGGTCTTGGATTTTTCTAGTATGTCATTGACATAGTCTTCAACAATGCCAAGCATCATATCATGAAATATTATGGTCATATCTATTTGGTATGTGGCCCTAACATTTTTGAGACTAAATGACATAACTTGATAATATAATGTTCCCCATGGGGTGGTGAATGATATTTTATGTTGGTCTTCTAATACAATTTAGATTTGGTTGTACCCTAAAAATCCATCCATCAATGAAAGCATTTCATAACCTACTATGGAGTAAAATATCATGTCAATGTTTGATAAAGGAAAGTTATCCTTTGGGTAGGCCTTGTTTATGTTTCTAAAATCAGTGTAGATTTTGATTCCTTTTAAATTCTTATTGACTGGTAAAAGATTTGATATTCACTTTGAATAGTTGATCGATCAAATACATCCTACTTCCAAGATTTTTTCCAACTCTTTCTTCACTAATACAATAATGGGAGGATGTATTTTGCATAATTTTTATTTTATAAGTTTGGCATCAGGATGTACCACAAGGTGGTGTACAACCAAGTTAGGGTCCAAACCTGGCATGTTAGAGTAGGCCCATGAAAATATATCAACAAATTCCCTCAAAGGGGCTATAAAGACTTTATGTTCCTCCTCAATGAAGGACATGCTTAATTTGATCCATTTTAGGTCATCTAGAGTCCTGATGTTAACCTTTGTAGTGTCCTCCACAAGAAATGTTGAACCATCTTCTATAATTATTGGCAAAGATTTAAACTAGATTGTAATGTTAGAGTCCTCTATTAGTACTGGCACTTCAAGTTATCAAAGACATGATGAATAATAATCCCCCAATGGTAGGGATAGCTAGGTGAAAAATACTACTGGGAACTCTTGGATGATTTGATCAAAAGCCTGCTATTCTTCAAAACTAAACTTGGAACCATAGACAAGTTCATCATTGGTGGTCTCCTAATCTATGTTTAAAGAAGGTGGAACACCCCCATCTAATGATGTTTGAAATAGGTTTTCACCACTATACTGGCCTTTCTCTTTACTATTTCCCTAGTCCAAAATCACCTAAAAGAGGTTTTCACTTTGGGACCTCAATGTTATATTTAATTAGTTTTGGCTAAGGATATTCACCCATTCTCCAAAATAGGCTTTGGGATCTAACTTGATTAAGAACCCATGTTTTTGGTCTCCCAATGGAATATTGTCCCTCAGGCCTAGAAAGTTGCAAAAGGCCTCATCATTCTAAAACTCATCGACCAACACTATTGATTTTTGTTGGTCCCAGTCTATAAGTTAAGGATAATATAAAGGCATTAGGTTATGGTGAATAACTAGTTGAAGGGTATAAATGGAATTGGTATCTAACAAATTGGTATTGACGAGGTCATCTAAAGGGCTATGATTGGACTTTGCTTCATTATTGGCATCATCATCACTAGTCATTGGCACTGAAACATGAATAAGGTACATGAGGTCACCCCCAAGTGGTTTAAATCCAAGGTCATATGTTCCTTTGTACTAAGTTACATAAATTGGCTCAAGTGGACCATATTGATTTAGCCCAAGGCTTTCTCCTTCATAGGCATGCTTCTCTATGCTTTTTTTGAAATGGGATACTTGGCATTTATGTAATAGTTGGCCATATTATCATTATACAACTAATATTCATCATATATAAGTGGGTCCTATTCTTGGCTAGTGGTTGGTATGAAAATGATAGGTGCTGGACTATGTAGTTTACCTTTGCCCTTTCTTTTCCATTCTATGCAAGGTGTTTTGGATTTAGGTCTTCCATAGGACTTGGGGTTTTGTGGAGGCTTGGAAATGTGGAATATATCATGGGTCAAATAGTCTCCTAGGCCATTGGCTAAGATAGTATAATGATTATATATTTCAAGAGGTGGCATATGGGAAAGTGAATCAAGGGTACTAGGGTCAATGTAATTGGCCTTTGGTGAATCAACAAGTATTTATTTCCCCTTTATCCTTCTTGAGAATTGAATTCAAGCCAAAATGGTAGTTATAGCTTTGGTACATGGCCTCCAAATGCTTGGAATGTTCATTTGGCTATAAATCTTTTTGAATAGTAACCTTCATACTTAAATGGGAGAACTTGATACACAAGGTGCAATGTTGAAGGGATTTCATGAATCTCATGTATCCAAGGTCTACCCAAAATCATATTATATGATTAATATAGGTCTAACACATGGCATATTATATCATGGGTCAAAGGCCCAATGATAATTGACAAGCTGATAGTGCCTTGTGATTCCTGTTCTTAATTGTCATAGGCCTTGATTGTGATCATTTCTGGTTGGTGATCGACTGTGGTATACCCAAGAAGGTTGATGAACTTTAGAGACATAATATTTAGACCTGATCCATTGTCTATAAAGAAATGTCTCAAGTTATGTCATGTTATGATACTTCGATGTATAATGGTTTGTTGTAGAGGGCCAAGGGGTGACATATTACTTTGGTTAAAGGTTAATTAGCCTAGGGATAAATGTCCAACCAAGGCTTGAAATTTATTTGGAGATATGTCATTAGGAACTTGGGATTGGCCAAGGAACTCTATCAATATATTCTTGTGGATGGTAGATGTACATAACAAATCCAAAATGCATATTTGTATATGCATCTTTTGTAATTTTTCCATAATATTGAATGTTTTTTATTACACAATGGTAAATGGCTTGTTCCTAGCTAGAACAATGAGTTAGATGGGTGAAGTGGTAGATGGTTATGGGCTTGGTATGGTAATATTTGACCATTGAGTTGTGATTGCACAATCAAGATTAGATATAGGACCATTGTTTCTAGTAAATGATGGTGGTGGGGGAGTAGATAGGATAAGTCTTGCTTTCTAGTGCACTTATGTGTGGTCATAGGTCAAGGATGAGTTATTGATATGTGGTCTAAAATTAGTAATCCTTATTTTTTGGTATGCTTGTATGTAGTCCTAGGTCAAGGAAGGATCACTGGCATTAGATGGTTGATTGGAATTGATTATAAATGGTCTTGTTTGATTGGTATTTGGTCTCAAATTGATGAAAATGGTGGAAACATAACCTCCCACAATATGGCCTACAAACTTGTTGTAGCCATGTGCATCTACGTGGTAGGTCTGTTAGTTGTTTCCATTGTTTTAGGTTTGGTTATATCCATTTGGATGATATTTTTGGTTATCCTATTGGTTTTGTTGGTTGTCTCAGCTATTGATACTATTATTGTTATTGTGATGGCCTTTACTACTACTATTGTTGGTTATTATGTTGTGAAAAGGGGTTTTGATAAATACTAAGGTTATGATTGGATGTGAAAGTTCCATTATCCAATGTTATCTCCCTTTTTTATAACTATTAGTAATAAAATCAAAAATTGATGTGAAATAATTTCACAAAATTGCAATAAGAATAGATATAAATAGAAATATAGAAAGAACAGAAAGTAAACATGCAAAATAAGAAGACTAGATTTAATGTGGTTCACCCATTGTGGGATACATCCACCAAGAAACACTTACTCATATTTTATTACAAGCCACGAGAGAACAAACCTCTCTTAGATTAGTATTCTCACAATTATAATGCAAAAATATTGTTTGGAGCTACACTCAACAAACCCTCCTGAATTCCCACCTAAATTCACACACTTTATTCTTCCTTCTCAAACCCTAATTCTCATAATGTATTACCTACACAATATCCTTCAACACATAATAAATCAACAAAGTGGTATTACAAAATAATGGGTACCAAAGCCATGGGCAGAATCAACCCAAAATAGTTTCCCATTAAAAGGGGTCCAAAATTTTTTTGGGGGCAAAGAACCCCTATTTGTCAGGGGTTGTCACCCCTGAACCCCTGCTCAGGGCTCAACTTGGCCCCAAACCCTAGTGAGAATACATATAGAGTGTATAATACATTTAAAATGTACAGTATTATAAAATACATTGTAATTTAGAAATAGGCTCCATAACACAACAATCTCCCACTTGGAGCCTGATTTTCTCTGAGTAGGCTTCTCAACCTTTCATTATCAACTATAAAGTTGAACCAAAACTAAACATAGCTTCAATTTCTCCCTTGTGACCACCTTGGTATTCATGTCTACAAGATTTTGGATGGTATGAATCTTCTTTAGCTTCAACTTCTCTTCCTTCAAAGCTATCTTGATGAAATGGTACCTTAACTGTATATGCTTCATCTTAGAGTGGAAAGCAGAGTTATTTGCTAGATGTATATCACTCTAACTATCACTACATAACTTCCCTTCCTCCTAATTATGCCCCAAATCTTCAAGTAATTGTTGTAAATAAATAATTTATTTGCTTACCTCTATGGTAGCAATATACTCAGCCTCTATGGTTGACAAATCCACAAGTTTCTATAGTCATGAAATCCAACTCACCACTATGTCACCTAAAGTAAATACATATATTTTTGTACTCCTCATACTATCTAAATCTCCATCCATATCAAAATATACATAACCATACAAAGTGGTTTCCAATCCACCATAGCTTAAAACTCTCCCCATGGTCCCTCTCAAATACCAAAGTATCCACTTCACTGCCTTCAAATGTTCTTTACTTGGATCACTCATGTACCTGCTTACTACTCCCATTGCATGGGCAATACCTACCAAGTTCACACCATGGCATACATCAATCTTCCAACAATTGATGAGTGTGGTACATGTAACATCTAGAATCTCTCCTCTACTGTCTTGGGACACTACTCCTTTGAAACTTGAAATGACCTGCCAAAGGAGTCCCAACCAGTTTAGCATCCTACATACTAAACCTCTCCAAAACCTTTTTGATGTACTATTCTTATGATAAATTTAGATTTTTTTCCTTCCTATCCTAGGTTATTCTCATACCAAGGATTTTTTTTATTGCTCCCAAATCCTTCATATAAAAAAAAATTACTAAGTTGTTTCTTGAGTACCTTTATTTCTTGCATGTTCTTACCTGAAACTAACATGTCATCCACATAAAGATAAAGGATAATGTAATCACCATTGTAAAACTTATTGATATATACACAATGGTTTGAATGACACCTAGAGTATCCCTGCTCCATCATAAAACTATCAAATTTCTTGTACCATTATTATGGAGTTTGTTTCAAGCCATACAAGCTCTTCTTCAGTTTTCACACTATTTTCTTCTTTTTTGTGACCTCATATCCCTGTGGCTACTCCATATACAAGTCCTCCAAATCAATATGAAGGAATGCAGTCTTCACATCCATCTACTTTAAGTTCAAGTCTTTCACTACCACTATCCTATGAATAGTTATAATATAAGTCATCTTTACCACTGGGGTAAAAATTTCATAAAAATCAATTACCTTCTTTTGTGCAAACCCCTTTACCACCAATCAGGCATTGTACCTTTTCTTACCTCCATCATATTCTTTAAATATATACACCCACTTGTTCTACAATACTCTCTTACCTTTAGGTGGGGTTACCAAATCCCAAGTCTAATTTTCCATGAGAGACTGATCCTCCTCATCCATAGCTTGCTCCCACTTCTTTCTGACATCTACTTGCAATACTTCTTCAAATCACTATGGCTCTCCATTGTCAGTGAGCAATAAATAATTAAGATATGGAGAAATTTTTTAGGTTCCCTTCTCACCATAGGGGTTTGCGGTTCTTATGGAGTAGGTGCCTAAACTAGTTGCTTGGACACTTTATCATCTACAATATCCTCCAATATTGTGTACTCTTTTTTGGAATCCTCTTTCTAATCCTAAAACTACTCTTTATACATGAATTTTTCATTAAATAAAACATCCCTAAACCTAAAGATTTTCTTGTCCTTAAGACTCTAAATCTAGAAACCAAAGTTATCCTCACCATAACTAATAAAGGTGCATTTTTCAAACTTAGCCTCTAAGTTGGTCCTATCATCCTTATAAATATGAACTAAGGCTTCACAAAAAAATATTATAAGAAATAAATAATCAAACTTATTACTAGACTAAGCTTCCTTAGGTATGCCTCCATCCAAAGCAGATGAAGGACCTCTATTTATCAGATATACAACAGTGTTTACTACTTCTGCCCAAAATTGAAGAGGTAGTCCTACATGCAACCTCATGCTCCTAGAATGATCCATGATGGTCATGTTCATCCTTTTTGACACTTCATTCTTCTATGGAGTTTTTGGAACCATCCTCTATCTATGAATTCCATTCCTTGAACAATAATAAAAAAATGCATTGCTATAATATTTCCCACTATTATTTGACCTGAGACATTTTAACTTGAGGCCTATTTCATCCTCATTCAAGGCTTTCCATATTTTAAATGTATCAAACACATCATATTTTATCCTAATGCCATACACCCAAACTTTCCTAGTTACATCATCAATAAAAGTGACATAATAAGATGACCCACCAATAGAAGATACTTGAGCTGACCCCTATACATCTGAATGAAACAAATCTAACTTATTCTCCTTCCTCATAAGTCCAACCTTGAGAAACTTTACCCTTTTATATTTTCCATACATAGTCTTCACAAATATTTAAATCAGATCCTTTCAATCCAATTAATTGATCCTTCAAAATTTGCATACCCTTTTGGCTCATGTGACCAAGCCTATTATGCCACAACATTGCATCTGTATCTGTAATAACTAAATTAAAATAATCAACACTACTTGATAAATATAGGGTACAAACCTTCTTACCTCTTGCTACCATAATATCACCCTTGGTTACCTTCCAATAATCTTCTATAAATGTCACCATACAACATTCACTACCTAGCTATCTTGTGGATAGCAAATTCTATCTCAATTTAGGCACATGCCTAACATCCTTTAGTAGCCAAGTGTTCCCATTCTGCATCTTGATCTAAATACTTCCTTTTCCTACTATGATACAAGGCTCATCATCACCAAGGTAAACATGTCCAAAATCCCCTTGAACATAATCAATAAAATAATGCCTATATGGTGTAGCATGAAAATAAGCCCCTGAATCTAAAACCCAAGACTCAGTAATATTGTCAATGAAGAGAATTAATGCATCCTAAAAAACATTACCTATTACCACATTCACCTCCTTGGTGTCTTCCTAATTTTTTTTCTTGTTTGGAAGAGACCAACAATCCTTCTTCGCATGCCCAGTCTTCCCATAGTGCCATCATACCATCCTGGCCCTTGATTTTGACCTTCCAAGACCATTTGACTTTCCACGCTTTCCTTTTCCTCTAAAATGTTATCTCCCTCTACTCTCCACTAACAAATAATCACCTCAAGTACAAGTCTCACCAAATCTTCCATCACATTTCTAGGCTAAGGATTACTCCTATGACATCTTCAAACTTCAACTTGTCATTATTAGAGACTGAGTTGCTTACTACCATTACTAGGATAATCCAACTCTCTGGTAAGAACACAAAATAAGCAAAACCCTAACTTCATCATCAAAATCTATTTTTATAGAATTCAACATACAAATATATTAAATTTATTTAGATGGTCAACAACTGAACCATTTTCAGACATCTTCATATTAAATAACTTTTTCATTAAAAATAATTTATTAAAAGCATAGGGTTTCTCATATAACTTCCCTAATGCATTAATGAGACTTTATGTGGTCTTCTCCTATGATATATTAAATGTGACTGAAGATGTAAGGCATAAATTAATGGCCCCAAGTTCTTTTCTATCAAATAACTCCCAATCCTCATTTGTCATACTCACTAGTTGTTTTAATCTTCCTCCTAGTGGAGCATGGAGGTCCTTCTAATAGAGGTAATCCTCTATCTACATCTTTCATAGACCAACATTTTATCTATTGAGATTTTCAACCTTTAATATATGATCATAATCCATAGCTCCCACTTGAACTAATAACCCTTCCTATGATTCAATACTTCAAAAAATACAACTTGAAGCTCTGATACCAATTTTTAGGAATAAAGCCAAAAATTGATGTGGAACAATTTCATAAAATCATAATAAGAATAGATATAAATAGAGATACAAAAAAAACATAAAATAAACATACAAAATAAGAAGACCAGATTTAATGTGGTTCACCCAATGTGGGATACATCCACCAAGAAGCACTTGCTCAGATTTTATTACAATCCACAAGAGTACAAACCACTCTCAAATCAATCTTCTCATAATTACAATGCACAAATATTGTTTGGAGCTGTGCTCAATAAACCCTCTTGAATTCACACCTAAATTCACACACTCTATTCTTACTTATCAAACCCTAGTTATAATAATGTATTACCTATGAAATATCCATCAATACATAATACATCAACAAAGCGGTATTACAAAACAATGGGTACCAAAACCATGGGTAGAATCAACCCAAAATGGTTTCTCATTAAAAGGGGTCCAATTTTTTTTTTGGAGGCTACTACCCTCGAATCCCTATTTATATGGAGATATCACCTCTGAACCCCCACTTGGGGGCTACCACCCCTAAACCCCCATTTTTTGTGGGCTACCACCCTTAAACCCCCATTTTTTGGGGTCTACCACCCTCAACCCCCTGCTTAGGGCCTAGCCTAGCCCTGAACCCCAATGAGAATACATATAGAGTGTACAGTACATTTAAAATGTAAATTATTTGAAAATACATTGTAATTTATAAATAGGCTCCACAACACAACACCAACATATTCTCAATCAAATATCTAATTTGCACACAATGTTATAAATTATGTCCATTAACCTAATGATATTGATAGAATTCATTTTGTCGATACCAATTTGGATAAGGAATGCCCTCAAGATAATGTTTTAGAATAGGCCAGTCAATTAGATTAGCAGTGGTGAGCTTGTGAAATGTGAATTCAATGGGTTCTCCAAGGTCACTAAAGATGTGATGAGCAGGATGAGTTCTCCTTGGAAGAGGGGTTTGTAAAGGTAAAGGTTGTTGTATTTTTTGCACTAGTTTAGGCTACTGTACTTATTGCACTTATTAGAGAGATTATTAGTTAGGAGTAATTTACATATGCAACATAGGTTGAGTAGATGATGTTTGCACCATTTGGACATGTCGTGACTCAGTTACTCCATTGATAATGACATTTTTGTTTCCATTAAATGATTTAGACTTTTCATAATTATTAGCCTGTGTTGGTTATGACGTTTGTGCTTCAACTTAGTTCTAATTTTGGTTTTGGCCATTTCCTTGGTTTGTAGTTTGGTTTTGGTTTGACAAGGTTAGTTTGATGATCCCTTTGTTAATAAGAGATATTTCAATCAACAAACCTTTGTCAATGATCTCCTTGAAAGTGTGCACATTTTACATCTCCAAATGGTAAGATATCTCAATGTGTAAATTCTTGGTAAACATAATGGATAATTACTTATTTGGTAAACTATGGGTGAATCAGATGATAAGTGCTCTCCATTGCTATAGATAACTTTTAAAACTTTCACTAGCCTTTTGTTTGACTTGCGTCAAATATACCAATGAAATCTCATGTTCAAGATTGTAGGAGGAGTGTTTCATAAGCTTGTCTAAGAGATCATCAAAATCAAAAACTAAATTCTTAGGCAATTTTAGAAACCATTACAAAGCTTGTCCTGCTAGATTCCTTAGGAACAATTTTAGAAGGTATATGTCACTGTAGGTCACCGATTGACGAGCAATAAAGAATTTGATCAAGTGGGATTTGGGGTCTCTTTTTTCCTTGTATTTTTCAAATTTTGGTGGTTTTTACCTTGGAGAAAATGGTATTTGAAAATAATCCATGTTGAATGGGTAGGAATACACATCATAAAACTTAAACATTTTGGTTTATTTCCTAGCTTGGATGGTGGCAATTACATTCTTCATTTGTTGCAGTTCTTGGGCTAAGAAACTAGAGGGAACATTGGTCTGAGGTGGAGGCTGGGCAGTCAAACTTGGATTACTTTGATTGGGATATAGTGGAGGCATATTTTATTATGAAAGGTTAGTTTGGTTTGGGAATTGACTAGGAATATACATTCGGAGATTAAGATGCGATTGCTAGAATTACATGCATTACGGTGTGCTATGTTGGTTAGGATTTGGTATATGGGCTTGGTTTTGAGGAAATTATGGCTGAGATGGAGGGATATGGCTATGAGTGAAATACTGGGCCTATTGAGATTTATTAGGGACTTACTACCAATTAGTTAAACCTTGTTGATTAATGAGAACTTGTGAACTAAGGCCCTATCATTGAGTTTATGGCACATTAAGAATAAAAGGCAATTATTGGATTATTAGTAATTATGGAACATTAGAGCCTCTTGGTTGTACTAATCCTTGTTGAGAAGTAGACACATGTTGAAGGTTCAAAATTTTTCACTAACCAATACTCATATGCTGTTGATTAGACATAGTTTGGGACTATAATGATATGTAGGTTTGCGATTGAAGATATATGTTCATCACTACCTAGTGAGGTGAAACATTGGCTACCCCTATTGAGGTGGAAAAATGTTTTGCCTCTACTTTATGGGTATGTTAGATTATACCTACAGTTATATAATATTAGTCATTACCTATTGTGGTGGGGTAACATTCATCACATTTTATCAAGGCATGACACTGGTTGTTGCTTAACTACTTAGCCTGTGAGGTTGTATATTTGAAGAAGAAAATAGTTGAGGATTAAAGGTAGTTATTGCGGTTGGGGAGTATAATTTCCTACCCGCTATATTGGTGAACCACTTATGGTGTTAACTAAAATCACATTTTTTTATGGATTAGTTATTTATGTGTTTATACCACTTTGGTCTGGATTAGATGATACTTACATATTGTCCACTATGTTTGGCTCATTATTCTACATAGAAGGAGAAGACACTTATTCAATATATGGGGCATTAAACATGTCTCCCACTAAAGTGATTCACATGAATTGGTCTATACCCTAATTTTCTTGGCTTGTTAATCTAATTAAGACTCCTGTCGAATGAGCTAACTCAATAAGAGGAGCATTTGACATGGTCATGTTGTTGAAATTGCACGCTAAGTTTAGATAGGTTTGGTATGCTATCTAAATATATATGAAATGATATTCCATGAGTCCCTTTCTTGTGATTATCATATGAGGGTCCTGATATGACATATACACTATAGCTTGAGGATTGTTAGAAGAGGCCTATTTAATATTCTGATTATAAGGCATGTTGTAAGACACTCTTACTAAACTTGAAATTTTTTTTGGTGTCATTTTCATTTGTATCAAAAATTAAGCACAAATCAATCCTATCTAAAGTATAGTCTCTAAGGGCATACTTTGTCCTGTACTTAGGACAATACATAACCAAGGGTTTGATGGTATTATTAGATTTAGCCTATAATCCATTTAACATGGTATTTAACTAAACTAATATGTCTATCTTAATATTTGAGAATTATTTCATTAGTTGACTCACATCATTTAATCCTCTCCTTGCTCTTGTCTTTCTAATGTTAGTCTTTGTGCTTGAATAATTTATGCACACTTCAATTATTTGAGGGAGAGTTAGCTTATTGATGTCCCCTTATCTCATTAGGTTCTAGGAATCCCTAACATCACCCTCAAGTCATTTTATAAAGAATATTTTACAAATATATTTAGATAGTTTATATCCACATCTTTTATGGGAAAACAAAAATTGGTCAAGATAATCCTTGAAGTTTTCATCTTCATTCTATTTGATCCTAAAAAATTCCTCCTTCTTATCCCTCACCCTACAGTAGGCTTGATATTTATATAAGAATGTTATTTCCATGTATTCCCATGAGTGGATAGAATTTGAGAGTAAGGCCATAAAACATCTCATATCTCCTTCTTTTAGCATTGAAGGAAATATTTTCTGCCTTTGATTATCAGTTTTGTGATCATATGTTTGACACATAATTTTGAATTCAAAGAGAAATTGGTCAGGGTCTTCTATAGATTGGCCTTTAAAGGTGGAAAAAATGGATGAAGAAATGTTTTTCATGGTAATTATGTCATCCTCATCAAGGGAAATGGGATTGGTAAAGGTCCTTCTAGGAGGGTTTTTCCTATTTTTGTGAGGATTTTCTACATATTTGTGATTGTTCCCCATTTCTCCCAAATTAATGTTATCAAACATTTTGGGATAAGGTAGAGGTTTGTCAAGGTTAGCTAGAAGGTTGTTTGATTGAGATTCAATGTCTTCTAGCATAAATAATTTATGTGGTTTTCCTTCTTGTAGAGATTTATCTAGAGGATAAAGTAGGTATATTTCTTCCCTAACAGGTGAGAATTTTTCTCTAACCGCTTTTCTCAGATCTTCAAGTTTATCTATTAATACATGTATTATATGGCTAGTTGGAATATCATATTGAGGGTATTTTAGAGTGAATCTTCCCTAAGAGTCTCTTCTTTTACTCATATATTTATTTTATATTCAGGGAAGTTGGTCTTTATGATTACTGCTAGCTTATGCTTGTACCTTACTAACACCTAAAGTGAAATATCCATGGAAATGATGCCAAAAATGATGGATGTCATTTAACCCTTCATTAAATAAATCTAAGCTTGATCTCATTCATAATAGAGCTGATGTACAATGGCTATATGAAATAATGTAATTTGGTGATTTGGCTAACCGCAATGTTTTGGGGGGTTTTGATGGAGTAACTAATCCTAAGTTTTACTCTATTACTACTAAAAGTGAAAAATAGTTAATTACTTGCAAACAAAAACACTTTGGTGATGAATCAGAAACACACTTGATGGAAATAGAAACACACTTGATGGAATTGGAAATACACTTGATCTAATTGGAAACACACTTACTATATAGGATTTTAGAAATGAATTTACTTTTTAGTGAAATATTCTCATCAATAAAATCAATACTAAGGAAAATAGTTGGAAAATAAATGTACACATAAATAGAGATAATCATGTAGGTTAAAAATCCACACTTACACATAACACCTTTGACCCATGATACACTTTACCATGTGCTTGATCTTGAGTTGTCATATAATATGCTTCTAGGTAGGCCTAATAAACATAACTACCTCACAAGTCTTAGTTTCCTTGGGTGAGTGGGCCCTTACTTTACCTTGGATCAGGATGAAATCAACTCGAAACTAGAAATATATTCATTGATTGATAAAAAGAGTTATAAAATGGAATAATACATCTACTTAAAATAATCTCTTACATGTTGATTCCCAAGAATTATTAGGAAATGTTACTTTATTCTAATGTACTATTTATTTGGTATCCTAGATTACATTTAACAAAATAACAATATAACAAGATCACAACAATGATCAAACTAACTTGAAAAAAATAGATGCATTACAACTACTCACACTCCAAGGAAGAACGTTAGAAAGTAGGGTAACACATGCCAAGTATTTTTGATTGGTTACATCATTTTGTCATTAAACACTAAATCAAGTAACCCAAAATCTCATTGCAGATATAATGGTGTTGTTTTAGATATTCTATAAATAGAATTAATATAAGTAGAAAGCCTAAAAGTAGGTGTAGACATAATCTACAAATAGCCCTCTAGACACTTATGAAATATTGAAGTTTCATAAACATGTCTTAGACATGTGTTGGATAAATTCTATAGAACTACTAATAGGTTCAATAGCTTCATGGTTCACTCATAGAATGCTTGTAGTAATCTAGAGCTCAACTATCAAATTTTAGAGCTTTAGTGATAGACTAAAGATTTATTGATAAAATCTGGAGCTTTGCTATAGGGTTTCATCTTGATCCAAGCTTCTCCAAAGGTTGAATTACTACACCAAAACTCTTTATATTTGTTTATAGTCGATTATAATTCTTGCATATTTGAAACTAGAGAACTAACCATGCCAAATGTTAGAACCTAGTGACAATAATGAGAAACTCAGACTCACACAAATTGACAATATATAAGTATCTATTTTCTTCTTTAGATTGACCCTATGTCATAAGATGTATGAAATACTCAATGCAAGATAATAAGTTAATAGGTGTAATAGAGGTGATCATGGATATAATGAGTCATAAATTGGACTAATCAAGATCATTAAAAAGGGGGTGCAGATCGAAAAGGCCTTGATTGAAAGAGGGCTAATCAAAATATATTCTTCTAATCAAGCTCAAAAAAACACCTCATTAGATAATCCCAAAGTGCTTAATAAGAGTAATAATGTAGTACGTGAGGGTGTGAAAAAAACAAGGCATGTGAAAATGGTTCAACCACCACCTATGAAAAAATATCCAACTACACCACCACTCACACTTTAAATACCACCAACTAGAATATAGTATTAACATATAATGTTCACATCTCTTGGTGAGCTTATTAAATATATGTTCTAGAAACTTGTAGTGATGAACATGGTTGTGTGTCCTATTAACAAACATTTCAAGGAAGGCCAACCAAAACCCACTGGTACAAATATAATAAATATTGTGATTATCAATGCATCAAATATCATGCTACACATAAGTGTATGCAACTTAGACATTGTGTACAAGACTTGCTTGAGTATGGGAAAATTATGCTTGATAATGAGGCCTCGAATTCTAACTAGAATATGGGAATTTTTAAGGACCCATTTCTAAGGCACAAATATAACCATAATCAAACTAATCAGAAGAATCATCAACAAAGTTACCATAGTTTAGGTAATCATCAACACATCAAGAAAATATCCTAATCAAGGTCAAAATTCTTACACCAACCATGTAGATTATCATAACACCCAATAAAATTATGATAATATTATGGGTTAAATTACTTATAATCATGTGGAAATCACAAAATCCAATCCTCGTCACCCATCTAACACCAATAAGTGTGTTAGAGTCATTATCTAAGGACCTTCCCCACCACATCCTGTTAAGCCTACTTAGACTTGATATTGTGCTATGACAACTTGACATCCAAGGGCTATAATTCAAGGTCCTTAAAATCCAAGTCCAATAATCAAACACAAATATCTTTGCCTTCCAAATCTAAACCATCCACTTCATCCATTGATAAGTTATATGACCTTCTTGAGTAATTAGATAAAAATCCAATGTAGATATCCATTTGGATCTCTTAGTAACATATGAATTTCATAATGAAATTTTATACAAACGTATTTATTATTCAAAATTACCCTATGATATTGATCCGTACCAATTTAAAACACTCATAGGACATTTGTCCTTTGGGTAATGGATACATTTTTATCAAAGTGACATGTCACTATTTGATCCTTTGCACACTAATCCCCTTTACATTAAGGCAATAATTTCTAGACACAAGGTCAAGAAGGTTATAATAGACAATGGCTCAGGGTTGAACATTGCTATACTCATGTTGGTTAGACAACTAAGATATTCATTAGTATATATATACCTTGATACTATCACCATCAAAGGGTATGACAATGTGGCATGCGAATCTACTGGCACCATCTGTTTACCTATCCTTATTGAGATTATTACCCATAAAACCATATGTCATGTCATTTATTTAGAACTATCATATAATATAATCCTTGAGGATCCATGGATCCATGATATGTGCATAGTCCTATCCACATTACATAAGAGTCTCAAGTTCTCACATTTAGGTATGGAAGTTACTATTTCAGGGGATCTAAAATCTTATCAATATTGTAAGAACTTGAATATGGAATACAATATCAATTATTATCTTAGAATAAAATGAGTCCCCCAAAAGTATAAAAATGTGGTACCTAAATCTCCTAAATCCTTTTACGTTAATCCTGATAGCCTTGCACCCTCATCCAAAGCTCCCCATCCCAAAACATTATCTCATTCAACCATTAGGCACAAAAGTTGTGCAAAGTGCCTAATCAATGATGTTTTTCACATTTTCAAACTCCCTAAATTGCCTAAGTCCCATGTCAGGCCCAAGATGGAGTGGCATATAAAATATGATTCTTATCAGGTGGGTCCTCTATTTTTTACAAAAAATGATCTTTTGGATCAAGAGTAGGTTAATAGTTTAGGGTTTCCTGGTTAAAAAATGAAGAAATTGATTTTTGTTATCAAAATAAAAACTACCTTTTCCCTAAAAAAATCTTGGAGAATTTTTATTATAAAGGTTAAGGCTTGGGGAAAATAATAGGACATTCTTGAACCTGTTCCCCCAAGTAAACAAAAAGGATTTTGAGGTGTTATATATGAATCCCCTAGGGGTGACCCCTCATATATAAAAATTGAAACAATTATGACTTATAATGTCCATTATCCCATTATTTATTTAGAGTTTTATTATAGTATCTACAATGAGATCATTGATATAAACCTCTTTAACATTAATGCCATCCTATCCATTGATATTGACCTCCATTATCCCCAACTCATCGACTAGGGTCAACATGATTAAATACCATTAGATGATTTCCAAAATGATGAGGTTATTTCAGAATTATTATGGATTCAAGATGGTTTCTCACTTGAGGACCATAAACAAGTATTCAAGATCAATTTGGACCCTAATATCTACTTTTGATAGCAGGTTTATTTCCTTAGTCATAAAAAAAAAACATTGTCCTCTAGTCT
The DNA here is from genome assembly GCA_037957365.1 of Torreya grandis. Lineage (NCBI taxonomy): Eukaryota > Viridiplantae > Streptophyta > Pinopsida > Cupressales > Taxaceae > Torreya > Torreya grandis. The sequence goes on from JARHVA010001815.1 coordinate 2,157,786, forward strand.
ATAACCTCTTTGAGGCACTATTGGACAATGGAAAAAGTAAAAATAAAGATGTGTTCATTGGTGAAAATATTTATAATGTGCCAATATATGGGGAAATAAACTCTCTCCATAAGGAAGCATAGAGTCCTAGAAGTCCCTACATCATTTTTGGTTTTGATGTCAGTCTTAAAGAGTAGTGAACATTTGAACAATTTGTCTAGGAATTTTCATAGACATTCAATGAGTGTTCATTATCCAAAATAAATGATTTTGATATCTATTATATACAATCATAGGAATATTGTCAATTCCCTTCACTATCTACTTTTTTGAAGGATGGTTCTATGTTTCTTATGGAGGTCACCATTGATGTCAACCTTGGTACTTAGATGCACACATCATTAATCTCAATGAATCTCTCACTAGAGAATAATAAAGTTCATCATTGTTATCCTAAAATAATTAATTGATATCATCACATGATATTATTCAAACATGCTTGGATTTAATCCATCCTTAGTTTTCTACAATCTTGTGTTGCATCCTAATGTTAAACCCATCAAGAAAAAATTATGGAAGATGCACCCATGTATTACTATGTTAATAATAAGGGAACTTGAAAAAATCTTGGAAGTTGAGTTCATTAGGCCTATCAATTATTTAGAGTGGATTTATAAAATTATCCTTATAAGCAAGAAACCTGAATGCATTCACCTTTATACATAGTTTAGGGATATAAATAAAGCATGCCCAAAATACAACTTTACATTTCCCAAAATTGATTTGATTTTAAAATACATAATAGGACATAAGATGTTATCGATTATGGATGGATTTTATGGGTATAATCAAATCAAGGTATCACATAAGGATCAACATAAGAAAACATTCACCGCTCCATGGGGGATGTTTTGTTATTAGGTCATGCTTTTTGGCTTGAAGAACACTGGTGATACCTATCAGAGGGTGAGGAATATTGTTTTCCATGAAATGAAGCATGAAATTATGGATGTTATTTTGGTATAATCTAAGATTTTTTTCAAGTCATCTTGTAGTTTTATAGATAATATTTGAATGACTAGAAAGTAAAAAGTATACCTCAATACTAAGAAGTGTGTCTTCAGTGTCATATTTGGAAAGTTATTGGGTTTCATTATTTAGTGATGAAGTATTGAAGTGGATAAAACTAAAGTTAGGTTCATCATGGAAATTCCTCCCCCATCCAATTTAAAGTAGCTATATAGATTATAAGGGAAAATATAGGCTATTCACCGATTCATTTCATAATGTGTAGATTGTTTCCATCGCTTTATGCACCTCCTAAAAAAGGGAACCACATTTCAGTGGAAATAGGATGAATATGAGGTGTTTGATCAATTAAGGACATATTTGTCTCATCCACTAGTGTTGGACCCTCAAAAGTCAGGGAATCCCCTACTACTTTACATATTGGCAACACTTTTGGCCCAACATGATGATCACAAAAAATAAAAATCAGTTTATTATTTTATCAGAACATTGGTCACTTATGAACATAACTATTCATTGATTAAAAATACATGTTTATAAATAATTTTTGCATATTAGAAGCTATGACACTACATGCTCAATAACAAGACCATAGTCATTGAAAATTTTGATCCACTCAAGTATCTCCTCTCTAAAATAGATTTAATAGGTTGTATGGACAAGTGGATTATCTCCTAAGCAAGTTTGACATTGAATATACTAATAAAAAATATATTATTTGTAGGCCATGGATAATCAATTAGCAAATGCTCCAATAATATATACACAATCATTAAAATTTGGGTTTACAAATGAGTCCATTTTCACCCTTGATAAATCTTGATAGTGAAATCTATACTTTAATGGTTCCTTCACATCTATAGATCATGGGTATTTATCATTTTTAGCACACCAAAATGGAATATTATCCCTAAGGCATTTCACATTGGGTTCCTATGTAAAAATAATATCTCAAAAAATGACACACTTGTTGAAGGACTCTGACTCACAATCCAATGGAACATTTAATAGTTTGATGTATAGAATGATTGCAAGATTATCATCAATCAAGTCAATAATCAATACTAAATTAAATATGCTAATATTGTACCTTAAAAATGCATGGTAGATAACTTAAAGCAATATTTTGAGCATAGATAGTTTGACCAAGTGCCATGATATAATAACATATCAGCTGATACCATGGTTACTATTTGGTCACTATTAGAAATGTCTTATAGCATCCAAGAATGCAAATTCCTCATTGAAAAAATAATCATGGTAGCATATGATCATCTATAATAATAAATGTTATGTGAAAACATTGGTCCCAATTCACCTTGGTACCATAAAATATACATTTACCTTCAAGACCATACCCTTCTCATAGATTTATTCTATACCTAATAGAAATCATTCATCCATAATGCCTATCGTTATACCTTACTTAGTGGATCATTCTATCATAGAGGGTATGATGGGATGTTCTTTCATTTTTTAAATTTGAGAGAAGCAAAATTATCTATCAAAGATGTACATAATGAGATTTGTGGGGCCCACACTAGTGGAATGGTACTCACTAAAACTTATTCATATGGGGTATTACTGACCAACAATGGAATATGATGCATGTGCATATGTCAAGAAGTGTGTTGATTATTATAAAAATGGTGAATTGATCCACACTTCATCATAGCCATTCAACTAATCACATCTCCTTGGATGTTTTCAAAATGGGGACTTGATCTCATGGGGAAGATAAATCCCACATCATCTGATAGACACAAACACATCCTTACTTCTATCGAGTATTTTACTAAGTGGATTGAGTCCATTTTACTCAATTATATATCAGGTAAGCAATTTTAAAATTCATCCTTCATCACATCATTTTATGTTATGACATCCTATCCACCATCATTTATGATAATTCAAAGTCATTCAAAAATAAGGATGGCAAATTCCTCTGTAATCAATTTCATATTAAACATATATGGTCAACTGTCTATTATCCTTAAGGGAATAATCAAGCTAAGGCATCAAATAAAACTATTGTGAAAATCCTCAAAAATATTTTCAATGATGCTAGCCATGATTTATAATTTATAACTATTTGTTATCTTATGGGTTTATTGAACCAACATCCACACTCTTATAGGTGACACAACCTATTCCCTAGTCTTTATCTCAGAAGCTATCATCCTTGTCAAGATCAAGTTGCTCTCCCTACACATTTCATTGTAGGATCTTAATGATGATGAGGATTATAAAGTATCCCTACTAAAAGTGATATAACTCTTTAATGAATAATGTCTATCCTACTTGAACCATCTCAAATCATATCAAAATGGGCTACATTGAAATTATAATAAGTGTATCATTTCCAAAGAGTTTTAAGTTAGTGATCCCATACTCAAATAAAATCAGTGAAATACCAATGTAGACTATGAAAATAAAGGCAAGTTTGAGCCTAAATAGTTGGGTCTATATGTAATTATAGATAAATATGGTTTTAGAATATACCGATTGTCAACAAGAAGATAGGCAAGAGTTAGATGGGCCCATGAATATCATGCGTCTGAAGCAACTTTACGATTGATCTAGTAAATAAATTTTTATGAGATACCATGTTTAGGGGTATCCTTACAAATCCTTTCATTCCATTTTTCATCCATAATCTAATTCTCCTCATGTCCCAAATTCCATTTACCATGTTGACCTTAATAACAATCATTAAGTACTATAGGTTGTGGTAGATTTGGTAGAATTAGAGTATGGTAGTATTCATGCAATAAGACATCAGATGATCACATGAAAGGTTTCCATATATTGTAGTCCTTGGAAATATTATCTTAGTTTTGTCCTCTATCCTTTCATCCCATTCTACCATCCACTCATCATCCTATCAACTTCATATTGTCCATCAGTGGGATCATCTGATCTTTAATATGTCCAATAGGTTAAGTCATTGATTTATGCTTGTAAATATTAATCAATCAATCATCTATCTAATCCAACCTCTAAATTTTTTTAGGTATTTCAATCCCAAATACACCCTATATGGGGAAAATCAAGTGTGCAACTTATCTTCATTGGGATGGATTATTCCCAAATCAGCCTACAACTTTTCTCAAGATATTTCATTCCCAAATCTTACCTGCTTGGATAAAATCAAGGTGTGTAGGTTATCTCTAGATGTATCCTTATCAAATCTTCCTTTCTTGGGGTAAATCAATACATAATCATCAAAAATAATTGTGTAAATCTTCCTTAAGGTTAGGGGGAGGAAGAGGTTCATTTTTATCCATTTTAAAATTTCTAAATATCAAGATGAGAACATGATAATAGAGACAAAATTTCTAGGGAATAATCCAATATGATAGGAAAAATTAGAACTAAATAATTATTGCATTTTGAAACCCTATAAGGCTGAAAATTCTAGAGCAAGATATCATTGTGCAAGAATAATCAGAGGTTAGGTTCAATAAATGTTTAAACCTTTTTTATATGTTTAGTTTAGGGTTAAAGGGTAGAATATCCTATACAAAATGACACATAAAACTATTTTAGAGTAGGCCAATTAATTAAAAACTTAGATAAATGAATTTTTCTAATTAAAATGCTGAGTTATGCTAAATATAGAAAGTACATTCAAACTAGTAGTTTGATTACATAAATACTAGGAATAGATAATGCTTAACTTATCTATAAATGTGTAGTCATATTTGATAAGTGTAGAGGTGGAAATATGCAAGAAAAAGATCAGGATCTAATCATTAGATTTTGAAAATATTATTTTTGGAAGCCTAGACACTTGTGTCAGCCTAGGGACACTTGCATCGATGCAGGTGTCTTGATCCCAATGGTTCTATCTAGTAAGGAATAATTGTATTGTAGATAGACCACATAGATATTTATAGGTTTTATGTCACTTTTTTGTGTATATATTTTATTCACATGCATAGGCTATCAATGACTATTTATGGATCAAACCCTAGCTCTTCTTTAGGTATTTTTACCTTACCAAAAATGGGTTAGTGGGATCATAATTTTAAGATAACATTAAGGATTCCTATGCCAATGATCACTTAATACATAAAAAATACTCCAAGGAGGGCCTTAGATATATGTAGTTATCCCCTAGGTGTTAGCTTATGTGTGCACAAGGATGAAATATATTATATACAAGGACATGAAATGCTATATCTTGTAACTTGACAAATAATGCTCATGGTTTATTATTTGAGTACTTCAGACCTATAACATGAATACTTAAATGATTTATATATAAATAAGGAATATTAGGGTAGTATAACTCAGTTATGTAATCGATTGAATGATCTTGAATATGTGTTTCTTGGTATTTGATAGATGGATAATAATTAGGCTTGGATTTGTATTTACACTGCACATTTTGAAAACATATTATATAAGGATTAATTAAAAAATGGACCAACCCATAGGATTCAAAATATTTTTGAATTAGATGAATTTTGAGGACTCGACGCTTGATAATAATTTGGACACTTGTGTCAACGCAAGTGCCCCTATGTGGGACATAAGTGTCTGATAGGCAGTTAAAGAGGATATAAAACCAATAGTGAATAATATATATCAAGTTTTTGGATTTTTTTTAATGTGAAGGAGATTTAGGTCATCATAAATGATATAGTTAGATAATAATATAAATAATTAGTCATAATGAGATGGTGAATACGAGCCTTTTGATAATAGTAAGGTGTAGAACTGAAGGGTAGAGCCTTGATTGGTAATTTTCAAGTATACAATATTGAGATGATATATAAATTAGATTTTTATATCTATATTTTACTTATAAACCCTAATTAATACTTGTTACATCATCATATGCAGTTATTTTTTGACAAGACCTATACTTCCCTTTCTCCTTACATTCCTAGGCATAATGTGTATCTCCTTCTTCCTTCACACTCCTTTCCCCACATAACTAACATATTTAGATACTTGATCAAATTATATTATATGCATCTACCATTATTTTAAATATTTGAGTCTTTTCCCCACCCCACATTAAATTTCATGCCTAGTCCTTTAGTGCGGTTGGAAATATTAGCATGATGATACATATTGATAATGAGAGGAAGTGTAAAAATTAGATGTGAGTAGAAATGTGATAAAATATAATTTAATAAATCAGACAAAAGAATGGATAATGTAATAAATTATTTACAAAAAAATAAAAGATAATATAGGTGGTTACACAAGGTACAACAACATTTCTAGAAGTACTTTGACATCTTACAAAGTTGTGCGCTTATTTATATTTCTATAGGCACATGAAAATTTGTGCTTATTTAATGAAACCAAACCTACACTATTCAACACAAAGGTGAAAATAGATAAATCATGGCATATTCCTTATTTTGATTGGCTTATGGTACCACTTAGAGGTAACAGGCTTGAGTTGATTTCCATTGCAATGCCCATGAAGCATTTCACCATATAACATGGATAATTTTCATGCTACAATCTCCAAGATATTATGAAACATATTTGGTCCCACTCAACAGATCTAGAGTTTAACCAAGTTTTTTGCATACTTGGATTCATATCATTAAACATGTGTTCCCTTTCTCAAAATTTCCCCCTTAATATGCTTATGATGCCAAGATTTCTACCTATCATTTTCAACTATCTGGATCTATCAAGCTATGACACACATCTCATCTAGTTTTAAAAAATATATAAGGAAAAAATTTAGTGAACCTTGATCATCTAGTCATCCAAAGCACATAATTCATAGGGAGGGTAATACAAACTCCACTAGTATTACAACTTTCGAGGTGAACACCAACTAGAAATGTGTTGCTTTGTTTAGGCACTTGTATATTATTTGATATTCCTAAAAGATGGTGGAAAAAAAATCATATTAAAACTTTCACCAATATCATAAAATTTGGTTAGAGTGGTACTAAGGATTTATTAAAGGCCTCAACAATCCCATTAGCTTGGGGATAATAGGGAGTAGTCTTATTATGGGAAATCATGAATTCTTTAAGCAAGATGTGCATAATTTAATTGAGGAAGTGTGTTCCTTGATAAAATTTCAAAATCAATGGGAATACATATTAAATAATGATATTTTCACATAGAAAAAAACTATTACTACTACTATGTAGTTATTTTTTAGAATGAGTTCAACCTATATAGTTAGGCATTCAATAGTAGTGATGATATAGTGGGCACCAATCATTTGCATAATGAGAGAGATCAACCCTAAAAAAATGATGGCCCATTTTTTAAAGGGATATTGTATAATAATAGGGAATAAGGGAATATCATCACACCGATTAGGTTTTAGAATCCATTAACATATGTCACACCTTATAGTGTAGTCCTTGGCATCTTTAAACAAGGTAAGCCACCATAGGCCCAAAAAGAGATATTTTTCGTAGCCTTCTCACTATCATAATGATCGCATGTAATAATTCATATACATACCTTAATATACCCATGTGCTTATATTTCATAAATCATTGATAAATGATTTCATCACGTCCCATATTCTAAATTTTACCCCTAATAAATTGTAACATGATGGATCTATAAAATTTCATTTCATATCTATGTTTGTCTTCATTGTTCAAATATCAAGCATAGATTATCATGGTGGCCCTTGACTAGCCCATAGATAGTACAGTCATGAAGATAATCTTGGAGAAATCAATGGATGAAATATTTGAAGGATGTGATGACTATGTGTGAAAACAAACTTGACACATTATTAATCCTAAAAGACATGAAACTATAGGCAAAGGATCCCCACTCAATTTCAAAGGTTATATTAGGTTTATCTTCATACTCAATTTGAACCTGGTGGTAACTATAAAATCCATCTATGAATGTGTAAATTTTGGACCTAGCTACTATTTCAAGAATCACTTTAGTAAAAGGAGTATGGAATGGCTCCATGACACATGCAACATTGATTAGTAAAAAATATATGCATATCCATAGGTGACCATCCTTATTAATAATTATGATCATGGGACTAACCCATTCATATTCTTCCATCAAATAAATAACATGTTTAACTAACATGTTGTCTATCTCTTGTTTTACTTTGGCATGCAAATTTATATTCATGAGATATGGTCTTTTATTCATAGGTATGGGACCCTCAACCGACTTGATTTTAATCTTCCTAAGATACGAGTGTATGTTATTCATTTCCATATATTTATGTGGGAAAATATCCTAATATTTGTGAAATAGTTCCACAATATGATCCAAATTTTCATCCATCTGGTAATCACCAATAGTGGAAATCTTCAGTTCTTATGTAGTCCTAATGTTGACTTTGGTAGTATTAAGAGTCTGTATTTATGATTTATTCTTGTCATTTGATACATCCACCACTTTGAGCTACCCATAAGATATTTCTAGCCTCACTTGGTCTGTATTATCATTAATAGGTAACCCATCCACTTGGTGCACATCTTTCCTCTTTTATGCCTAAAATATCCAATTGGGTGATATCCAAATCTCTTCATATTCTTCACTAGAGTCATTGTTTACTATAGATTATTTTAATAATTTTTGAAGTATGAGTCTCTTATCATTATAAATTTTATATACCTGTTCTTCCATAATAGATTCATCTTCTAGGATCACATGAATCCAATTCAAAGGCTCTACTAGCTCTAATTTTGGTGAGGAGAAAGTTGATGAAGTTTTATATAAACATACTCCAGTCTATAGTTTCTCAATACATCTCATTCATGACATACTACACATGTAAATCTTCAAGGTTCCATGAAAAACATGTGTCCATATATTAACTAAGACACAAGGCATACCCTGTATCTAAAATTCATTACATCTATGTAAATGGTCCCTCATATTATAAAATCTACTATAAGCCTTTAGTTCATGCATGAATTTATGGAAATAGAATCTATCACAAATAGGCTTTTTGACCTCAACCCACATGGAGAGTTTTGGCTTGTAATTCACCCACTATCATGCAACCATACTTCTTAGGGTACAAACCAATGTGGTTAAGTTCTTAATTTATTATGAGATGCTTCCCTCCATAACATTAAGGAACATTATAGGATCTTAAGATCCTTCATACCAAGGAAAGGAATCAAATTTACCTTCACTCAAATGGAAGACATGTTTCACTCTCTATGTAGTGCATGGAACCCATATTTTATTTCATGAAGGGGTGGATTTGTGCTTGGAATATTAATTACTCTATGCAGGTATTTTTTTTTCTTTCATATTGAACATGCGAAATTAACGGCTAGTGAATTCAAAGGACTCTTGAACCCATTGATTACATATGACACTGGTAATGTTTGAAATGGATTGTCCATCCTCCCAAGCCAAAATCAATTCTACATTTGATTTTATATTTTTAGTCCCTTATTTTATGATATTATAAATGCTGCTGATGTAATGCCCAAAATTCATGCCAAAAAAAATCATAAACATTTATATTTTTTTTGACTAGTTTATATGCTAAAAGGTCAACTAAAATTTACTATTCATTGATAGTTAACTTAGGTTAAATAGGTGAGAGGTCACAACCCATTTCAAAATTCTACTACGGAATAAAATAATTAATATAATAAATTCTCATATAGGTTAACTATTACCTAATATAAATTTTAATTATAGCCTCTCCTTAAATAATACATAAGTTTCATTCCCAAAAGTTAATTCAATGACATCTCATTAATGGCTAGGTGAAAAAAATTAATCTAAAAGAGTTTAACAAGGTTTACTTACAATCTAATTAATTAATTCAAGGTAATTAAAATTATCAAAGTTTCCCACTTGCAACCGGTGGGAAAAATCAATACCCTTGGATTGAATGAATCTCCCCCTAGGATCTAGGTTTCCTTAAGTTATTTAATGCAAAAAATAACATTTTATAAGTTATACTCACATTTATTGTTTTAAGTTTTCAAGTTGGGGCTTTTGGAGGAGAGGGAGATTCAAAATAGAAATACAAATGAATTTATGTCCCAATTTATTTTGGGTAAAAATTCTCATTGTATATACATTATATCAAATATGAATACTTCTTTTTTGATAAGTAAAATTTTTTAATTCAAGAAGCTACTATAAAGCTTTTACATATAAGCCAGAGGATAACACACCTAAACCTTAGACATCAACATGGTACTAATAAACAACTAAAGACTAGTGATTGATGATAACATAATAAACAAGGGTTTAGTTCCCAGATGTTATTCTTCTTCTTCATCTCCCTCTTCCTCAATCTGATAGCTAGTGTGTTGGATAGTATTCTATGCACAATGTCAATGATGTAAGTGGTATTTGGTGTTCATGGTGTCCTCAACAATGGTTGACAACATGTTCTGTACCTCCTCAATATCATTTGTATTTATTTTTCGCATGGTTAGAACTTATGTGTGTACCCTCAACTCTTTCCCACTATTCTCCATGAAGTTATTTATATGGTTCAAGTTATCAATTATGGTCACTATGAGATTAAAATGGGATATAAAAAATTATCTGAACCTCCTTGTTGAATCCTCCAAATCTTTCCATTGCTCTAGATTTTCATTGTTTTGCTTTGCCACATATCAAATATGAATACTTATTTAGTTTCCATTTTTATCTATTTATTGATTGTCTAAATTTGGATTTAAATTTTTAGAAATACATACATAATTATGTATATATATACAACCTACTATATATGTATGTATTTATAGTATACATATATCTAGAATATTAGGAGAGATAAGGAGGTTCACATATGGTATATTTATTTGTTTTACGTAAACTTTAAATGGATAACTATCACATTTATTTTTGAGAAAGTGAAAGGAAGAAGATTATTTTTATCATAATCTATTGTAAATGATAATTTCTTTTATCACTTAAATGAGGTAGGAATAAATACATTTTATTTAACAAGAAATGCACAATTCTACATAATCTATTTCCATTTGGAATTCTAATTTCTAAACATTCAAGGGAAGAATAAGCATGTAATGTATTTTTTATTTTAATGTCCATTTAACACATTTATCAATAATATGCATTACAAATATATGCTATAAGGATATATACAAATCTATATTTCATTTACAAGGTTATCAATACATTGACTTGCATATCATATCAAGACTCTTTTACCATTCCACCAAACATAATAAAAACATAAGATGGAAAAGAATGTAAGGTGTATATATATTTATTTACATATTCACTCTTTTCAACATATAGCCATTTTCACAACTATAAGGATAATTTTTAAGGAAAGAGTAGGAAAAAACATTTTTGCAAAACATTTATTCAAATGGATTTGAAACACCTTCAACAAGCTATAAAAGGGAAGTATCTCAAATCCACATGGGCTATAAAAATTGCCTAAATACAAGCCAATCAAGATTCCATAAAATATAAACAAGGCTACAATCCATTAAAAATTCATTAATAACCACATCCCTTGAACATGAATTCATAAAAGAATGGAATCACTTTAATAATAAGGATAAATTAGAAAGTGACAGAACAAATTAAGACAACCCAAATGCCAAAACTTAAGCTCCAAGATCCAATATAATGCAAGGACACACACAATGAGACAAAATCCAAGAATCAAAAAAAATTCTCCAACATAGGCCAAATTAAGGTGCTTGATTACCCATTCTATAAGAAACATCACATGGAATCCTCACCATGTGTGGTTAATGGCATAGCCTCTTCCAACCCTAAGGGAGAGAGGCATGCCTCAACTCATATGCACCATTTAAAGGATCCTAAAAAGGGTGAAGGTTGTGGATTCAAAAGTAATAATGAGAAGAATGACAAACACATTCATAATAATACAACATTAAGCAAAAGGAAGTCACCAAGACTTGTTCATGAGGAAGAGTAGAGGGGACTACTTTTTTTTATAATAATGGTTTAAAAATGAACATATGGGCTTACAAAGACAAATATTATAATGTTTAAATAAGAAATAATTTCCTCCTTATACCTCCAAAATGCCTTCTTAGACTTCCCAAAATATCAAACATGTCTCCTTAAACCTCCCAAATGCCTCTTTAGATGTCCCATAATATCAAATATAAAGTACCTTTTCAATCTTCATAGAAGGTTACACTTATAAAAATCAATTTATGCCTCCAAGGTAATAGATGGCTTGTCCAATAAACCAAGAGAAAATTGATCTAATCCATCTTTCCTTAAATACATTAACTTGTGCCAACCCTAAAAGGGATGGCATAGGGGTGCTCACAAACTTAAATCCAACAAAATATAATAAAAACCAAGAGTCTAATCAAGAAGGAAGAAGAACATGAAATTAAATAAAATATCATCAAAGGAAACTTAAAATTTTGCTTCAAGTAAAAACCTACAAAGTGCACAAAGATATCTTTAGAATCTTCTTCAAGTAAAAACACATAAATTGCAAGTAAGGAAAACTAACTCACATAAACATTTAAGAAAGATATAACAAGAAAGACTTGAAGGAATAATAAAACATTTAAAACATAACTATGTTATACTCCAAGTTTCACTCGCAACACATTTCAAAGCCTTTCTTCCAACACAAGCTCTAAAAAATCCCTAAAATCTAAAAATGCATCCCCCCAGATGAAAAAAATAAAGTCCATGAAAGGATAAGTCACTCAAAAAATGACCAATGAGAGGGTGAAATGTGCCCATCCTCATCCTAAATATGCAACCACCCTCTATAAAATTTCTTACAAATTCCAATAATACTCTTACACACCCACATGGGTGTTTCTTGCACAAAAATATAAAATAAAACTCATTTGTACAAAATATAAGCTTAATTTTGGGATGGAAATATAGGTTATAAATGAATTATTTTTTATGAAAAAAAAGTGTTAAATTCTATCCAAAAACCCAACTACCTAATGGGTATAGGTAAAAAAGGGACTTATAAGACAAGTTTTTCTTGTCAAACACTCAATGTAAAAAGTGGTTGAAGAGACAATTTAGGGATTGAAACCAAGGGATGGGTTTTTGGGTCAACCCAACCCATCATTTAGGTTGGTTAACCTGAATGATGATTAATATAGGTTTATGGTGATTAGTTTAGAAAAAATATTTAAGCCAAAACACCACAATTCAAAAAAGATAAAGATTAAAAATAAAAGAGCAAAAAATAAAATAATTAACAATTATAAAGAATGAAAATTATAAGGATTAAGGTTTAGGAGGAGTTTTATGTGTGTCATATGATCCGTGAAGACATACCTAAGTCCCTCATAGTCCTACCTTTGACCCCTTGTAAACTTCACACTCAATGTAAACATCAAATGTTCTACCTATTATTATCTAAAGTTTCATTCTTGAGGTGGTTATACAAGCCACCTTGCTTAAGTGCTAGCATGGGAACAATCCTAGGTTGTGAGTGGCCTAAAGAATGGATTGAAACTATAGAAATGGATAGATCCCTTGATACATCACTTAATAAATATAAAATATGCTACTTCTTACAATGAAAAAGGGAGAGATAAACTCTAAACTAAAAAAGAGAGGTGATGCACTAAACTTTATGACCTCTACCACTAATTTTCATGTGCACTAAGATCTATAAAACTACAAGAAACATATAATTATCTTTAATAATCCCTATCACATCAATGATTTTCAAAGAGGTAAGGTCAAGTGAGACTAGAAGGGAAGATATTTGCCACTTCTAACTCCATGAAACCCTTGATGACACTCTTCACAACCTGAAACAATAAGTCAAATTGCATGAAGGTAAAGAGAATGAGACAACAACCAAGATGAACTTAATCTATGTTTTATCATATCAACCATTCAAGGTATACACTACATATAACCACATAGGAGGTAAAACCAATCATATTATTAATCAATAAGCATACCAAAGAGTAAGGCTATGCCATACTCCTAGTGGAAGGATCCATTTCAATACCAAAATCAGGTATACATAGAGGAGAAGGAAGAAGAGAGAGAGAATTGAGGTGTTAAGAGCCAATTATGGTTATAAATCAATCATGGAACAAGTTACAAGAAATAATCAACTGCCAAAGGACAATTATGAAGTTTTTATTCAACATATGTGCACTCCATTTGATGACAAAGTGAAATGACTTGACCTTGTTACTAACTAGACCATCTTAGAAGGCTTTGTAAGCTATGAAGGAAGACACACTACCTATCACATTTATACCATTTATGACCAATGTAAGACCTTGGATGGATATAAAGTAAATTAAAAGCATAAGAACACAATTTAAATTAGACTTCCCTATGGTAGCCAAATTTGGCTAACACTACCCTAGAATCTGTAGCTATAGAATGTAAGCAATATAATATTTTAATATAGATAACATGCACACAACATATATAATTCATCACATCTCAATGGTAATAAACTAATACCACTCATTTAAACATATGCATAATTCAAATACATGCTAAATAATAAGAATTATGGTGGTATGTAATCATTATACATCATAATAAATAACCAAATGATGTAATCAACTGATATCATAATGCATAGAGTAATTATCTAATCTATGCATATAATTATTATTGCATAATAAAAACAAAATATACCTTAACATAAATAATATTTATATTAGTTATCATATATCAATAACATCTTGAATCATAATAATACAAAATACACATCTCAATAAGACATGTCTAACACACCACAATTCTAAAGGTGAACACTGTGCAAATAGGGTTCTCACATCCACATCCCCTTTTGCAAAATTCCTCCTAGAAGTAAAATAACGTTAAAATAATAAATTAAATTTTGTTATAACAATCACAAGGATTCCTACCAATTCAACTAAATGGCCTCTCTAAGATATTAATCATAGATCTCTTCTAATAGATCACATAGTGAAATTTAATATACTAACATATCCAATATCACAATAAAATCCATCTCCATAACTCTCAGAGTTAGGAGGAATCTATGATAATAATTAACTTAATAATCAAGGCTAAGGATATCACCATCCTTACAACCTCTATATAAGGAACAAGTGAGACAAACCATCCCAACTTGCTCTAAAAGTTACACAATAAGTCATAAACTTATCTTACTTGTTAAACTTAACAAGATACAACTCACATACAACTCCCATACTCGCTCAAGGTGAAGGTACATAAAATGGCTCATTGAAACAACACATTTAAACAAGGTGAGAATATACCAAAAAAATAAGGAGTAAAATCAATTGGCTAAATAACCCAAATCAATCTATAAAGGAGAATAAAAATCAAGTATAATCCAAAGAATAATAGAGGTGAAAATGGCTAAACAACACAATTCAATTAAGAATAGAAGATATTAAAGAAAAGTAAGAGCTCCAATTATCAATAAATTTTTGAAATAATAAATGGATAAAAAGCCTTGAAATCCATAGCAAGGAAAACCATGAAAATAAAGATTCTAGACAATTTATAAATCTAAAAAAGAGCCAAAATAAATTTAAGATTTTCCACATCATGTGATAAAATATCACAATATAAATCATAATGATAATGAATAGTGTGGATATGTAAGGATACCATTGGGGAGTATGGAACTAACATATCAACAACTAAAAAAAAAACTCTTCAATACCCTCATGCAATATGAAGAATACATTGCAACTCCAAGTTTCCACAACCAACACACACTTACTACTTAGAATTTGTAAAATAAAAAAAACACAACATGCTTCCCTAAACAAGAGAGAGGACTAAACCACATGGAGGCATCAATCCATTCCATCTATTAAAATATTCTAGTCAACATGATGCCAAAGATACCATTTTATGAAGGCCAAGGAATGTAGTCAAAATAACACTACAAAAACAAGTCTCTAATAAAAGGAACACTTACTCAACATCATGAAAGATATGAATCCACTTAGTGTAATTATGATAATGTATTTATATTGTGAGAGAGTATTAACTCATCTTAATTATAACTAAGATCTAAATAACACCTCTTACCAAACTAAAGGAACACATGGAATACCAATCCATGAACAAACTCCTAACACATAGGAAGACACTCACAAAGAAAAATACACTCCTCTACATGAGGAGGATTCCCACCAATCTAGGGTGGTACCAATCCCCAAGGTGTCTTACAAGATCCCTTCCCATATAATTGACATCAATAAGGCACAAACCACCTCAAAATGTATAGATTTACTTAGGTAAGAAGTATCACATTCTTGCACAATACCCATAACACAAAAAATAAGTGAACCTTAGAGACTTTGATTATCAAGAAAAAAGATCTAACCATCACCACAGATGTTTGATATATGATGATAGAGAAGGTTATATGAGCCTTTTTTCATGCAACTCATGAAATATGTTAGGTACTCACCTACATAACAAGGTAGACAATAAACACTCATATGGAATTTGATCGAACCAATTATATAAAAACTCTAAGAAGGTATAGGTGTTCCTAAGGACATAAAATCTTACCAAAAAGCCATAAATTAGAAAGGGGTAGATAAAACCACATCATAACTTCCAAGACTTGTGTTTCATATTAGTTACGGTGCTCTATAACTCAACTCCTCAAGGTCAAATCTAAAACACACTCACTCGACATTCTAGGAAATTCACACTCAAAAATTTGTGACAACCTTATGAAGAAGGGGAAAAACATCATGAAAGGAGTAAATTTACAAATGGAATTCTTATAAGGTTAATAATCTGACACTACTATATAATGCATCCTTTTAGGAAAATAAATTCCCAAGAATCAAGGATGTGCAACCTTTCACTACTCATCAAACCATACTCATGGATGCCCTAAATTCAAAATCTAGATAAGGGTGTGGTATGATTAAGAAAATGAGGCACTAAAATCCCTAACTCAAGAATCCCATTTGATGCTACATGCCACTATATTATACATGAATTTTCACAACACATGTTATCAAAAAGATACAATGACTAATATAAGGGAGAAGGGTTACCTACCTCAAATAGTCGGCACCCTCAAAAGTTAGATATCATAATTAAATTTAAACTATATGCTCTAGGAAAATAACATATATGTTACCAACTCAAAGGCATACTCCTATCATGAACTTGTTTAACAATCAGGAGGTACACCCACTTAGGGTTTTTATTAAAAATAACTCAAAAAATAACTTATATTACTTCAATTTTATTAACACTCATAGGAAACCCACCCAATTGGGTACCACCACCATAGATTCAA